>CM034151.1:193159140-193759140 GCA_019776745.2 Taxus chinensis
ACACCTATTATCGGACCATGCTAGAGGCTACCATCCACGTTATTCATGTCGAACGTGACTAAATCTTTCACCCATCTCATCTAGTCTCTTTGTAGTTTGCCTCATTCTATCTCCTTTACATACAATGACATATCATCCACTGCCAAAAATAACCCTTGTGCCTCGTTGCTCATTACTATTGTCATTAGCACTACTTGTATCAAGTGTTTCCTCATTGACAATGGGTTTGTTATTAACCTTTGCGCCCATTCTCTCTTACAACAATTAGGTATCAATGATAGTCTCATCTCCCATAACTCCACCCTCATCTGTGGTTACGATTCGTCCACTCGCACATGTCTTGGCACTATATCTCTCCATATTCATGTTCGACCTAAAAAATTTCTTACTGAATTCTACGTCCTCAATGCTTCTTTAAAATTTAATAACTTCTTAGGAAGACCTTGGATCCACACCATGCAAGTCATGCCCTCCACCATACATCAATGTGTTAAATTCCTTCATGATGGTTATGAACATACTATCACTGCTGACCCAAAACCATTTAAATATTGTTGCATTGATCCTTCCACTTTTATGCTTGTCCCACCGCCTCAACCCATCCCATATGCTAACCTAGATAAATATGATGTTGGTCAATCTAATACACCCATCTCCAATACCCCTGACATCACTTCTCCTCCCATTACTACTCACACTTCGTCTATCATTTCGCCCACTATATTTGTCCTTGTCAGTGCTCCACCTCCACCATCATCTTCTTCTGCTCCTCCTTCTACTCCCGCACCACCTCCTAATGTACTTGATAGGGCTACCCAAATTAATGATGCACATACCGACGTATCCACCAAATCTGATGATGAATTTGATTGTGTAGACATCACTGATGAGTCATTACGACAACTAGATTTCTTCCCTCTCGGTGTGGACGATTATTATTTTGAAGAAACATTTTTCATTGATGGCCTAGGTGAATAGTGATTTAAAAAACCTCCATCCACTAATGTTATGATACTATATAAAGGATCCGTTAATAGTGTTTATGTTGTTTCATCTTCTTCTCTGCTAGAGGTAGTTTTGCTACCATCTTTCACATGCACCTTATATATCAATTGAACATTTTGGGAACACATTCCTATCCATCTCGCTAGCTTTGATACTATATGTACATGTGATTTCTTACCTAGGTTCATCATGATGCTTAATGAAATATTGCTACCACTCCATTCACCTCACCTTTACCACTGTTATTTCCATATTACAACAGCTTATGGCTTATCAGTTTTTCATCTCACAATATTTTTTGCATGCATTATCGGTGGCTTACTGATTACACTCAGTTGATATTATATTGGTTATATTGGTAGCACACTTGACCCGCTTCATTCTTCACTCTCATTCCCCATTCCTTTTAGCACTATCTCCATTGTTAATGATTCTTCTCCTACATATGTTCCTAACATTTAACATTGGTGTACTCATGGCTATCCACCAATTATTTTTACAGATGAAGAATATGTGATGAATTCTTATCTTCTTCATCGTAATGCATCTTTATGTGATCCACCTCATTCTATCGCTTACCAAGTTTCCAACGCAGATCTTGCCAGTTTTGACCAAGATAACGATGATATGCTTGAAGGAATTTCTTAATCACCTTCTTCACTCTATCACTCAGGGGGGCATAGTCACTACATACTCCCCCTATCCTCATTCTAGTACAGTTTCATTTTTCCTCCATTTTTCCCTTCACATATAGGCATATTTCTCACACATTATTACACTCTCGCTACCTGATGACGCACTCTTGTGATTTGGTTCACACTAGACTATTAAGGGATTACCATTACACTGAGCCCCATATATGGAACTATAGGGTTTACACATTTATTCCATCACATACACTGTACATCCTACATTATCTTATACATCCCTCATCTTTTAGTCATCTATACATCATATAACTTATACACTCTATACTAGTCAACATATTGCTTGTGTCTAGTTTTGCATCTCTTCCTTACATTCTATATTTACGATAGGTTACATTATATATGGATCTAGCTTTACCTGTCATCACTACATATTCTACACCTATATCCACATATTGCATCCTCTATATGTCATACCTCTCTTACATTGTCTTATTCACATAGCGCATCTATCCATCATATCTATTCTATACTACACTAGATTCCATTATATATGGATCTAGTTCCATCTATCATCCTTACATGTTCTATTTTTATATACACCTATTACTGCATACCATAAATTAACATTCTATATAGATTACATTGCATTTTTTACACCACACCTTAACACCTTGTATTCACCATTTGGTCATTTATACTACGTTGTCTTCTACACATTACACTCATTACCCAATGACACACTCTAGTCCCTCAGTCCATACTCGACTGTCGAGGTTTTACCAATCAAATAGACCTTATTTTCATCATGCGACATTTGCATCCTCCACCATTTCATGTGTTAGTGACATACACCTTTGGTTAAATTTTCACCCCTTCTTACAATCTTTTAGTGGTATACACTTTAGGCTAAATCACCACCCTACTTATATCATCTTATAATGGCATTCACCTTAGGGTACATCATCATATCATCATATTTCATCTCGTAGTGGTATACACTTTAGGCTAAATTCACTACCTCCTTATATTTCATCTCGTAGTGGTATATGATTTAGGATAACTCACCACCCCCCCATTTTATCATTTTGTAGTGGCATACACGTTATGGTATGTCACCACTCCCTTCTTATTCATCTCATAGTGACATACTCTTTAGGATACATCATCAACCTCCTTCATCCTTTCATCTTATCATGATATATGCTTTGGGCTAAATCATCACTCTTTCATTCAACAAGTCATGGTATACACTTAGGCTATAGGGTCCATGCACATCTTCCCATATGTCTCATTCCCATACACTCATTCTATAGTGATATACACTTAGGGATAAATCATCACTCTCCCACATCCAATAAGTAATGGTAAACGGTTTCTCTTTAGGGTCATGCACATCTTTTCACATGTCGCATTTCATCACTGTCACTTACACACACTCACCACAGTGTGCTAGATATAACCTACACTACTCAACCATTTCCCGATGACGCACTCTCATTTACGGTTCATTTTTTTAATGTTGAGAGGGAAAAAAATGAACCTCACTACATAAAATTCCATCCACTCGGGGGGCATGTTACTCCTATCATTCCATCTTGCATTATGTTCCATCCATCCACAACATATTACATTGTCTTGGTGGCATTTACTCTTGCATACTAGTTTTTTACATGTTCTCTTTATTACACATATTAACTTAATTTATTATATGTCATTATTAGACACAGATGTGTGTTCATGCATTTTTTTAGTGTGATAGAAAATACATGACATTTACATGTGGCATGGATGCTCACCTTATACCCTTACAATAATGGTCACTAGGGGCATCCACATTTGTCTCATATGGGTGCTATTGTTTCATTTCATATTTAAGCATATTATACTACTTGTTTATACACATTTTTACATATTGGTTATCACTATAACATGCTAATGGGTGTTCCATTTACAACACTTGTTTTGTAGGATTATATGTTTCCATGACTACTTGTTTATCTCTATTTCTTTGCTTTGTTTCCTATTATATGTGGGATTTTCCCTTTTCTTGTGTGCACACTTATCTGCTGCTTGTAGACACGATGGCCTTACATGTATTGTGAAATCGTGAGTGATGTCGCATGTTTGAAACCCACTTTATGTGGTCTTCTTAGTTTCTTGCATTTTTATATTATTTTGTTTGGTAGCTACTACATTGTTTGTGTATTTTACACTTGTCTTATTGCATGCATGTGTTTCAGACTAACACTTATTTTGGCTAGCTATCCCCTTTTGTGTGCACCTTGGTATCTACTAATAGCTTTACCTTTCCCCCTTGCAGGGAAAATTTCTACAGGTTAGAGTGCAGATGGTCCTCTTTTGGGGCCACATTACCCTTTCAGGTTCTCTCATGCACCCCCAAAGAGGGGGAGCATAATTTTTGGTTTTATACTAACACAACATATTTATACTGGTTTAGAAACATTAAGCGATTCCACATGAGTCTAAGAAATCCATACATAATGACCATAATAGGACACGGTGTCCTTCAACAATTTTGTGGAGTAGTTACATGCTTGGGGATTATAGTGGGTATGCCTTTTTACACTTCTCCATCCAATGGCATCGGATCACCCAAAAAACCAAGGATAGTACAAATATCTCTTCACACATTTTACTAGAAGTAATTCGAGTTAGAGGACAAAAAGTATTTCTTCCTTACACTTCTTCAGCCACGGTGGCATGAGATTGCCCTAAAAACTCACGACAGTATAAGATATCCTCCCACACCCTTTTTCTCGACATGGATCAGGTGCACATATTCCATTTCCAAATTTTCTAGCGTAATTTTACATTTACAAACTTTATATTTACATATTTTTTTACATACATACATATTTGAATACTTGATCGTTTTCCTCCTTGTAGGTCTATCGTGTGAGAAATAAATAGTCAAATTGGGGGCAACAACAACAACAACAATAACGATAATGACAACGAAAACACACTGCTATAGGAATTTTCCTTTACTAACCATGTAGGTACACTACACACAGGAACAAATACACACGTGTTCCGCCCTAGGTTCACTTTCATCACTATCTGTGCACATTTTTTATATTTATAATCCACGCTCCTCCATCTTTTTCTTTTTATCATTCCACACTTGAGTCTAGTCCATCAGCACATCTTATTCTACACCCTACATGAATATCAGGTACGCATCTCTATCTACTTTATGTTATCGAGATTTCCACTCACCAACATAAAGTGGGGACAAAATGTAGACACAAAATTATGCACTTTACACATAATTTGGCCTAGTCTTATACTATTATTTAGAAGGTTCTCAAGTGGATAAAGTACTAATTAATCCCACCTTTTGGCCATATTTATTTTATATTTTATTTCATACTTCCTGTATCTTTTCCATCACATAAATTCCCATTTCGTAACTACCCCATCATTCTAGCCCAAAATCAGGGTGCCCCGACCTGTATTGGGGAGCCCTGGTCCCACTTCTGGGTGCCCCGGTCTATGTACATACTTCTCCCACTTATTTTTGGGGAAATTCTATCTGTTTGTTGTCTTTATCTTTTCCTCAATTGGCCTTGTTGGGATTAATTATGAAATTGATATTGAGAGCAATATAAATATAAAGCTTATAAGACTAAAATGAAGGTCCTAACATTACATACTACTATCACTCCATCTAGAGTTGCATCCATTGCATCACTTGCATCCACATAGTCTCATGCATCAAGGATAGGAGATTTACATCACACACACTATATAGGGGGAGGAATTCTATTCTATTCTAATGCATGCATGCTAATTACATTTTCTATAGTTATTATTGCTCGCTACTTCAAAAAGTGTGACTGGCATAAGAGCACCTAGGGCACGACATGCACACACTCACTAGAACTACATCCAAGTCTAAAATGTAGTGCAACGCTCAATGATAAGACTACTAGTTTGGCATCTGTAGTCAATCAGACCCATTCATTTGCATTTGCATTTTTTTGGTTTTAATACTTATTTTTGTATTGTAGGTTATTATTCAACTCATCCATTGAATACAGTGTGACAAATAGGGAATATTTACGACGATTTTCCAACCTAGAAAAATTTAGATCTTGAAAACCTATGAGGACTACAAAACCCATATCAAGGACTGGAGAGCCTAGGGGCGTTGTGCAGTCGTTCCTGCTTCTAGAATGCATTGTCAGATCTGTGATATTCTGCGACAGTTTGTTGTTATTGGCTAAGTCATTTCTCCTTCTTTACTTGTATGCTTAGGGTTTTATTTCACTTAGAATAATTTACTTTCATTTATTCCATATTTTTTTGGTCTATTTACTATAGTGTTTTAGTCCTCTTAATTATATTAACATCAATACCCTAGTGTCCCCTTTTAGGCCACTAGATCCTTATTTTTGTTAATCAATGGGTGAGTGGGATGAACAAAATTAAATTTGAGTGGGCGAGGTGTCTTTTATCCTTATTTTTTGGGGTTTTTATATTTTATATTTTATTTTTTGGCTATTTTTTGTTTTATGATGTTTTTTATTAAGATACCTTATTCGCAAGGTGCATTTTCCAGTGCATGTATTTTTCTCCTAATTGGGTTGCATGTTACAGTAAGAAAGATGCAGCACAAAAACTAAAGACGTGATATGACAATGTTTGTTGCAGTCGTGAGCTTAGATGGGCCACTTCACTCGGAGTCTATAAAGGGGTAAATAGATTAATCTCAAGAGGTGGAGACTATAGATTCAGTGTGTTAAGATGATTTTTAATTGGTTATCATAGAATCGGATGAGAAGGGTTACACATGATTCTCCCCTCAATTGACAATTTTTCAGAGCCCGCAAGTTGAACCAATGTAACGTGGGACATAAAGTGGTAGTTAAATATGAGGATAAATGATCCTCTGAAAAGGCATTATTAGGGAAGGTGGGGATAGGGTTATACTAGTCATTTGTAGAGTAAAATTAGATGAAGGGTATGTATAAAAGTGGATGTAATTGATAGGATGTGAAAATGGTGAGTAGAGAGAATCGGCAAGCTAGGCGAAGAGTGACACTGTGAGTTGGAGAGAAGAATGATGAGAAAAAAGTGGCACGTTGAGCTAGCTAAACAAGCTTGAGATGTGGTAAGTAGGTGAGTTGGGTCAACTCGGCAAGTCGCATGAGTGACTATCCAAGCTGGGTAGTGAGCTAGGTTATAGGAAGCAGGTGAGCTAGGTAAGGCATGTGGAGTTGGGTCGCACTTGTGACTGAGGGGAGGAAGGGGTTGTGGGGAGATTTGGCATCTCAATAAGGGCTAAGAATAAATCAAGATTGGTCATTGTCGTGATCGAGTTGGAAGCGAGTTGTGGGGGAAGGACTACGCAGGAGGGGAATGAGTTGATCAATGAGGGGTTAGCACAACAAGGAGGTAGGTCAAGTTAGGGGTTAGAATATTCGTGCATGCAACTTGACAAGGTGGGATGCAAGGGTCGTCAGTGATTTGAGGGTAGGTTAGGGGTCATACAAGGCTCATGATGGGTGAGAGGAAAATGCTAAGGGCAGGATGAGTAAATGGGTGCAAGGTGAGTCACTTTGGTGACTCGCTGCAATGATGGGTGGGGTAGGGCATGTTGAGTCACGGGGTGTAGGGAGACTGGGACGAGCCTCTTCTGTGACTTGGAAATTTAGTGAGGAGAATGGGTGAGGCTGAGCTAGGTGGTAAATGGTGTAGGCTAGATCAGGTCAGGGGTTGCAGAATCATTTGAGTCATCCACATGACTCAAAGAGGTGGGGAGTGGGAGCGTTGCATTGGGGAAGAATGTTGGAGATGAATGAATCATCCAAGGTGAGTTTTCGCTACGCTGGCTAGGACGTGGGGTGAGGTGAATCAGAGCTTCAGCCAAGGTAAAGTTGATGAGCTCATTTATTATAGAGACTAAGCTTAGGGTGGTTACTGGTCAAGGTGGGTAGAGGGGCTCAGCTCAAGTGGGGTCATCTAGAATGTGAGGGACCATCTCGATCTCTATAACCACATTGGGGACAAGGTGAGTGAGGTGAGAGTTAGATATGAGGTGAGTGAGGTGACTCATTAGGGTAGGTGATCTTGAGGTGGGGGCGAGTTAGGACCGGGGAGATGAATGAGTAGTTACAAAATGGGGCGAGCATGCAAGCTTGGTCACTATAGCTAGAAATTTACGTTGGCGAGGTAAGGAATGTAGCTCAGCTAGTCACTAGAGTGACTTGTTAGCTTGATTTGGCAAGGGAGTGGAGTCAAGAGGTGCAAAGAGGGAACTTGTAGTGAATATGGAAAAGTAAAATAAGTGTGTAGGATGAAGTAACCGGATAAGTGATAGAAAGATAATTTAGTTACATGGCTCGATGAGTGAGACGATGACATGAAAATAGAAAAATGGGCAAAAATTTAACCGACATGAAAAATGGAAAATGTAAAATGATGAAAAATGATATGATGAGGCTATGCAAAAATGAAAAATGATTAGGTGATACAAAGTGAGGAAATGAAAAATGACATGAAAATTAATGGGGGCATAAAATGTGTGCAGAAGCTAATGGATACCCATAAATGCTTGTTCCAAACTGCAATTGAGCATAACTAGAAAAATGACATGGTTGAAAAAATGGAGGGTGGGAAGTAGGTAGATGTATGCACATGTTTTGAAACAAAGTTTTTGTGAACACATGATGAGCCTAAAGACACGAGACATGAGACAACAAGTGATCTAATATGGGAGTTTGAACAAGATCTAAACTACACAAGGCGACATACTATCCAATATGCCTCCACGAGGTCATATGTGTTTGAGAGAGAGTTAATTACTTATTGAAGTGAAGACCCATGAGACGATGAGTGAAACCACAAGTCAACATGTAGGTGTGAGTGAAACAAACGATTGGTGAGTAGTGAAATGGAATGCGATTGTAATTCATGCATAACTCCGCTATCAGCCAGGAATCCATAGCCACGACGAAGATACATTTGATTTTAGTCGCAACATTTCTCTACTACTAGTTAGGTGTCCATAGCCCCGGTAGAGACACTAGAAAGACCCTTGAGAGAGAGTATTTGATATTTTTTTCTATTTTTTACTTTTGTGTTTAATTAATTTGAGTTATTTTTCACATTATATTCATCTCTCTCAGTTTTCCAAGGGGTTTAGAACCATGTGTGACTTGATGGAGGGAATGAAACTGACTGCGGAGATGACATTTGTAAGTGTCAACAAATAAAACACTAGGGTCTTCAAGACAAGGTGTTTAAGTTTGTAAGCATGTGTGGATCACAAAGAGGGTAATCGTTCTTAATTCACCAAGTAAGGATAGAACCAATTCAAGCAACTGTAGTAGAAACTATTGACTCATGAAACGTGACAACCAGATAAGCAAAGTGTTTACCAAAATTTTTGAAACAAAAAAAAACATGGAATGTGAAAATACTATAAATGAAATGTGGAATGAAATATGAATGAATAGAGAAAATGCGGAAGAACATCTATGGGCAAGTGTTGTTTATTGGAATTTTTTTATAATATATAGATTTTTTTTAAAGATGTTTAGTTGCGTGGATGTGTGTGTTTTTGTTTATGTTAATGATGATGGTGTAGGATGTGCAGAGAATCAAGTCATGTTTCAAATCCATGTTAGATGAAGAGAAGTGTACTATAGGGAACATGTATAATGCGGGAGTGAAGTCAAATGAAATTCCACCCAATCTAAATAGGGACTAGGTGGGTGAAAGATATGATATACAAGATAAATCGATAGATGAGATAAATAATTGGAGTAGTGGGGATGATGTGGATGATAAGAATAGAAAAAATCCAAATATAATCCATATAATGGTGGTAGGTGAAGAACATGAGTATGAGGATGAAACATAAAATAAAAGTGTTGAGCGTGGTGGATGTGTGAGAATGTCAGGTGGATGAGGACATGAGAATAAAATAATGATAGAATGTGAAGTGTTATGAAGTATGGTGCAAGTGATAATATCATGTGGGTGAGGCGTGGAGAACATATTTATGTCTTAAGGAAGTGTGATAGATAATGGTGTGGTCTTGGGATGAATGGGTGTGATGAAATTATGATGACATAAAATGGGAAGATGCATGTAAGAGGGAATATCATGCAAATGAGAATGTGGGGGAAAACGTAAATGATATGGTGGTGTAATTGGATGTGGAGGAAGCTTGTGAGGAACCTATGTAAGAAAAAATGGTTATGTGGGTGCTATTGAGGATGTGAACACAAAAGGAGGAGCATATAATAAAAATGGTGCCTAAATGAGTCAGAATGGATTCAAGAAGATGGATGTAGAAGCATGCTCCAAGATAATTTAAATAATGGGAGCACACGAAGGTGATTTGTAAGGAAGAGATGGAAGAATAAATCTATATAAGTGATGATGCATAGATGCAAGAGGAGTATGAATGAGCACAATGGAGGGGATAGGATGTAATGAAGGTTCCAGAAGCAAGAATGGTGCTTTAATGAGTGAACGATGAAATAATTGAGAGGCATGTAGAAGAGGGAATTGGAATATATGAAGAAATGAGTGAACTAGGGTGTGATGAAGGATGTAAAGTAGGTGCAGGAATGGGATGTGTGATAAGTGGAGTATATGGAACCAAAGGGAATGGTGAATGGGAGACTATGGTGGGAAAGATGGAATCACATGATGATATGGATGGTGAAAAGGTGAATAACTATGGAAAGAGGTATGATGAGACTGCATCCAAAGTGGAAGCACGTGACAATGGAAATGGAGAAGGAGATGGTGTAGATGAGGAGGCACATGATGTTTGAGAGGTAGTGTGGAATGATGAGTTGAATGATGAAGGTACGAAACTTGGAGAAGAAGTGGGAGTAGTGTATGAAGTGAGTGAATGTGTGTAGGAGGAGATGGAGGCTCGATGGCGATGTCCCCTTTATCAAGAAGGTATTGAATGATGTTTTGGTGTTAGGGACATGAATCAGTAGGGTAACCATCAGTAGGATGATAATCACATGTGTCATGGGAGGAATTCCACAATGGTGGGGTGGTTTGGGAGGGAGAGTGATGATATTGGCATCAAGCAACTTTTTGAGAATAGAAGAAAGCGACTCAACCAAGGGAGTGAATTTGCAAGGAGATTGGATGAAGCTATAACCTCTAGGAGAATGCAATGAATATAAATATGTGGGTGTAGAAGGTGGCGAGATGCGAAGAGGATCTAGATGTAATACATTGTGAACATACGAGTGTGAAGGTGTAGTAGGTGGAGGAGGGACCGAAATGTGTGGTAAGGAAGGAGGATGAGCAAGATGAATATCCTCAAGGTGTTATGCCATGTACACGGCCTCATCAAATGTTTGTAATGGATGAATTTTTAAGTGATGTGAGATGTGGGGGACACAAATTTTTTAAAATAGGTCACTGAGCTCAATTTTTGGGATTGGAAATGGGAGGCAGCGAACTAGAGCATACCATCGCATAACAAATTCAATGATGGACTCGCTATGGGATTTCATAAGCATGTAGGTGTCAACGAGTGTTGTTTTGGGTGTGATATAGATGGATAAGTGAGACATGAAGATGTCCATAATTTTTGTGAATGTGTGAATGATATGTTGTGGAAGGCGGGAATACCAGTCAAGCGTTTTGCTAGAAAGTGAAAGTGGGAAGGTGCATAGGAGGAGAGATTTTTTATGTTGAATAAGATGGCATGCTTAGAGAAAGAGATGCAAGTGATGTTGGGGGTCCTTGGTGCTTAAAATTTTTCAAAAGTGGGTGATTTGAAATGCACTTGATAGTAGTTATGTGGTACCAAGGGGTGAATAGGCTCATCAAAAATGGTGTGATAGTTCGGTGCAGGTGGAATTCCCCCCTAGTGTTATGACTCAAGCTTAATAATGTAGTCAAGAAGGTGCTGATGAAGCAAATTAGGGTGTGAATGAGTGTGGAAATTACTATAATCCATGGGGATGACAATAACTATGACTTTGAAATATGAATGGAAAAAATCAGCAAGACAATATGGCTGGAAAATCGTAGATCAATCGCAGTTGCAACTGGCTTTAGGATAAATCAGAAATCATAACATAATGCAGAAAGGAAGAGTTGTGGATTGTGACACATCAGTTGTAGTTGAAACTGACCCTAGGAATAATATGTGATGGAAAATTGGAGTACAGTCACAGTTGTGACTGAAACTGGGAAAATCAAAACTTAGAATGGATGACAAAAACATATATGACAGTGTTGGAGTAGTTGTGAAGAACATAAACAGTCGCAGGCGTGACTCATAAATTTTTTTATTTATTTGTATCAAGGTGTAATATGGGCTCAGTTTGTTTGGATTCCTATTAAAGGATCTCTCTCTAAATATGAGGTTTATCCGAATGATCTTTGTACACTAGAAAATTTCTAGTCACGGGATTTACTTTACTCCCCTTGATTAACCAAGGTGGATTTTACTCCACTCAATCAATCAAATTGGGGCCATCACGAAGGATAACCTTGGATCTAATATCATGGGTGTACTAATCAAGTGGGTACATGTACCTGTTTTGTTAGCCAGTTCCCTAGAGGTGCCAACTACTTTGGGGTTCTTTTGGTACTCTTCAAAATGTTTTGTAGGGATTATGCTCAAGCAAATGAGTGGTGAGGTGTCTTTTATCCCCATTTTATGTTGTTTTATATATTTTTATTTTATTTTGTGGGTTTTTTTTTTTTTGGGCTATTTTTTTAATGATGCTTTTTTTGTTTCTAATTAAGAGACCTTATGTGCAAGGTGCATTTTTTAGTGCCTACAAGAGCAAGAAAAATTAGTGGTGATTTATTTGTTTTAGGAAAGGGAGAAACTGCAATTTTCATTGTATTTATGAGAAAATATTTGCGTGTCCCTATTGTGCCTTGAATTACAAGTTTTAATGGTGGGATGATATTTGATTGGATGTTGTAAAGAATAATATCTAAAGCAAGTTGTTCAATAGAAACATGGCTCTACATATACAGAGGAAATAAGTTGCCTTTTTCAGTTTATAGTTGTTTCCTAATTAAACTCAATAAAGGATGCATTGAATTGTTATTAATAAGATGTTAGATCATATTCCTTTCGAGGGTGATTACATATTTATTAGATAGGGGAGACTATCTATATTCATAGTCGGTCTAGGAATTGATAGGAAACTTGCGTCATATCTATAGATAGGGCCATTTCAGTCTTACAAGCATTGAACTGGATGGAAAAGGAATGATGGCTAATCATGTCTAGCTCATCAAGATCCATATTATTGGTAGGGTGGATTTGGTATAGTAGTTATCAATCATCCAATTGAAGGGGTCCATTTTCGGGTTCGTAGTCATTGAGATATTATCTATTAACAATGACATCTAGAGTGAAGGAGGTGTAAGCATGATGCCATGGATGGTAGGAAAGGCTCATGAATTCCCAATTAGTAATGATTTCAGTTGTGAATGCTCCAATATTAGTAATAATGTTATGAAATGGTTTGTATAATAGGATTTCACTCTGATAGAATAACTCAAATACAACAATTTCTCGAGATGGAATGTTGTAGAAACAAAGGCTGAAATTTACAATAATAGTTGCATCTCTCATTTTTCTTGTATCCCTAATCATTTAGTTTCATAAGAGCATGTGTGGTTGGATTTAATGGGGTGAAGATATTATAATGTAGAACAAAAATTCATATATGCATCAATGAAGGCTAAGGATTTAAGAGGAGTAGTCCTCTCAGTGGTGACATGGTACCAAATATTTTACCCAACATTTAATGATACAAAAATGTGGCTACAAAGAATAATATACAATTTTTACAACATATGGTAGGTTTCTAGTTCATTGATGTTGTGCACAATGATATTATCTTCTAATATCTTCTGAGATGTAATTCAAGAGGGGTTATGCAATTATACGGTACTAAAATTTTGTTTAAGTGCATTTGGTGGTATGTCTCATAATGTTTCTCTAATTTTGATGCATATTTATCAATATATTTCTCTACAATGTGATGGGAAAGAAAGGGCTAATAGTCAATGTTGGTTATCCACATTAAAATCATGTCTTGGTTATGGATGTTCAATCTATCATCATTTCAAGTGGAAAAGTATTTTATTTTTTGTCATCCTTTATAGATAATAGAGATTGGAGCTATGGGTCTCAGGGGGAATTGTAATGAAAATGAAAGCTTGAGCCTTTTTCTGCAATCATGTACTTTAGAACATTTAGTGGGCCATTGGACATGGCCTTAAAATTCAAGGAGATGGTCTAAGAAAAATTTATTTCAAGTTTATAACAATCATGGGTCATCAAGGATAAAATGGTAAAGCGTTTTGTATAGACTATGTTATGTGGATTCCATGTTGAAATGAATTTTTTGAAATAGGATTTTTTCCAGTGATAACAACTTGGTATTCTTGGTCCAATGCTTCAACATTTGTTTTTATCTATAGACAAATAATTATACACTTATTAATATTAAATTACGCCTCTAACATGTTGCTATATACATGATTTCTAAGTGCGAAGACTAGACATTGTTGACACCTTTTCCTAGTCCTTTTATTACTTTTGATTGGTTTTTGATTATGAAATGGTCTTATACTTCTTAAATTTACATATTTTGGTCGAGTCACAGGGATCCTTGTCTTCATTCTTGGTCATGTTTTTGTTTCTTATCCTTGGGACAGTACCTCCGAGTAATGACACTAGCACTCAGGTGCTGATGCAGCCTAGAATTTACTATTAATAACCCAGGTGCACTGGCACATCACTCAGCCTGAGTTGAGTGCTCACCCGAAGTGCGTGCAAAGGTACCAAGTCCCTCTTTAGAGTTGCTTGTACAAGATGTTAGTGAGATGATGTTTAAACATATCCAGATTCATAACTAAACATAAACATTCCACAGTGCATAAACTAGATCTAGATCTCAGAGAATCATGAACTAAACATTAACTATAATAAGATTAACCATACAAGAACCAGATTCAGTTATGTCTAACACCATTATCCAACCAATATACTCCATTGCATTAAACACTGTAAAACACAGAAGCTTCTTACACTATAAAGTATCTCCATGAGTCATGTGCGCATCAAAACCAACAACATAACTCTACAATAATTCACTGCCCTAAACTACACAGTTCAATTACATATTTATAGAGGTGGGGACTTGACCTTCACCACCCATGCACTTCTCAAAATAGGTCGCATGCTGATAATGCCATGTGCCTTTAGAATATGCAAAATAGCCATGCACCTTTATAATAGCATGCACAACATGCAAGTGTTCTAACAATAGATGTCATATAGTTAACTCTAAGAAGAAATCCTATTATTAGCTTAAACTATGCATGGTGCTTATCAACCGCTTGTTCCCAAAATACCATTGCGTGTAGCACAAGTCTTCATCTCTATGTGTGCTCCACATGCTATCTCCAAAAATAGCCCTTAACCACAAAATAACTAAGTCCTGAGCTTGGGTGCTTCAATACTATTATAGCTCCACACACTTCCAGTGCCCTATCTTCACGCGCCCAATACTTAGAATATTTCTGACTGCTCAACATTACCCCACACTAAAGTACATTACCACCTCAGTAATGGGAATTCTTTCTGATGTTTCTGATGATAAAGAAAAGTAATGAAAGAATGAACCAAACTCTATACAAAAGAATGATGTTTATTCTGCAACACCCTCTTCTTCAACTAAAGGAATTAGTTCTGGATATTCATTCTTGATCTCAGCCTCCAAGGTCTTCTAGTCACTCAGCACGTTCCTCATTTTCTCTAGAATATCAGTGGCTATGTCATCCAATTCATCCTTAGAGAGTTTCTCTTTCTCATTTTTTAGTATCCAGACAACATTGGCCATACCTAACAACATTCCCTCCATGAGGTCCATCTTCTACGTTACGAGCTTTCCAATCTTGTTAATCCTTTCCTTGTGCGGATCCTAGGCTGCTGCGACGGCTTCGTGATTTTGTTTTACCAGCACCAACCTTTATGTGCACCCAAGTGTTTCATCCTTCATTTCCTTCAGAACTTCATTATCTTCTTCTAGAGTTTTGGTCCTTATTATGGTTTCTGGCGCCGCACATAAATTAAGAGCTTGATCGGCTCTCTTCAGCTCATCCTTGAATGTTTGGAGCAATGCCTCATATAATGAAACTTTCCAATCAATAGTGGCCCTTGATCTTGCTACTTCTTCCTTTGCATCCTTTTTCTTGGGGAGGTGCATTGGTCCTTCATCCAAAAGTAGGTGAACTGTTGCACGCAGATAGTGCAACTCAGACTTGAAGTCCTGAGGCACCTTTTCCTGAAACTCAAGCCTCTACAGAAAAATATCATCTGCAATATGTTCTGCCATCATCTTTACCTTCTGGGCCTCCACGACTGCATTATCGTGCTCTTGAGTAAGGCACTTGATTTCTATGTGTCCTTGTCCTTGTTATCCTCCACTAGCACCCAGATTGTTTCTACCTTATCCATATTTCTATGCACTACTTCTGCGGACACCTTAATCAAAGCATTTCTTACCTACTCATCTGAAAACTGAGTTGGCTTAATGGTCATATGGCGTGTATGAGGCACCTTCCTCATCTTCTTTGAAGTGCATGCCTCCTCGCAGACATCAAAATCAGGCTCATCCATGTGATTCTGCATGCCCCAAGATAGTTGCTTGTGAGTGCATGTATTGGCCATTTCAAGGTCCATCCAATCCCATCCATACAACTATTTGTTTGGTAGTGTACTCTAGGAAATGGGTTCTAATAATTTGTGAAGGGTCATTCATATAACTCAAGTTTTGAGCACTTACCACTTCTTCTTCTTCAAGTGCACATGCATGCTTGCCAAAATCCTCATGCGCTAATGCATCTTCTTCTTGTTGTTTAGCTACACCTGCATCTTGTGGGACAGTGCCTTCAACCACTTGGTTGACTTCCTCCTCATCTTTCCCTTCTTCCTGTGTGGGGTGCATGAGGACTTATGTATCTCCACCAGCGTTGCTTTCTCCTTCACCAGAGATATCTTCTCGAATACTCACGTTGGGGTCTATAGTCTCATAGACTACGTGCTCGCCCATCTCTTCATCATCCATGTATCTCCACATTGGGGGTGGCCTCAACTCTATCTCCACTCATTCTTGGAGCTTCCTCCTCTACTTGCTATGTTCTTGGTTGTGGGGATTCCCCCTCACTATCTTGTATAAGGATATACTTCCATGTGCTTTCTCTTCTCCTTCTCTTCATCCTTTATTGGAGTCACGTGCGGTGATTTCCTTACTAGCTGTGAAGTTCCAACACCAGTATCTCCTGAAGCACACTCTTCCTCAGAATCCTTCTTGTATGCACAAGTCCAGTGTTGTCTTCAGGTTCCTCTTGTTATAGGACGTTTTGAAGTCATGTATGTACTAGGTCCTCTTGAGCTGGGGGCATAGATGTAACATTCCTTGAAGTCCCCACGGTTTACTTCTTTGTAAGAGGTCCTAGTAGAGCCATATCCATGCTCTTCACCACTTTTTGTCCTTGAACCTTGGTCTGAGGTATATGTAGATGCGCACTGGTTTAATCTTCCCTAATTCCAAACTAATCTGGTTCCATAGTATCTAAACTCCATAGATTAGCACACTTTTCAACATAGGCCTCTCTTACCTAGCCATACATATGTACTTAACTTTTCCTAAGTGGTTCAATGTGAATGTCTCATCCAAAGGTTTTACAATACAAGATTTACACTTAGGTGTCCATGATTTTTCTTTTGACACCATCAACTTTTTCATCCTTGATTATTACTTTTAAACCCTAACTTTTATGCTTATAACCTGGAACTATGAATTATCTGAGGTATATGTAATCATGGTTGGTGTCAATCTTCCTATTTTCTGCAACCAAACTCTTCGGCTGATGTCCACAGTATGACTCCATAGTTTCGACATAGGCCTCATGAAATATGTATTTAGAATAGAATGTTATGTGTCCACTTCTAAATACCTTGTGCATCATGAAATCTATTTAAGAGGAAATACCTTTAAACACCACCTTGGGATCTTCTCTCCAGACTTCATGTGGAAGCACCCCAGGCTGAAATGCTGGTAGACTACAAATTCAGCCTCCCCATTCAACACCTTGGGTAACTCGCATGGAATGTGCCATTCTCCCTCAAATTCCCTATGCAATCTCTGAAACCACTTGTCCAAGTGCTCTTTGTATGTGTTGGAAACAGACCCACACAACATGTACTTGGCATATCTTTTGGCTGGGGACTTTTTCTCCAATGGAAACTCCCATATATTTTCCCTAGGACCATCTGGTACCCCAACTTCACTGAACACAATTAATAACAAAATTGTGCCCCAAGTTATCTTCTCACCTTTTTCTTCTTGGATGTGTGCCTCATTCACCAAGTTCTCTGCAATGTAACCAGTGATATTGTAGTAGGTCTTGTTGGCCATTTTGTGTGCTATATGCAACCAACACATGTTTACCTCATTCCATCACTCAGTGGCCCCTATTTTACTCCTGTTAACCACGTTGCTACTCTGGTGGCCATGTCTGCAATGTTAGTGACCTTGAAAGCTCAGCCCCCCTTCTTATACTTGTATAGGGCTGTTGTGGCATCAATGCCCTCATCATCTGTTAAATCTCCTGCAATTTATAAACTCATGTCACGTAGCTCGATAAATTTTCCAACCAATTTAGTAGTTATCCTCATTCTCCTGCCTACGAAATAGAAATAATCTTCATGGATCCGTGACACTAGCCACTTGTACAATTTCTCATGATTTCCAAAGTAGGGAAACTCCAGGATATGCATTACGCCCATGCTCTCAAGTAGTTTCTTCACCGAGGCATCCAAAACCCTAGTGTCATCTGCCAACCACCAGTTAGTCTTTCTGTAGACTTCTATTGTGATGTCCTTCATACATTTTACAGTGCGGTGGTTAATCTTTGCAACCCTACACTGAGTAATATTTTTTTTCCATGACCGCCCTTCAATGACTCCTTCTAGATACAACATTTCCACCAGCCACTCCTCTGTTGGGTCATCAACCTCCTTCTCTACCACTGGAGCTTTTTGTGGTGCCATCACCCCTTTTGATTCTATAAATGCATAAAAACCCTAGTTGCAAAATGAAAACCCTAGTCTCCCTTCCATCACACGTATGCACCACTTCTTAAATCCTACTTCGTGCCTGGGTACTCAACACCATGCTTCACAATGTGACAGATTTACTCAATCTATAGAATTCTCTTCATCTCCAGCTCTTCTTCACACTTCACAATTTCTTCTCAAGTTTGCAAGGTAGCAAATGACATTGAGAATGCCGACTTTAAACCAAGTTTTCAAAAATTCCCTTCATTAATTTCTCCACCTACCACCGTACACGACATTAATTTCTCTTGAGCGCATTGCGCACCTCATTATCCCATGCTTCAATGTCTCGTGCCTCAAACTCTTGCGCCTCAGTCATAATTTTCTGGCACGCCACTACTTATCTGTCACAGATCTCCTCTACCCACACTTCCTTAAGCCAAAGTAGTTTATCCAATGTGACCCAACATATGTAGTCTCCAATGTCGCAACCTCCCTTGATTTATACTGAGCACCCAATGCCTTACGCATGGTCTTAATTTCTTTTAGCAATTCTTCAGAAGTTCTCATGAATTTTGAAACCTTTCTCCTTTTGTTCCTCTTATGGTTACCCATGAGTTTATTTATTTTCCATACCTTCTTTATCCACCCCACACTAAGGGTATGCGTAGTCCTCTGTGCATATAAACACTTTAGATTGTGATCATCTTCTTGTGCACAAACACGCTTATTACAAAAAACACTGAACTAAATTGACAAAGCATAGTGATGAAGAAGGAAATACATTAAATGAAATATAGTAAAGGAAATATAATCTAAATGGAAATACTACCTTATTACAAACACCAAGAAGGATTATTTATAGTAGGGCTTCAGCCTACTCCCATTGAAGTAACCAGGTAACCATGTTCCATCAAGCACCTCTAACTGGCAAGTGCCTTGATTCAAGTATGTGAGTGATAACATATGGTCCCAACCAATGCACCTTAAGCTTTCCTGGGTGGCACAAAAACTTTGAATCATAAAGAAGTACCATCTTCCTGACCTCAAGCTTCTTGTCTCTGATGTGTCTGTCATGCCATGCCTTCTTCCTGGCCTTTTCCTGCTTCTGACTCCAATGTGTTATGGTGCACCTCTCATCCAACTGTATTAACTTGTCAATTATTTATTCTAATGCTTGCTCATCAACTAGACCTCCCGCATGCACAATACACAAAGAAGGTAACATGAATTCAATGGGAAGAACTTCTTCTACACCAAACACCGACTAAAAGGGTGTGGCCTTATTTAACCTTTTGTAGGTTGTTCTATATGCCCAAAGTACAATAAAAACTTTATCATTCCAATCTTTCCTTCCAACATCAAAATTTTTTGTCAAGGTCTGGCTCAATATCTTGTTGAAGGCCTCAGCAGTCCCATTTTCTTGAGGGTGATAAGGTGTAGTCTTGTGGTGTGTGACCATAAATTCATCCAATAATATCCTGATTGTCTCATTCAAGAAGTTTTTTCCCCTATCACTTGTGAGACTCAACGGATATCCATACCAAGTAAGAATATTTTCCCATAAGAACCTTGTTGTTGTAGCCATTATACAATCCTTTGTAGGTGTTGCTTCTTCCCACCTTGTAAGATAATTTGTACAAGTGATGATGTAGCGTGATCCAGTTCTACGCGCGGCTGGGGAAATAGGACCCACAAAGTCTATTGCCCATTTTTCAAATGGTTCTGCACTAGTAATAGGCCTCAACAAACATTTCATCTCTTTTCCTAGGTTTTCCAAGGTGTTGACAGTGATCACACACCTTACAATACTCTTTGCAATCCTTGTACAGAGTCTCCCACCATAAACTAGTGAGTAGAATCTTGTGCATGGTGGTGTCACCTACATAGTGCCCACCTACAATACCATCATGAGCCTCTTCCATGATATCGGTGCGCTCATGTTCTAGTACACACTGGCATAATACTTCATCTCAGCCTAGTTTGTATAAGTCACCACTGATCAACATGAAAGGTGTGGCGTGAATTGCAAGTTGTTTCTTCTCCAAGGCTTTCATTCCTTCTGGCGCCATACCTGTGCATAAAAAGACAGCAATATCCTCCAATTCTGAAGGTGTGTGGTTTAACTTGTACAACTGTGCATCAGGCATTGTATCTTCAATTATCTGCATGTCCTCTCCTGATTGAATTCTTGATAAGTGGTCTGGGCCATAATTACTTTTACCTGGTTTTACCATGATGGTAAAGTCAAAATCCTAGAATAATAACACCCATCGGCATATGCACCCCTATAAAATGGGCTTATTTACCAAGTATTTCAATGTCATGTGATCTATATAAAACACAAAAGGTGTTGCTAGCAAGTATTGTCTAAACTTATGCAACGCGTAGATCATCGACAAGGCCTCGTGCTCTGTAGTTGTATAATTCTATTTTGCAGGAGTCAACTTTCTACTAGCAAAACAAATAGGATGATCTATAATACCTTCTCCAGGATGAGCTAACACTACACCAATGGCCATGCCAGAGGCATCCACATGTACGTGAAAAGGTTGGTTCCATGAGGGAAAGCGTAGAATAGGTGCCGTAGTAAGCCTCTCCTTCAACGCTTCAAATGTGTGATGTTGCGGTTCTCCCCAATAGAATGTCCTTTTCCTTTTAGTAACTCCTCCAAGGGCATACAATCTTAGCATATCCTTTGATAAATTTTCTGTAATACCCTATGTGTGGCCCAAGAACCCACACACCTCACTTTGACTGGTAGGCTCCTCCAGGCCTATGATAACTGCAACCTTAGTTGGATATACTAACAAACCCTCCTTGCAGATGATATGCCCTAGCAAAGTTCCAAAAGGTGTAGAAAATCCACACTTCTTTATGTTTAAGGAGATGTTTAATTGTCTCATCTTTCAAACATTAAGCGCAAGTTGTCACAATGATCCTTGACAAGCCCATATACTATCCAATCATCTAAGTAAACCTGCAAGAATTTGTGAATAAAATCTAGGAATGCTTGAACAACTATGCATGAAAATATTACAGGCACATTCTTCAGTCCAAAGGGCATCACCGTGTATGCAAAACTTCCCCATTCAGTGATGAAAGTTTTTTTCTCTTGATCCTCCTTTGCAATTCGTACCTGATGATACCCAGAGAACCCATCTGTAAAAGAGTAAATTTCACACCCTGCAATGCCTTCTAATATTTCCTTGGTGAAAGGTGTAGGAAAAGGATCAATCACACATGCAACATTCAGCTCCCTGTAGTCCACACAAATCCTAATCTGACCATCTTTATTTATACTGATTACCATGGGGCTAACCCACTCTAATTCTTCTAGGGGCTTAATGATGCCAGATTTCAACATCTTGTCAATTTCTTCTTTAACTTTTACGTGCAGGTTAGGTTTCATCCTGTAAGGTCTCTTCTTGACCAGGAGCATGCACCTTCTTTTAGCTTAATCCTCATCTCACCCAAAGACTCATGCACTCCCTTTAACTCATGGTAGTCTCTAGGAAATAAGTCCTGGAAATCACGTAGTAACTCAATTATCTTAGCCACTTCATAATCAAACCAATAATCTCCAATTATGGCCTCCTTAGGTTTAACATCCATACCAATGTTCACTTTCTTGGTCTTCATAGGTTCATGATAGGTGTGTGCCTTCTTATCTACACTATCTAAAACCTCGTGCATACCTTCTGAATGATCAATGTCCAAATTTTCTACTTCTTCATCATCCATGATGTAGACCATCTTTCCTTTCTCCTTCTCAAGGAAAATTTGCTTAAGTTGTTCGTCATCAATCTCATCTACTTCATCAACACACACTCCTAGGTCTGAGTCACCAAATAACTCCTGAATGAGTTCTTCAGCCTTTGCATTGTCTCCCATAGTCAAGTGCTCCATAACCCATAATGCCTCTTTCACTAGAGTTTTAGTGGAGAAGTAGTCAAAAGTTTGGATCATTCCTGCAGTCAAGTCTTGCCAATTTCCAGTATCTTTATGCAGCTCTGCATAAATGTACCAAGCATGTGCCCAGCCGCGCAAAGTGAAATAAAGTTTTTTCACTCATAGTGAAGGTGGTAAAGCTTCATGTCCCTTTATCTAGAGTCTCTCACACTACTAAACATGGTGATGAAGAGGATGATTACCATGATATGTGTAGATTTGAGTAGGTGCACTTTGCTCCTGAGAAACCAGGTTGTTAGAGCAATTCTCACTTCATTCCATTCTATGATATTATCCCTATGAACCATCCACCAATGCGTTGTTGTCCTGTGTAGGGTATATACTAACATATTTCTTCTGTCCACTTGATCTTCCCATTATTCCTCCATGGCACGTAGGAATACCCCAGGGTCTCCTTCTCTAGTGTACTGGGGTATAGAGTTGTTACCTATCCTCCTAATATAGTGAGGCTTGTCTCTTCATGCAGATGCACTTCTTACTTTGCACCCTACCATCTCATAAGTTACATGTGCCCAATTATCACAAGCAATACTTGTAGTATCACTAATATACTATGCATCTTCCCAATGGAGGATTCCTTCCTTAGATGGCTCAAGTAATTCCGGATCGCAAATTGTGCACGCATAAATTTTGTTCAGGTATTCCTCACTTAAAGGTTCAACATAAGGTGCAGATTTCCCATCTATCAAAGGGATAATAACATGTTATTCCTTGTTCTCAAAACTTATATACCCCTTGTTGAACCATAGATCAACATTATTTGCATAACACTAAGGGTGCCCAAGTAGAGCTGGGAAGCTATCGGCTTCTGCAAGTGCTAAAACCTCAAATTCCCCAGTGAACTTGGCCCCTTGTATAGTAATGGATGCATCCTTTAAAACTCCTATTGGAGTGGCCTTAGTTCAATTTTCCATAAATAGTACATTAGAGGATTACTGTAATGAAGGTTTGTCCATTTACACCCATACATATAAAGTAAGCACATTAACTTCCACGTCTATGTCAATCAATATATTTCTAAAAATCCACCCATCCACAACAACATTCAGAGTGATATCCTTGCCATAATCTAAGCTATGAGGGGGAGATTAGCATGCATGATTTTTCATCCAGTCTCAATGACTACACGCGAAGTGTTTACCTTTAAAAAATTCCCTAGTAATGGAATAATATTCTCTTAGCACAGCATCTTGCATACCTCTTTCAAATCATCAACATATGACTAGACCATCTTTGTTCCTTCTTTTGTTCCAGCTTCCATGAATGTTCCTTTAAACATTGTATTTCACCCTGAAGATTTCTAAGCACCTCTATAGTCCCCTGATATACCTCCTTCTGATGTGTAGGGTCCGGGTATCTTGCATGTAAAACCTCCTCCTTAGTAATGGTAGGCTTCTGTTGCAACAACTCTCTAGTGTGCACAACTTCAACGCATGTAGTAATCTTCATAGGTACTACCTTAGGTTCCAGTGCCAACTTTGGCATCCATTGATTTTCCATTGCACGTTGAATTCTAACCATTCCTACACCCTTTTTTTCCTATTTATGCTACTTGTTAAGATGCCCGTTCAAGTCTAAGCACTCCTTGTAGTTATGATTCTTTCCACAAAAAGAAAAATTAATATTCTAAGGTCATTTTCTCTTGTAGTGGTCTAGAGATCTACACATATAACATGTTCCCCGAGGAAACTCACCTCATCCACCATCACAACCTCAGACCCTAAATCCACCACGATATCCTCGACCTCTTCCATGACCTCCTTCAAAGTTCCCTTCGTTCTGATTGAAGTGCCCCTCGCGATCATGGTGCAAACTCTTACCTTTAGATTTATCTAATACTCCTGTCTTTCGTACACCAATATCAATGGCATCATGGATCAGATCAATCAACCTACAGTCTTTGGTATTATGAGTTTTTGACTGGAAAATATTACAATAGCAAGATACATTTTTCCTTATCGCACATTGTAATAATGGGCAGCAGTTTGCATCATGGTCTAAATGATGTGTCTCGCAATCTAGTAATAATGAATGCACTGACCTGTGAGGAAAACTATCCTTAGTGTGCCCCTTAATTTCACAATCTGTACACCAAATCCCAGTGTGTGTCTTGTGTGTTGAATTGGCCAATAGTTTCTCTAACTGCTTTGTCATAGCTGCAATCTGAGCTTCCAAGAATTGGCTCACTCTAGTGTTTATACTTATGAATGCCTCGGCACACAACATTGCTTTAAGCACTTTGTATGGGTCTATATATGTCTTATGTGATAGTGCCCTCCTAAAAGGTGTGATCAATCCCCTAATAAACTACTATGCATGTTGGCTTACATGGATATCATACGAAAGTTTTGAGAAAAGCATTTTGAAATGGGCATCATATTCCTGAAAACTCTCAGTATTTCCCTGCTTATTATCCTTGAGCGTGCTTATACTCTTTTTCTCAAACTTAGGGATATAAAATTACTTAAGGAAAGCATCCCGTAACGCTATATAATCTACGCAAGTCTCATCAAGGTAAAACTTTATGTACCAACTATGTGCGTGTACCTGTAACATAGTTGCGAACTGAATTACCTTGCACTTAGAAGTCATGATCCCTTTTGCATGCCACGGTATCTCATATATTTGCACATTCTCATCAACATCCTTTATTCCCCTATACTCTAGAAGACAAAGCAACATCTCCATTTAAATATTCTGGGGTTGGTGAGGACCATGCCCACTAGATCAATAACCCCTATGTTACCTCTTCCTCTAGACCCACCAGATCCACCATAACTAGAGCCACCTATGCCCCCTGATCCTCCACCTGTAGTCAGAAGTGAACCATATGATATATTGCCCTATATCCCAACAGTGGTACTAAACTGAACTACTACAGTCTGCGAGGTGGTACTACTCCCAGAAGTGAGTCAAAAGGTGATAATTCTACGTGCTTGAGTTATGTACCAACGATGTGCCTGAAAAGATACCTCCAAATAATAAGACATCTATCTGACCATATATGTACTTGCTATTCTATTCACTCTTGTTATGCTACTTCCCAAACCAGCTTGTTGAGTATTGGTTACACTAGAAACTAGAAAACCAAGGGCAAGCGCTAGGTTGCTAGGTAGGTTCAGATGCACGCTCACAGCCCATGTCATCTCGGCTGGAACACTCTTATAAGAGGCTGATGAGGGTTCCATGTCGTGCTTACCCAAATGGGGGAGTTCCAAATGCTCTAGCTCCATGCCTTCTACGTGAGTTCCAAATCCTTCATGATCCATCTCTCTCCTCAACGCCATATGTTCTATAATCACGCATTGCTTCCCTAACTCCCTCTCACACACCTCATTATACTTAAGCCACCTTTCTTTTCTTTGTCTCTTTGCCACTAGGTCCACCATCCTTCACAAAACCTACTCCTACCCCTACACGTGGTGAGGTTTAGCTAGCCATCAGCTTCTCTTCCAAATTCATAGTTACCATCAATATTTTAATCGCTAGTGGAGTTCCTTATAGGTATGTTCCCCTGGGACAACATAAAAATTGTAACTCAGCTACCTCTGGGAAATAATAAGTGGAAATTGAGTACTTTAAAATATATTTATTCAGAACACCACGGAACCAAGTACCCAGAGTGTGCATCCGAATCAGTTCAGCATCATAGAGGGCCTGAAATTATTTTTGCGTCCACATAAGTGTGTAAAACCTCCAATTCCTTGTAGACGCATAAGAAACCAGCCACTCGTACAACTCTATCATAAAGATAGAAAAAAAAATCTCATATAAGCAATCATACAAGTTCTAGTCCACCCACGCGCGCACATCAAACTCATATCTAGTGTTGAATCTCCAAGCGTATTCCTCTTCCAGATCTACTATCCACTCTTCAACACTTTATAGGTTCAACCAGTACATCTTCATCACGAAACATCCTAAAAATAGCTAAAAAAGAGGTTTCTAGAAATAAAACCAATGATGCATCCTAGAATTTACTATGAATAACCCATGTGTAATGACACATCACTCTTCCTAAGTTGAGCGCTAACCTGAAGTGTGCAAAGGTACCAAGTCCCTCTTTAGAGTTACTTTTACAAGATGTTAGTGAGATGATGTTCAAACATATACATATTCATAACTAAACATAAACATTACACAGTGCATAAACTAGATCTAGATCTCAAAGAATCATGAACTAAACATTAACTATAATAAGATTAACCATTCAAGAACCAGATTCAGTTATGTCTAACACCATTATCCAACCAATATACTTCATTGCATTAAACACTATAAAATACATAAACTTCTTATACTATAAAGTATTTCCATGAGTCATGTGCACATCGAAACCAACAACATAACTCTACAATAATTCACTACCCTAAGCTACATAGTTCAATTACATATTTATAGAGGTTAGGACTTGCCCTTTACCACCCATGCACTTCTCAAAATAGGTTGCATGTTGATACTAGTCATGCACCTTTAAAATAGCATGCACAACATGCAAGTGTTCGAACCATAGATGTCCTATAGTTAACGCTAAGAAGAAATCCTTTTATTAGCTTAAACTATGCATGGCGCTTATCAACAGCTTGTTCCCAAAATACCATTACATGTAGTGCGAGTCTTCATCTCTTTGTGTGCTCCGCACGCTATCTCCAAAAATAGCCCTTAACCACAAAACATCTAAGTCTTGAGCTTAGGCGCTTCAATACTATTATAGCTTCGCATGCTTCTAACGCCCTATCTTCACGTGCCCAATATTTAAAATATTTCTGGCTGCTCAACAAATGTTAGTGTCCCTTCTAAGAAATTTTTTCCATTTTCCTTCATTTTTTAAATTATCGTTTGGTACTTAACTTTGGATCTTTTATAATTTTATGGGTCAACCTTTTATGTCACAAAGTGTCAAAATTCAAACAAGGGAACCATATACATACATAACCTACTCACTATTATTAGGGTTTAGGAAATTTGGTATATTACATTCAAGAACTACATTTGGGCTACATTATTCACTGCATAGGAGGGGTTATTTCTAAATTCCATCTCACACATTCAATTTGGGGGAAAGTTAGTTATATCCCATTATATTCATGTGACTAGTACAAGGGAAACCTCTCTCTCTCTCTCTCTCTCTCTCTCTCTCTCTCTCTCTCTCTCTCTCTCTCTCTCTCTCTAGGGTGAAATGTAGTGCAGTGATTGGTGACAATCACATTAGGGTGATTGTCGAGGTCAATTTTACGCCCGGGGCAGACCTGTCCTCCTTTAGGTAATTTTGTATAGAATACTTTCATATATTTATTGTCCACACAAGGCTTACCCAGTTTAGATCTAGCTTGTTCTACCCAGTCCCCAATCCATAATCATTCCAGATCTTCAAATACAAACTAAGTCACTCTTATCTCATTATGTGTTACACTTGTTTTCCTTTTACATGATATATCTTGCTTGTTATTTTTATACATATTTGATCTATGTCCTTTGATAAAGATTTAATTTTATGAAATCATTTGGTGAACCCGTTTATTGATCAAGCCCTAAGATCCCTTATTTTGTGAGTTCCTCGTGACTTACCAAAAAGTTTTTTGGACCCATTGCCTCAAACCTCCTACCCCCAAGTATCATCATATTCTTATGTTTGGTCTTCAACCTATATTTTCAAATGCCCAATAATAAGTTTCCTTCTACCATAATTCGCATACTATTGTTGCATGTCATCTCAAAATTCATCTTGTCTTTACAAAGCTTATCAACCCTCATCCTAATGTTTCACTTCTACCCCTATTGAGGCTACTAGTTTTTGTGAATCTAATAGTGATGTTGCTTCTATTTCTATAAACTATACATGTTGAGGATTTAGTTAATTTTTTAGATGTATAAGGTATTTTTAATTATGCTTTTGATGCACATACTTCTTTTGGTGTTGTAGATGTCATCCTAAAATGTCCCTCACCCTTCTTCTTCTCCTCTACTTACATATGCACAAATAATTAGAGTTGATCCTATTACTTTTGATAATGATATTAATGTCCCCTCTCTTTGTTCTCAACTAAGTTCTCATTCATTAAATATTGTGCCAAAAAATAAATAAATTTCTTCCTCCACCTCTTATGTGCTTCATTGTGATGTTAGTACTCATTATTCTTCTCATGTTATGTTAAAATATGCAAATTTTCATGATGCATGTGTTTCTACTCTTGATCTTTCCAAATATAGTGTACATAATGATGATCAGAATGATAGTGTGCATATTTCTTGTATCCCTTCTTCCACTGAGCTTGTTGATAAAAGTGTCCTAAACTTTTTCCTCTTGATTCTTCTTCCCATGTTTCTACTCTCAGTTCTCCACTTGCTGATACAAAGAGTGACTTTCAACCCAATAGCATACATATGGCTACTTATAGTGGAAATATTCAACCCCTTAATGTTTATGTCATTCATCCACAATAATTTATTTCTCTTATGCATGTTTTAGGTGATTTAGAAAAGCATATCCATGCCCATACCTCTAAGAGTATGACCTATTATGCTAGTACTGATAATAATTATCTTCATGGAAATATTATTCTAAAAAAGATTTATAATTCACATTTTTTGAAGGATTTTGATTTTTGTACTTTTAAACCTTTTGATGGAAAGGTTAATCTGTATATGCATCTTAAGTATTTGATATTAGCTAAGGATTTACATTCTAATGATAGATTACATCTCAAATCATTTCCTAGTAGTCTTATTGATATTGCTTCTCATTAGTTTCATAATTTTCCTAGTTGATCTATTAGTACTTATCTTGATATGGAAGAAGAATTTGTTAGACATTTTATTTCTAGCAATGGTCCTAAAGTTACATTTGAGTGTTTTCCTTCTTTGCATCAAGGAAAGAATGAACTTGTTATTGATTATATCTCATGTTTCAAATCTCACATGTATCATTTGTTTTATCATCCTATAGATCTATAAATGTAATATATATTTTTTCGTGGCTTGATTCTTCTTTTTACAGAAAAATTATTATATGATAAATGTGATTATTTTACACTTATTTTTCTTAACATTATACATTTAGAACAATAGATTCTTTATGAACATTTTTTCACACATGCTCATAGTTCTTCTACCACTCCTCCACCTAGTACATCTTCTCTTCCTCCTATTGCGCCACCCTCACATTCTCCATCTCCTACTAGATATGCTCCTGATTATTCATCTCATTTTTGTAGACTTCCACCACATTCCACTGCCCCCCCAAGCATGAGCCATTGTACTTTTCACATTATGATAGGCCTCATGATATATTGTACACTTTAATTGATGAGAGGTTGATTACGCTACCTTCTAATGAGCATCATCCTCATAATTTATTACAATTAAATCGTAACCAACCATTTTTCTAATTTTCATAAGATCAATGATCGTAGAGATATTGATTGTTATGCTCTGAATGATAGGCTTTAGTTGCTTGAGGACACGGATGTCATTATTTTTTGCATACATTGTGTTGATAGATCACATTCTCCTATGTTGTAATATGACACACTGGAATATGTTACTTTTAATACCTCAAATCCTCCTCGTGTCATTTTGTCTCATTTTCCCTTAGCTTCAACTACGCATGAGATGCCTCTGCCACTTTTCATACACATTAGACCTAAGTGGATCCCAAAGGAGCACCACTCATAACTGCATGATTCACATTTTTCTAATGTTTATAGGATCACCTTGATATTATCATTTGACACTTATTCACATGATCCTACATTGCCATCGTCTAATATGTTTATGCGTAGTCATCACCTCCTTTCTATCTGGACACTATATGTTCTTTATTTCTACATGATTTCATGCCTCTCCTATATATGTATGCCATTATTTTCATCACTTCACATGATATATTATTCCCTATTTATTTTTACCATTGTTATCACATTTACTACAAACCTCATTCAATGATCATATTACATGCATGTCTATCATCATTCTACTATCTATTATAATATCATCACAATGTTATCTATGTTATCAACACATATATTCTACTCTACAACATCATCCTAATTTACACAACTATATCACACAAATTCAACAAATATAATATCAAATCAAATCAAGTAATCAACAACTCATGTAACAACACAAGTACAAATAATCATTTCCAAAATGCTTTCATCATATATATACATATCTTGAGATTTTCCTTATACAAAATCAAGGGATAGTGCCCAATAGAAAACATATCATACATCCTCATCATTACTAATGAATGAAACTATCAAATCTCTAAAATTTAAAGCCTCACCACTAGATCTCTTCCTTTATGCTCGGGAGCTCTGCTCAACTAGTTGATTTTGTAGTAACATTGCCTCAGCCATCACATATGTATATCATCCTTGAATCTCCACGTACCTCCCAATCTTATTCACGCTAGGCCATATCCTCATATGAACTCTCTCACACAAGATAGATCCATCCTCATCTCATATTTCTCTAACCCTAAGATTGTACACGTGGCTTCTTCCAATCTCATATGATCAAGAAAGTGGGTTTTCTTCCCTATAATATCTCTCTCCAACAACACTCCTCTTACAAGAACATCAAGGGTCATATTATGATTCAATGTGTGTTGTGATGTATCCATGATCACTCTCCAATATGCATCACCTACAAGACATAATAAATCATATTAGCACATCATTATCACATTACTAAACAAAATATCAAATATAAATCATACTAGATCATACTTATGTTGTGCAGTTTCCGCCGCTATCACATCACCCTCGAGAACATGTGTCTGCCCTCTTGGTGGCTCTCCTCCTCCTACCTTAATACGTAATTTATCTCTTTTTTCATATACCACTACTAGGAACAATAGCAACCATTAGTTCTACATACGCCACTGCATACAAGCCAGTATACTTCCTGCATCATCCACTCAAATTAGAACTATCTCTAGATCCGCCTCATCTACAATTGGAACACGTAATTGGGATCATGTAAGACCTATCCTTGCCCCTACTCTCTTATATTCCTATATATGGCTCCAGAGGCACATCTTTGGCTATGCCAAACTGTCATGATATTGGCTCATACTGGAATATCTCATCCACCCCTAGATTACTTTCCTCTAACCATATAGTGTACCAGATGCATTGGAGCTCAACATGGTCCTTGCACCACCCACCATAGTCTTTTTATGGTCTCAAAATCATTGTACAAGGCCCCATCCTATATAAAATAGACTTATATGTCATGATATTAAATCCACAACCCTTCAGTCCAACCCATCTATCTGAAATAATATCTTGTCATGCCCAATTCACTCATGGTCCACTTGGTGGCCTCAATACTATTCTGTACTCATATGCCCATATGTGCAAAAGTGTAATTGCACCAATCCCTCCACTATGATCCACCTGAGTGAATCTATAAAAATATCTATATAAATGATCCAACATTCAATAGATCCAAGCATATCATGTCCTGCGCTACTCTATACTCATATAAATATCATGCACCCTATATAATATAGACACCCCTCCTCCGTAAATGGCTATATAAGAATCCAATATAACTGCGATAAACTTTTGCAACCATGGAACACCTAATGTCACTATGTCATACATGTTAATCGATGAGTTTGTCTATGCTTAAAACCCTATAAAATAATGCCTCACAGCTCTCTATTGTCATCATACATCACTTGGGGGTATAACCTAAACCTATTCTCCCACTAAAGGTAATCATAATATCATATATACATTAACGAGTGTCACCATCATCTCCCTAGTAGGTAACCCAAAGGTACATGTATCTCCACACCATATCTCACATAGTGTAGCAGTCAAATCCATATTGTGGGGAACCTCCCCCAATCTAGTCATGTGTCGCAACCTGGAATGTTCCAATATGTCCCATTCATCCTCCTCTAACCCAAATTCCAATAAAGTGGTCAAGTGTGTCCTACACATAACTCAAATGAATGTACATGTCTCTGCACATCACCAATAACCAATAAAAACCCAAGTTAGTGTTTTTGTCACACAAAAACATGATCAAAAGATTATAAAAGGCCATAGGAAAGAAACACCTAGAATCATGGACACTACCACTCTGTACTTAGATAGTATCACCCAGAACTAGATGGTACAGTCTAAAGGAAAAACTAGCCCCACAGGATCTGTCTTGGATAGAAATGCCCAAAATCTCAAAAATTCAAAAAAATGCAAAAATTGCTATAATACTACCTAGTCTACTTCAAAAACACAATAAGTACTCGTTGATCTACTATTCGATTCAAAATCCCCTCTATGAACCTCTTGAACCTAGTTGGGGTCACCCTTCATGCACACGACATCATTCCAACCCAGATCTCAGATCACATTAATTCAATTACAAATGAGACTCCTATTGACTTTTCCAATCTTACTATTTATAGAATAATGTATTTCCGCTACAATTATAATAGTTTTTATACTTCCTCTTATGAAAACTAATTCATTGACACTTTTTCCTCCATATTTTGAGCTTTGTTTGTCTATTTTTAGTGTTGGCAGTTGCCTTAGAATTGTATCTTCAACATCTACCACATTAAACATTGACTAGCACATTCCCTATACTTTGTTACATGTTACACTTATATTTTACTCACTAATTCCTATTCTATTCTATACATTTTGAACTCCTCTCCAAGCACTCTATCTAATTTTCTTTTGGCTAATGGTTCATCATCTTGCTTTTCATTCCTTCACTGAAAGGGGGAAAAATATTTAGTGTTATCATATTACCCCTCCTAAAGAAATTTAAGAAAGCTTACAATGCGGTACCCTCAATAACTATTGACACAAAATCATGCACTTGGGTACATTTCTAGGTCCTAATCACATACTATTCATATGATTCCTAAGCGAGAAAACTAGTAATTGACTATTTTTTTATGCTTCTTCCTTATCTTTATTGTTTTCTCTTTGGTCTAGCATGCCCCACTGCCCAGTATGACATTCATTTCTTTATCTTTATTGACTTTGGACACCAGTGCCCAGCTAGGACGTCAGTGCCCAGGTGCCCCCGACCTCTTTGTATCTTACTCGGCCCTTTTGGGTCTCTTTTATCTTTTGGGCATTTTATTTTCTTAGGGGTCAGCCTTTTAGTTGTCAATTATAAAATTCAAACAAGGGAATCATATAAATACAAAGCTATGTGACTAAAATAAAGGACCAAGCTCTAAGTATCTACTATCATCACCTAAGGTTGCATCCAAATGCATTCTAAGAGCATCAAGGCATCCATCTATCTTCAATCAAGGGATAAGGGACTACATTTTATGCATACATGCATAGGAGGGGAAGTTCATTTTGTTATCCACACATCTATCTACATCGATACATATATAAATCACTTGTTATCAAGTGCATCTTGCACAAGAGCTTCCTAGGGAACAATTCTATCACACACACAAACACATAAGAACTATATGGAGTCTGAGATGTAGTGCAATGCTCAGTTGTAAGTTCACTCTGTTTGGTGACCTCTGGGGTCAATCTGACTCCCCATATTGTACATTTAATTTTTGGGATTTGATGTAATTTGAGGGTTTTGTAGGTCATCTTCTCTTTGCAAGTTACAGGTGAATTCAACGATCATCTAGCGACATATAGGCGACAAAAATATAAGGTTAGAGAAACTTGTTTGACACCAAAAAATTTAGATTTTGAGCTCTTACACAATCACAAGTTCCAAATAGAGGTCTCTTACCCCTAGGCGCCCTCACCCCAACCCAGGCGCCCTAGTCCCAACTCATCCGGAAGTTCCAGATTTTATCAGGCACATTTTTTACAATCTCCTCCTCCTGTTCATTAGTTTTCTAGTCCATAACACCTTAAGATTTATCATAAAATCATCTAAGTCTTCTATTCCCTCTCTTGCACCAAGGGTTTTATATTTATCTATCTTATTGTTTGTGCCCTCTTATATCTAGCAGTTGTTTATCATAATTTACATTTGTTACTCTGCAATATCTAGGATTTATCATATTTTACAATATTTGTTAAATCATTTGGTGAACCCGTCGCTTGAACCTAACCTTACTTCTATGTATTCTATCATTTCTTCATCATGACTCAATCTTATGGACCATTTACTAAATCCCATTAAGAAATGAAACTAGAACACCTAAGAAGTTTCAAATCTTAACTAAACTAACAAGAATCATCAAGATAAGAGCTTAAAGAGAGCTACTTCTTTAACAATGCATATAACTTTGAAAAAACATCAAACTAACATGTCTAAGTTACTCTCTACTCTTTGAATGCTAACAAAACATGAACCTATGAAGATCCTAGCAATCAAATTTGATTTTTGATATGGTCTCAAAGCTTTCAAGAATGGAGTCTCACCATTAATGGCTACAAGGCCATATGGTTCTCTCCATACTACTCAAAGCTTGGTTTAATGGATGCAATGGTGAAGATAATAGCTCAATACAAATGAATAAATGTTCAAATCCTAATTTCCTATAGTTTATGCTAGAGGAGGAGAAGTGTTCTTAGAAATGATGAGGAGGAGGGTTCTATTTATAGTTTTCCAATTCCAAGAATGGAATGATTTTGGTGCATGTGGGACAAAAGGTAAGTCCAAAAAGCACTTTTAGCAAGTCAAAGCAAGATTTGACTAGGTTTAGAGACTAATTAATCTTTTAGGATTAATTAGGGATCCCAAGTAGGCTTAGGAAGCTTTCTGGGAGCATCTGGAGGAGGTTTTGATAGATTTTGGAAGCATTAGAAGTAGGAGTTAGCCAATAAGAAGATTTATTATTCAATTGTAAGATAAGAAACTTAATCAATGTATAATGGTCAATTAAGAGGAATTGAGGGGGAAAATGAGCCTAAATGACAAAGTGTCGTCAATTTGCAGGGAATAGAATAGTTAGTGCAATGTTAGTAATAATATTGCTTTGATCAAATTATAGGTGTCTACATTTTCCCCTCTTTGGGGTGGCATAAGCTACGCCACTTCAAAGATAGTAGACAAGCGTAAACAAGTAAATTTTTTAATAGGGGTAGAAGAAAAATTAGTAGAGTGAAGGATGCCCCCTCGAGTGTCGATGGGGTGATGAAATAGGTTGATCGACGATTGAAAAGATGAAGGAGATAGATAAAAGATGAATGGGGTAAGAATGCCCCAAGTAAAAAGGGTAGAAGTGTGATAAGAAGAAGGGAAGCCACATTAGTCATGTTGACATTAAGTACTAAGTACCCGTGAAATCTAATTCTCTAGCTTTCATTGGCGTTTCTCATCTTCCACGTCATACTGAATAACCAAGCTGACAGGGGAGCTTCCCACTTGAATGGTGAGACACCAAACATTTTTAGATTCATATTGAGAGCAGTGTACAGAAATGTAAAGGAAGAATAGTGAAGCTAAGTGTGATGGAGAGATAAGAAAAATTAGTATGAAGAAGGGGGTTGAGCTAAAATCCATCCAATGCCTTTAAACAACTTAATTTTCATCATATTGCTAGTGATCTTCATCATCGGTCCTTATTAAAAATGTAAGCACATGACATAATTGTATAATGACATGAAAATCCATAGTACGAACAATTTTCCATTGCTACAATACCAAATCCATGCAACATACAGAATGCAATGCAATACGAGAAAGTAAACAAGCCAACCTAATAGGGAAACAAGTACAAACACACATACTTAAACCAACAACGTCTAAGATAGTTGCACAAATGTTTTGTTATCAAGCTGCAGTTCCCAAATGTTTGTGTATAATGACAAGGGTTAAAATTGGTGCCCCAAGAAAATATGTATGTGAGGGGAAATATGGTGGATGCAGGGGTCCAATGAAAAAGCATTTGTGTGCTATGAAATAGTACCAGGCAACTCGTTGTGCCAAGATAGTACAAACAAAGCCAGCAGACCAGCTTTTGTTAATGAGGTAGATCCAAATGATCTATGAGTCATTGTTACATAAACAAGTGAAAACGTAAGCAAGATATAATTTGAATACAATGTGTTTGACATAGATTTCAGCTACGTACCAGTGTTTTACCAATTTTTGCAATTTTTTTGAATTTTTATGATTTTTTGGATTTTAATAATTTTTTGAATTTTTTGAAAATATTAATTTTTTATTATTTATTGATTTTTGATTTTTTAGAAGAAGTTTGGACAAGGGAGATATCTCCTGAAAGCAAGAAAAATTCCCCAGGGAGAAGCAATGGGTGCCAAGTAGCAAAAAATATGCCCCGACAGGAGGAAAATGGGTTAAAAATAATTATTTAATAAAAATAACCATCATGACGGACAATAGAGGAAGTTAGAATGATCACGATGGTCAAATCACGCATTTCAGCCATCACGGTGGGAGAGAATGCATCATGGCAGGTCAAAATGATCATATATACCCCTCCCGAGGGGGTAAAATCATCGAGTAATTCATTTGTTACCGACCCTTTGTCGTTTTACTATTGACTTTTTCTCTGACCCTGAGGAGAGAGATGGTGTGAGTTCAGAGGTGTATGAAGGCAAGAGACATGTTGTCCAAGAGTACATACAGATGCAGGGTGATGGACCCTACGTGAGTACCTTATCCATATTTTAATTTTTTAGCATTTAATTGCATTTATTAGGGTAGAAAAGGGGGGCGATAACACATGCGCGCTCCTTAGGGGCACGCATATGTTTTCGGGTGTGCGCATGTGTTGGGGTGACGTGTGCGCATAGGCTCACATGTTGAAAATGTGTATGCGCGCATGTGCATATGTCAAAAGTAACGCATAAGCGTCTAGGGGGGTTAGGGAAAATATGCGTGGGTGCATGTGTAAAAAGGGAAGTGCATGAATCATTGGGGGCACATATGCATCAGGGAAGGGGGGTCAAAATGGTTGTGCGCATGCACATGCCAGAAGATCGAGGGCGCAAGCACTAGAAAGTGGGCACATGCATGGTCATTGAGCATGCATCATGCCAACAAGGTATGCATGTTTCAAAGACGTTTGTTTGGGAACATACTTAGAAGAAAAAAAGGGGAAGTGTTTTAAAAGACTGTAGAAGAACTTAGGAAATGTTTAGAAGAACATAGGGATGAATAGGCTAAGTGTTAGATAGAAGAAAGTCTAAAAGTGTGTTATTTGATCTTGTAGAGGTAGCTACTTGTTTTGCAGGTGCAGGAGCAACATGGCCAATTTGCCAAATTTGAGGTGACCCTCTCACGGTGCGAGAGGAAGTACCTGGACATCACCCTATACGTGACAAAGCTTGCCTACGTGGTACAGATGTCACATATCACCATGTATCACAGCCTCCTTACAGCTTTAGTTGAGAGGTGGCACAATGAGAGTCAGTGTTTCAGGCTCCCGACTGATGAGATGACTATACACTAGAGGATGTTTGGAGGATTCTTACGAGTCCTGATCTAGGAGAGCTTGATAGAGTATGAGAGCGATGCCACACAGATTACAGATAGTTTGATTGAGCTCTTTGGCTTAGATGAGATACCTCGATGAGGCATGGTAGTACATATGCATCATTGCTTCCCAGATATGAGGTTACATCGCATGTCAGTTTATCTCATGGCACTTGTAAGTGGCATTCTTCTTACTAACAAGATGGGCACATCATTTCCCTTGGGCCTGATTAGTGTGATTCAAGGCCTGCTCAAAGGAGAGTGCTACTGTTAGGGACAATATATATTTTTGCATCTATACTGGGTGTATATTTGATTACCTATCACTGTCAGAAGATGGTGGGTCCAGCGACACTTCTATAAATATGGGCGTGGGACCATATAGCTATTGGTTGCCCCACAGGAGCATTACGAGCTCAGGCCATGAATGAGCCTTTAGTATTTGGTTGGGCTCCTGTTGGAGATAATGTATGTGGACACATGGGGGATACATATTTTTATCGCCATGTTTTGGATGACATTCAGCTGCAGATGATTGTTTGGAGGCCTTATAGACATTATCAGTGGCCAGAGGATGTAGTTGAGCTCAGTGTTGCTATGGTTGAGCATTTTATGATTGGCAGTCGTGGCTATATTATGGAGTACTATAGGATTGATTGAATACAATGGCAGTTTGGGGTAGTATAGGATGTTCCATGGGCATGAGATGTGGTACAGACCATGCCAGGGAGACCTTTGACATTTGCCCTTTGATCAGGCCATAGCGGGCTAGAGATAGCTTCGATCAGATGGTTCCGCTGGTATGGGATCCTTTACGATAGATCATAGATCCAGGTACCACAATGGCCTATACTGCATGGTATGCTACAATTCTTCCTAGGTGGCTCATTATCCCATAGGTTGCACGGGATGCAAGAGTGCAGCCACCATCAGAGAAGCCTCCTTATAAAGGGAGAGGACGGCGGAGGGCCCAGCAGGGTAGTGAGAGTGAGGATGGGAGTGATGATGATGATGGATCTGATGGAGATGATGGGGGTGGATAGGGAAAGGGGTAGGGAAAGCACAGGACAAAAGTATAGGTTCTTGCATAGCTACAGGTGCATGCACAAATTCATAGTCCCCAAGAGGGCATACAGGTCGGCTTAGATGTTCCTTTGCAACAGGTACTTCCACAAGAATAGGTACAACAGTTTCCACAGCAAGCTCCCATTATTAGTCCACCACATAGCCTAGTAGGAGGTAGAGGAGATGGATGGGGGACTCCACCATAGATTCCTAGAGGTGAGGGATGGGACTAGATTCCATAGGGCGCATGTGAGCTAGTTGTGTTGCAACAGTAGCTATAGCAGGTCATAGCTCTTTATTTACAAGCCACCTCAGAGAGAGATTGAGTTATCATTGAGAGAGATCAGGCAGTAACAGATATGGCACAGCTCCAGAGTGAGAGAGACCAATTAGTAACAGGTTACGGTGGAGCGAGATCAGCTCCAGATAGAGAGAGATCAGTTGCGTGCTATCGGGGCACAGGTACAGGAAGTGACAGTAGAGTGAGATCAGCTCTGAGCCAGGCGGACTATAGCACAGGCTGAGGTGGCAAGAGTTTTAGCAGAGATAGCATCTTTACGTCAGACATCTGGAGCAGTTGTTACACCTCGGGTACACATGGACCTAGTTGCAGCTATAGGATAGGCCGCATATTATAGGTCTTTGTATTATGATGTTGTCCCAGAGGGACAGAGAGCTCCTGAATTTTAGACTAGCATTCCATGAGCGGAGGTCAGCTTCACGGTCTCATAGAGCAAGCAAGTTCAGTCAGATCAGTAGAGCAGCCTGATAGCATAGCAGGGGCCATAGGTGATGGGGCCTCCACCACCACCTCAGAGGCCAGTAAGTCCCCATGAGGGATCGAGTCAAACATGACTCTTTATTTCATGATGTATTTACAGATGTATACAATTTTTTATGTATGCCTCGATATGAAGGCACATTTTTTATCGATGTATATGTATTATTTTTTGGCTATGCCTCGCTTGGAAGGCACATTTTTTTATTGATGTCCATGATGGCATACTATGTATCCAAATGATTATATACATAGACACATTGTATATGGACATTAACATTTTGACAGACATATATATGATGATGATTATCGAATTTATGTATGATGCCTATGATTGCATCACATGTGTTTGATTTATGAGATAGTATTTAGATGACATGACATGTTTTGAGGAGTTAATTCATGTTCTACATATCATATTTTATGTATGAGATAGCAGTAGATGATATCATTGTTATTTTGCATGTGACACTTATGATTGTCCACGTTTTTATTATGGTCTATGTTTGAGGGGAGATAGAAGGTGGTCCCTCTTGCCCCTCATGATGATATTATATGATGTTAGCTTAGCATACATGTTTGTTTTTCATGTTCATGATGATGTAGCTTAGATTTTATTGATATATGATGATAGATGGTAGATGATAGATGATATGAGATGACAAAAAAATTTAGAAAACACACAACTTTAATCAAATCTAATTAACACAACACAATTATATACAAGTATGCAAGATAAAATGAGCTCAATGCTCATGTACAAATAGATTAAAGTAACATTTAACCTAAGTAAGAAAATGAATTCAATTTAAAGTATACAACATGGAAAGATAATGCAATCAAAACTCTACAAACGACAACTAAAAGTAAGAAAATCACTACTTTGTTTTTGCATGACATATTTTATTTTTTTTCTACTTTTTTGGTGTTATCAAAGACAATTTTCAAGGCTACTGTTCACATTGTTTTTGTAGTTTTTTCCTAAAAGGGTTTTTCCATGTTTAGGGTTTTTCTAACATATTTGAATGTTTTTTATGTTTTCCTAAAGGTTTTCTGAAGCTATGTACAGACAAACGAAGAAGCGTGGATGCCCCCAGCGTTAGATGGGAATATACAAAGGTAGAATAATGCCACATTATGTGCAAGACGGTGAAGATGTGAAGGTGCCCCCAGTGTTAGATGGGAATATACAAAGGTGAATCATTCACATATATACAGGAATAGATCAGTCGGATCAAGGCCATAATGGATAGGATCAAAAGGATCTCAATACTCAGGAAAACCTAGCCCTAAATTAAAGCAAGTGTACTCCTTTTATATATGAGATATGCTTGTGAATAATGAATCCTCCCAAGGTGCTAGAAACTGGTTTTCACCCAAGGACTTGCCCAATGTGCCACAATTGTGTGGTTTTCACAGTTGGACGACCTATTTTCTTTTTACTTTTTCTTGATTTTTTGATTTTGTTACTTTTTTTTCTTTTTTTTCCAAGGAACCTCATACTCAAGCATAGAATTGCTTGAGATGTATTGCATTCATTGGTTCCTTTAATTCCTCACCATCAATGGGAAAGTTTGTATGCCCCAGAACCATACATAGTGACCCCAACATATGGTCCTAACCAGTTGGGTTCAAACTTTCCTTTCTTTTCCAGTCCTTAGTGGTGTTGAACTGATTTTCTTTGAGTACTAAGTCTCCTACCTCAAACTGGTGAGGTATCATCCACTTGTTATAGCCTCGTGGCACTCGATTCTAATATATCTTTAGGTGATTAAGTTCCCACATGTGTTTCTCATCTAGTAGCTCTAACTCTGCTAGTCGAGCCACTCAGTAGTCTTCATCCTTGTCTAGATAGTCCTGGAGAGATATTCTTAGGGAAGGAAGCTCAATCTCCAATGGTATGATGGCCTCAGTTCCAAAGACTAGTGAGTAGGGGGTAGCACCAGTAGGAGTGTGGATGGAGGTTCTATAATCCCAGAGGGCAGGATGGATTTGTAAGTGCCAATTACAGTCTTTTTTACTTACCATATTTTCCATGATGTGAACAAGTGTTTTATTAGTGGCCTCTGTTTGTCCATTACCTTGAGGGTAATAGGGAGTGGACCAATTTAAATGGATTTGAAAGCATTGACATAACGCTTTAACTGTCTTGTTCTTGAAATTAATTACCATTGTTTGCTATAATGGTGGAGGGGATTCCATAATGACAAATGAGGTGGTGCATAATGAATTTTGAAATTTGCACATCAGGTAACATATGTAAGAGGCACAACCTCTACCCATTTTGTGAAATACTCAGTGGTAGTTATGATATGTATATGGCCATCTGAGGAGGTAGGAGTGAGCTTCCCTATGAGATTTAATCCCCATTTTGAGAATGACCATGGTGTTGTGATTGGCTGCAAAGTTTGTGCTAGTGCATGAATCAAGTTTCCATACTTCTGACAAAGTGCACATTTCTTGACGTAATTACAACAATCTGCTTCCATGGTGGGCCAATAACAACCTACTCTTAGCAATTTCTTAGTGAGCACCATGTCGCTTGTGTGTGCTCCACAAACTCCTTCATGTACTTCTTTGATTGCTTGGGTAGATTCGGCCAAATCAAGACAACGCAGTAGATTCCCATCATAGCCTCTATGATAAAGGGTGCCTCCTAATAGGGTATAACGAGCTATAAGGCGGATGAGGGATTTTTTTTAGTATGGTAAATGTTCAAAGGAAAGGTATTGTCTTGCAGGTAGTTAAATATGGGCTCATACCAGGGGGAGAAAGGGCCAACAACTTCACATACCAAACATTATCCTAGTAGGTCATACAATTGGTTCTCGCATAGATGTTCCATAAAGAGAGGAATTTTCTTTGCCTGAGGTGGGATACGAAGAAAAATTCAACTATGGCCATGACATCTGTTGATAAATTTTGCGCCCTTTTCATCTGTTCAAAAGTGATACCCACAAAAGTACTCCTTTAAATTCTCAACCATCTTTTTATATGGGATGATTTTATCATCCTTGACCTTGTATTCATCATTTACTTGCTTGATGATTAATTGCTGAATCACCCATGACTCTTAGTTATCTGATATTCCATTTAATAGCAATTTTCAGCCCGAAAATGAGTGCCTCATACTCTGCAATGTTATTAGTGCAAGGGAAACTTAACCTTAAAGCATGTGGGATGAAGTCTCCTATTGGTGTGATAAGTACCACACCTGCTCCTGAACCATGGTAATTGAATGATCCATCGAATTACATCTTCCATACAATGGATTCCTCAATGTACATCATAGAAGCATCTGGCAGATCTAGACATAATGGTTCTATTCTTGGTAGGGAAGCTTCAACTAGCTGATTTGCAAGCACTTGTCCTTTGAGTGACTTTTGATTTACAAATTCAATATCAAACTCACTTAGGAGGATGATCCAATTAGTCATCCATCCAGTGAGTGTGGGTTTAGATAGAAGGTGTTTTAAAGGATCAACTTTGGAAATCAGCTTGGTTTTGTGATTAAGTAGATAGTGGAAAAGTTTTTAGAAAGAAAAGATTACAACTAAGCAATATTTCTCAATCTATGGATAATTCAGCTCATATGCAATCAAAGTGTGGCTTAGGTAGTTAACCACTCTCTATTTTTGGTTTATATCATAATGGGCAAGCAAGTGCACCAATAGTGTACTAGGTAGTTGAAATATACAATAACAGGGGTTCACTAGGGGTAGGTGGCATGAGAATAGGAGGGCTAGTTAGGTATTATTTGAGCATTTCAAAGGATTTTTAACACTCAAGTCCCCAATTGAAGGTAACATCTTTCTTAAGAAGATGTGTGAAAGGATGGCACTTATCTGCAAGCTATGATATGAATCGGTGGATTACCTAAATTTTCCCTTCTAAGTTGCATAGATGCTTAAGGTTTGTTGGTGGAGGCATCTCCAGTGATAGCTGCAACCTTAGTTGGATCCACCTCAATCCCTCTTCTTGACACAATGAAACCCAATATATTTCCTGATTGCATGCCAAAGATGCACTTCTTAGGACTCCATCTTACTTTTTAGTCATAGAGGCATTGAAAGATATACCTTAGAAATTTTGGGTGCTCTTCTTTGATTCTATAATTTCCCAAAATATCATCCACATAGTCCTCCATGATGTCATTCATCATGTCATGGAAGATGATGATCATCGCTCTTTGATAAGTGGCTCTGGAATTCTTTAGACAAAAGGGAATCACTTGGTAAAAAATGTTCCCCAAGGGGTTGTGAATGTCATCTTATGTTGATCTTTCTCTATGATATTAATCTAATAATATCCTAAAAAATCCATCCATGAGGGACAACATTTCATACCCCACAGTTGAATCGACAATCATGTCAGATGTTAGGCAAAGGGAAATCATCCTTAGGGCATGCTTTGTTAATATCCCTGAAGTCCATGCAGATTTGGATACCCACTGGTTTCTTTTGTAGTGGAACTATGTTTGATATCCATTATGAGTAATCAATCGGTCTGATGAAACCTACTGCCAGTAGCTTTTCTAATTCTTCTTTAACCAAAAGTGCAACTTGTGGGTGCATCTTCCTTAACTTCTTCTTGATAGGTTTGACATCTGGGTGCACAACAAGGTTGTGCACGACTAAGGTTGGGTCCAAACCTAGCATATCTACGTAGGACCATGCAAATATGTCTACAAATTCTTTTAGCAGCTCCACAAATGTTTTATTCTCTTGTGCCGAGAGTGAAGCTCCCATCTTTACCATTTTTGGATCCTCTTCTAATTCGATATTAACATTGATAGTCTCCTCGACCAAAATTTTATATGTATCCTCCATGTGTGTAGGATCAAGGGGAAGAGTAAGATCCACTTCCATAGGTGGCTTAAAGATAATTTTATCTTCACAGTGGGTCAACTATCTTTTCCATTGATTCTTCTATTTGTTCGTCCACAAGCACCTCAAAGAAGGTTTTCACTATGGGACTTAGGATTATTATTTATACAAGGATTTTCTATAGTAATTTTTCCTTGCTTATTATTTTTTTCTTAAGCAACCACACAATTCTGCCTCTTCCCAAAGTACGCATGCATCTAATTTGATGGAGAAACCTTTCTTATGGTCACTAATCGGAATAACATCCTGAGTACCCATAAACTCTTAATGGCCTCATCATTTTCAAATAAATCAAATGGCACATGAATTTTTGTTGGCCCCAATCAATGAGGCTGGGATATACAAAATGGTCATTTGGAAATCAGTTTGGGTTTTGGACTGGGATAGGGTAAAGATGGCGAAATCTAGGAAAAGGTTCAGTAGAGGAAAGGTCCTTGTAGATGATATAATAGGAATCTGCATGTCGCTATCTGAATGAGGTGAATTATCATCAAATTATGAAGAAGTGTAATCAATCTTGGAGGGTGGAACCTCATGAGGCTCATGAGGCTTAACGCCAAGGCCATACTTATTTTCTTTCTGAGGGGGGACCAGAAGAGGATCTAGTCTTCCTTATGCATCTGGGCCACATCCAAATCCTTAATACCCCATGACATACATCATTCTATGTGATTTGACATACTGTGAAGCATGATTACATAAATAATTCGTTCTTTTAGGTTTCCAACTTGTAGGTGTATCTATCATCTTTGCATCTGAAAAAAGACTACAAGGAAAAAACTTCTCGAAGGGGATAGGACAACTATATCAGGAGCTTGAGAATTGGAAATCATGTCTACCACATGTTTTAGGTGATAGTGAGAGATAATAGACCAAAAGGTCTAGTTGAAGATTGAAATCCTCAATTGTGCAATACAATCCATCCTTTAGCTCTAATCAAACAAAGGAAGAGAGTGAGGAGTGAAGGATCCTTATTATTAGCCTATAATGTGTCAAGATCAACCTGATATTTTAGACCTTCCATTTGTAACAGTATAATAACGTTCATTGAAGGAAATTCATATGATGCTTGAGAAAAACTATTCAACTTTGTATAATGTGTAAATGGCTCAGGATCTCTTAGGATGGTGATTTTTTGCCCCTCATGATAAAAATTTATGCATTGATGAAATGTGGAGGGTATAACCTACATGGTGTGGATCTATGGGTGAGATAGGAGCATGTTATATTGATTATTTAGATCAATGACATGGAAATTTGTATCATGATTTGCGAGCCTTACTTCTATAGGAAACACAAAGGTTTGAGATGATTCCCTTTAGGCATTATCATAATTCATGATTGTGATTACATGAGAATCCACTCTTTCCTTCTATATGCGCTAGTTGTCTAACAAGCTTCAACGTACAAATATTTAGACCCCACCCATTATCCAAAAGAACTATTTTAATCTTTTGATGAGTGACAAATACCTCAATGTATAGGGGTAAGTTGTGTGTGTGGTTATTGAGTGGAACTTCACTCTGGTCAAAGGAGATATAGTCATTATGGGAAAGATTGGCCACCATGGCTTGAAGTTATGAAGGATCGACATTGACACTCATGGCCCCTGAAGGATCTTATAAAGGATATCTTTATGAGAGCTTGATATCTTGAGAAGGTCTAAGATCGAAATATTATCTAGAGTTTTCTCAAGTTGATCATCCAAATTGTATTGACTCTTCTGAGGGGTAGATACAGGAGGTTATGGGATCACTAGATGAGTGCATCATGTTGCCATAGTGTAATTGATTCTAACGATTAGTAGTTTCACATATTCATTGGATGAACAAATAGAACCTATGAGTGAATCAAAGGGATTATCAATGGACGTATATACATAATTTGTGGCTCTGTATTCATCAGATTATTGACCTTGATCTGGCTTCTTTGTTCCTTGTTTATTATGATTAGGGAAGGGTTGTTTGAATATTCCCATCTTTCCATTAGGCTCCTTGTCTGATTAGATGAATTCACTTCAATATTCCCATCCTCTATGAGATCTTAAATAAAGTGTTTCAGTTTCAAGCATCTATTTATTTTGTGTCCCTTGACACGGTGAAAATCATAGTAGTCATGATCTCTATACCATCCTAGTTGGAGTGCATCATCTATGTAAGGCATTGTGGTTGGATATTGAACCATGTTTACTGCCTTTAATTATTTCAAAATTGTGGATAGTGAATCGGTGAGGGAAGTAAACACTCATTGTTTGACCAGATTTTGAATAGGCCCTTTTGTCAGTTTTAGAAAAGGACCACTTTGAACAAATTGAACTATTTGAACTAGTTTAGAGTCCATGATTCCATCACCTACGAATTTTTTTTCTTGTTAAAGAATTTAGGTATTATTCAGTAGGTTTTGTTTCTTGTTTGTCTTTTCAGAAGGGTTTTATTGTCCCTTTACTATTAGAGCCTTCTCTATTTGGCTTCCTTTCTCAATAACCTCCTCAAAGTTAGTAACACAATACATTTGTAAGTGGAATGTGATGTCCATATTCAAATTGGGGACGAAGATACTGACGAATTATTTCACAGGAATTATACATGTGAAGTTGCTAGCGATCCCTCGCCACCTTTGCAAGAAAATGACGATAGTTTCATTTGGTATTTGTTTAGCATTACAGAGGTCTAACATGGTTATGTCATTCTCCATGTTGAATGAGAAGTGACGCACAAATTTTTATACTAGTTTGGGCCATGTGATTATAGACCCCTTTGGTAAATGAACAAACCATTCCAACGTTTGTCCTCCTAAACTACGAGGGAACAAACATATAATGTAATTATCGTTATAAGATACCTCTTAGCAAGCCATGTTAAAGTATTTGATGTGTGTTGGCGAGAAAAAAATTTGCGTGGACAAACTTGTGGATTTCTTGCTAACACTCTAGTAGTCTAAGTCCCTCTACTTAACCAGTGTAGCTGTCATATATGCAGGCATGATAAAATGTGGATTTCTGTGGTGGCATTTTGACCAAGGATCCAACAAGGGTGCTCCACTTGCCCTATGGAAAAGATAGTAATTTCTTACTAGGGAGGACTTTGTCTGTAAAGAGGGAAAGGGAAGTGAGAAATGAGATAAGGGAACTAATGTTGCACACACTAGTTAGAAACTTCAACACATGCATTTATGAGAAGAAACAACCCTACAACATTTGGCAACAAGATGAGATAAGATTGTGAACTCAAAGTTTTTAAAATCTCCTCATCAAAATGGCTACAAAATCCTTCTTCTTGTATTTATGCTTAAACAAAAGTTGTGCATTGTGTGGGAATGAAAGAAATTTGAGAGTGGAGGAAAGTAGAAGAATATGGCTATCTCCTTTGCTTTCTCTAATTACAATGCACTCTTGAGTTTAAAAGATCAAGTGCCAACCCTTTGAAAAGAGAATTGCTTTAAAATTTATAGAATGGGAGATGACTCATCATCTACCCCCTAATTGTTTTTCATATGTCCTCGTGTAACTTAAAACTTTTCAACTTCCTAGGAGAATATTAAGTCCCTTTTTATAACATAAAGGTGACTTTTATATTAGAAGCATAAAGTTACTTTTTTAATTTCATTAAAGGATATCTAAAAAGTGCACCCCCAACGAATAATTAGAACATGGAGGAGAGATAAATTAAGGGGAGAGAAGAGAGGAGAGAATGAAGGAAGAAGAAGGGGGAAGAAACATTGATGACGAATAATTTACCTTCAATGAAGTCCACATCTCCTTCTAAATGACACAATGAGGTGTTTCACTCTAGTGAAATCTGCATCTCCAAACTCTTTATACCCTGAGAAATTCCTTCAAATTAGCTCATGAATGCTTTCCAAGATGAATGAATTGTTCTATCGATGATAACAACTCCAACCTTGTGTATGATATACCTGTGACCTGAACCATCTAGTGAGTGTTGAAAGAAACTGTTAAATTCCCTGAGATGAGTCTCGGATTCCTTATGAGCAATGCCCATGGATGATCCTGAATGATGGTGTTGACTTGAATGATCATCCCTCTATGTCCCATTGTGCCAAAACTACCCTTTTAGTGTAACTTACTATTAATAGTAAGTGTCCAGATGGAAGGCTTACTATTTTTAGTGAGAGATGATTTTTTCCTCTTCTTGGCGATCGTGATGTGATGAACTCCCTCCTTCACTCCTGTGCACATGACCTTCACCTTGGCCACTTCTTGGGGGACTTACTATTTTTAGTAAGTGGTCATTTTCGTTGTTTTATGCTTCAGACAATCATTCTAGCTTCCTGGTGATCTTCAGTGCACACTGCCTTTACCACAATTGCATTTGATGATGACTTTCGAAACATAGAAAGTCTGTATAGGAAAACTTACTATTTTTAGAAAGTGGATTTCCAATGCTCGGCTTGTGACGAGACATATTTTTTTGGATTTGTCTCTTTGTTACAATCACATCCTCCGAATTTCACATAATTTTGCCCACTAGAATGCCTGGAAATAAAATTTCAAATTTTCATCTAGCAATGGCTTTGAGCATGGAGCTGCCATGACGGCCACTAATGGAGCTCAAAATTTATAGGTTTGGTTTTTGTCTCCATTTGTGATGAAAACAACTCCATCGTGATAGTTTTTCATTTGGAGTCCATGTGCAAGTTTTTATCTCATTTCCATCACCAGATTGATGGGAAACCTGACAAATGTGAGCTAGTGTGTGAAGTGGGGATTTTGTTGGAAAAAATATTTCAGGGCACCATTTTACCTCTCATTTGTTGTATCTTGATCATCTTGAAAATTTTGGAAGCCTACAAAAGACGACAACTCAATCCGAATTGTATCTTGCAAGATATGAGGATTTTTCGAATGGGTGACTTCATTGTTATCTAGCAAAAAATCTTCATTTTCTCCCTGTTTTTTGTTTCTTCAACACTTTTGATCAATCCTTCCCCCAAGACCTGTGTATTTTCATAGATTTGCGTGGTTTTTTTTTCCATGTTGGAGCTGGTTTGGAGCAACAATGGTGGACCAAGTGTCTGGACAATCATGAACAAAGTCATGGCAAGGTATGAAGCTATGAAGAAGAAATGGGGGAAATAACGGCTAAGTGTTAGGCACATTTTTATTTCCCTAACATCCCTCACCTCAAAGGGATGTGGGACATCAATTTTCATGGTGAGAAAGACCATGTACAAATGGCATTTGATGTGATCAACATGGAGTCACCCTTGAGCTTTATATTTATGAACACTGATTGGGCTGGATCATTTTTTTTGACAAATGGTGTTAACAACATGTCTCTCTTAAAAGGATAAGGCACATAGCTCAACATATTGATATGTTCTTGACCTATGAGCCTACGTTAGGGGACTTGAAGAGTTCCACCGTAAGCATGGAGTTTTCATGTGATTGTAGACTCCGATTGCACAAACAGTTGAGCTCTTTCAAATAGGATAAGATGGTCTAAACACTTGCATTTTTCTTGAATGGCTTCATATTCTGGAGGTTACACTAGTCATATTGGTTCTGGTAACCTTAGTCCTGGGTTGATTTCCCTAACCCTGACGTGTACGTCCTTGACACTATGTCCCACTAGGCTTATAGAAGAAGCTAACATGTTTCCTCCTAAGTTGTTGGCTAAGGGTCCCAAACTTTGGCTTTATATAGTGACAACTTGCATTCGATGATAACTTGAGGGTCCTATTATTCGTTCATTTTGGTGGGGAGGTAACTCCTCATGTTCATGTTCTATAAATCAGCTCTTTTTGACATCCAATCTGTAAGGGGTTGGTATGTCTTAGATTTTTTCCTATTTGATCCCTTTATAATTTCACCTTCCATGTGGGTACTCCAGATGTTCCTGAGAAGCATGTCTTCCTTCAGACATTATGCGCCATGGGAGTGTCTTTGAAAAAAATGATCTTCTTCCTTTCTATTATTATTTTGGATTAGGGGATTCTCATTCTTGTGGAGACTGTGGCACCTATCTCCTAGACACTCCATTCGGAGCTAATCGATCTCTATTTTGGAATAGCAATGTATGCGATTCTCCTTAGGCTTTTGTACTAACTTATTTTTCTTTTGAACCCTAATGTTTTGGCACTATTCCCTTCGCTATTAAAACCTTCTCTGAATTGCCCTTCCAAAATATTCCTAAATAACTTCCTCAAAGTTAGTGACGCGGTGAATTTGTAACTGAAACGTGACATCCATATTCAAATTAGACATGAAGATACTGACCAATTGTTCTACTCTAGGGGGATGCTATAGTCAAGGGAAGCGGCAAGTGTTAGCCCTTGCCATTGTTGGAAGAAACCGGCGAAAGTATTCATTTCAAGAACTCCTAAAATTGTTTAGGATTGTAGAGGTCTAACATGGTTACATAAATTACTCTATGTTGAATGAAAAGTGATGCACAAATGTTGGAGGTCTAGTGTGGGCCATGTGACTGGGTAGACCTGGGGCACTTTGGTAAATGAAGGAACCCTTGCTATAAGCACTATTGTTCTCCTGAACTATGAGGGAAAAAACACATGAGCTAATTGTCTCTATAGGCTACCTCTTGGCAAGCCATGTAAAATTATTTGATGTGATCACATGGATCACCCTTGACTTTATATTTATGAAATATTGGGTAATCAAATTTTTTTGGAAATGGTGTTAAGCAACATGTCTCTCTTCGAAAGGATAAGGACATAGCTCCTCAGATTGATATTTCTTGCTATGGCCTACGTTACTTTCTTGAAGAGTTGTAAGCATGGTTTTCATTGATTGTAACTCTTGCACGTAAATAGTTGTCTCTGTTCATAGGATAAGATGGTCTAAGACACTTGAGTTTTTCTTAAAGGCTTCATCTTCTAGAGGTTTAGTATAAATTTCTCTAACCTTAGTCCTGGGTTTTTCTTGACATGTACCCATGCCTATGTTCTTACTTATAGAAGAAGCTAATTTTGATAGTTGTTGGCTAAGGGTTTGTATTCGGATTTGTATAGTGAATTATTCGTTTTGAGGGTCCTCTTATTCGTTAATTTGGTGGGGAGGTAACTCCTCATGTTTACATGTTCTACCATCACTCGGTGACATATCTTAAGGGGTGGTGGTCGAGAACCACCTCTTTATCTTTATGTTTCACCTTCCATGTGGGTACCTGAGGTAGAAGCATGTCTTCCTTCAACGCTATCATCCATGGGATGTCTTTACGTTTCTTCTTCCTTTCTATAAGTATCTTGGCTAGGGGCTTCTCCTTCTTGGCTAGGGGCTTATCCTTCTTGTGGCATTGTGGCACTTAGCTCTAGAGCTCGTGCAAACACTCAATCTCTATTTTGGAATAGGAAGTCGTCTAATTGAGAGACATCAACGTTGTCGATATATTTGAATGAATCACTCTTGTATCCACTATGATAAATTAATTCATCTCTTTCCTTTACTTCGGAGAAGAGAGGACCTAAATTTTGTCCCAAAAATGGTTTAACTCTCGCCTCTTAGATTCCATTGTCGTGATATGGACCGTCATAAGTTTTTTTTACACAAGGTTTCGTCTAATATACTCAAGTGTATAACAACCCTAGATTTATTGTGTAACAATTTTTCCCTACGGTTTCAAAGTATGTCATTAAATGGACCAAAAGAATAAGTAATAAATCAAGTCATATGAAACAATCATGCAAGTTTCTAGTAAATCAATCAATCAATCAAGAAACTACACCCTATGTTAGTGTTTTCAAAGATAGTTTGACAACATATGATCAACGCAATGTTAATACTTAATTCAAGTTTGAGATGAACAAGACATAAGTACTAGCAAGGGGTTGATGTGATCTCTAATTCAAGGATACTTTTGACAAGTTTAGAGATAAGAAAGACCCAAATCCTAAGACAAGTGGAGGTTACATATGTGAACCATGTAACAATACTACTAAGATACGTTACCCAAGATTTGCGAGAAAGTGAAGTATTAGTATCACACTAGTATCAAGATGACACAAACAAAGTAAGAAACACTCTTTCAAAATCAAGGTATTGTTTGAAATAAAACCATGTCAAATAATGTTAAGGATTTTCTAAGATGTGGAAAGTGTAACATCACAATTTGGACACTTAGATTATATTTACTAGAAATGATATGTAAGTATCGTAATTGTGGCGAGGCGATGAGAACAATGTAACACTTATAAGGAGGATCAAATGATGATTCAATCCTAACTATGATGGTAATGTGCCTCAATATGGATTTGAGACAAGAGACCTGCTAGAATATGAGTACGTACCATTCACACTTTCAACACTTACATTCTGACATTGCGACCTAGTCAGGCAAGTAGACTGCAAAAGTAGTGGACATGATTACTCTAGTGGTATCCATGCGTGTTGTTCTCCTTTGTCCCAAAATGGAAAACAAGATAACAAAGGTGTAGATCAAGTGAGGATGAAACAAAATAAGCGTAACTTCAGTACAGTTTCACCTTGTCTTAAGATAAGTGGAAAACTAAGACAAAGTAATACGTCATAGGTCCTGTGATGAATAACACTTGGTTTCAACTTAAGTGGACTCTCTCCTTGTTTGAATAACAAGGTTTTGACTCCAATCAATTCATCACTTCATGAGAGCTCTATAAAACATGATGGCTTGATATGGAAAAGTGGGCTCCAAGATGATATGGATTCCTATGTACTTCTCTCATCTAGGTGCCACAAACTACCTCTGTGAGCTCGATTTGCCAAGAAATTTGCATTGACTAGTCTTTGAGTATCTTGGATTTACTTTACCCAATTCAACACAATGATCATAAAATGTTTTCACTTGTGTTTTCACTGGGGTCGCGATGGAGATAGTTTTGACTCTAACTTACAAAATGTATAACTAGTCAAGTGGGTAAGTGGATCACTTCCCGTTTCTTCTACAAGGTTCCCTCTTTTGTGGACTAATTTGAGGTTCTTAGGAGCATCCCCTTTGTTGTGGCTTAAGGCTTATGCCAAGGGGAGTTTCTCCTAGTTTAAAGCAGATGGATTTACCCTTATCTGAACCTACAAATCAAGTGTGTTGAATATGGTGTGTTTTTAATCCTTAAAGTTAATGTGGTTTTTATCGCACACCATTTGGCAACCTACAAGAAATGAGTTAGCCTTTGTTTATACTCTTATTCTTTTTCAAGCGATATTTGGTCCTACACACCAATATTAGTAGTTTAAGGCATCATAAAAATGAGATTTGAACATTTTTTCTGATTCCCAAGATCGTCCTACGGCGTAAAGGAAGAGCATACGCAACGAAAAAACTCACTATCTTTAGAAAACAAATGAAAAAATCCTTTAAGCCAAATGCACAATTTATTTCCTTTTTATCTAAATTGAAGTGTTTGTTTTAAAATTATGAGAATGGTACTGAATCATTTTTTGTTCCCAAGATCACCTAGAAGGTGCGAGGGAAGAGCATACATGATCCAAACCTTACAAGTAAAAATGAAACATTCATCCAATTTGACTAAACAAACTAACACAAAATGAACTCCAAAATATCCTACAAACCACTTATTAGTCCCACAAAGATCCTGTAAAGTGTTAGAATAATCAAGAAAACAAGCTTTGAAAATTTTAAGAAAATTTTTATCATTGGATTGTGATGCCTGCACGCCCCTTATGATGCATGCGCGCACTAAACAACATATGTGTGAGATTTATGATGTTTGTGTGCCTCTGTCAAAAAACATAGTTAGAAATAACATATGCATGGGCCAAGAGGTTCTTGCACGCTTGTTTTGAAAAAAGTGTGTGTTTTCAAGAATATACGCTTGTCTGCAAGAAATCCAGATAGCACATAGGACAGTGTTAGCGTATGCACTCCCAAGATACATATGCACACGGATTATAGCGTATGTGCACCTTTATTGACGTATGCGTGTGTCTAGAGAATTTTAACACAAAGGGTCAAAACTACAAGCCAGCATGTGCGAGGGTAGAGAATCATGTGTGTGCACTTGGGAACACCTGTGCACCCAAGGAAACAAGTGCATGTGGGATTTAACATGTGTGTTCCCTTTTATAATAGTTGTGCACCTACCTGGAACAGCACAAAAAGGGCGGGAAAATAAATTTTGGAATTGCCAACAGGTTAGAAATTTGTTATTTAAATCACTTTCTAACAAAAATCCATTAATCTTGCATGCAAAAGGGATATTAAACACCTATAAGGTTAGTGAATTTCTTGGGCAAAACTATTTAACCTTCAAAATGCATGAAAAAGGTTAGAATAACAATATAAATGATAAAACTTAAATTCAACTTATAAGGACTGTGGATTGGTCCCAGCGTGCCTAATGTATTCATGTAAAGATTAGAAAGCTTAAGAAATAAAACTAGAACACCTAAGAAGTTTCAAAGCTTAAATAAACTAACAAGAATCATCAAGATAAGAGCTTAAAGAGATCTACTTCTTTAACAATTCATATAACTTTGAAAAATCATCAAAACTAGCATGTCTAAGTTACTCTCTACTCTTTGAATGCTAACAAAACATGAATCTGTGAAGATCATAGCAATCAAATGTAATTGTTTAATATGGTTCTCAATATTTCAAGAATGGATTCTCAACATTAATTGCTACAAGTCCATATGGTTCTCCCCATATTACTCAAAGCTTAGTTTAATGGATGCAATGGTGAAGATAATAGCTTAATATAAATGAAGTAATAATCAAATCCTAATTGCCTATAGTCTATGCTAGAGGAGGAGAAGTGTTCTTAGAAATTATGAGGAGGAGGGTTTTATTTATAGTTTTCCAATTCCAAGAATGGAATGATTTTGGTGCATGTGGGACAAAAGGTAAGTCCAAAAATCACGTTTAGCAAGTCAAAGAAAGATTTGATTAGGATTAGATCCCAAGTAGGCTTAGGTAGCTTTCTGGGAGCATTTGGAGGATGTTTTGATAGATTTTAGAGTGTTGGAAGTGGGAATTAGCTAATAAGAAGATTTATTACTCAATTTTAAGATAAGAAACTTAATCAATGTATAATGGTTAATTAAGAGGAATTGAAGGTAAAATCATCCTAATTGACGAAGTGTCGTCAATTTACAAGGAATAGAATAGTTATTACAATGTTAGTAATAATATTTCTTTGATCAAATTATAGGTGTCTACACCTTCATATGCCCTTCACACCCGACATTTCCACTTATGCACTTCCTCTAAGCTTCATCACTCCTAAGTTGCCCACCTTCAATGATGATTGTGACCCTCGTGAGAATTTATAAGCATTTCATGTGTCCTATCTAGATTATACAAATTATCATACTTTACTCGTAAAGCTCTTTCCTATAAACCTCCAATATTATGTTATACTTTGGTTTTATGATTTACCTGTTCATTCAGTAACATCATTTATTCATTTATCTGATGCTTTTCTCACTCATTTTTCAATCAATATCGGTTCTAAGATATCATATGCTCAACTTTCATAAATCAAACAAGGATCTAATGAGCACCGAGCGGATTATGTCTTACAAAATAAGAACAACTTAGCTAAGATTTATAATGTACTAGCAAACTCTGAATTGCACAATTTGTTTTTTCAAAAGTCTTTTACCACCTATACAAGATATTTTCATCTTTGATACCTCTCCATCATTTTATTAGTTATGCCATACTCTTAAGTTATACGAAAGAAAACTATTATCTATCGGAAAGCTTAAATATCATGATCATGCTTCATCTTCTACTCGATTTCAAAAACAAATAAAATTTCAAGCTATCTACAAAACCTGTTAGTGTAGGTTATTATTTATCCTTTTATTTATTTATCAAGATAATTATTACACTTGTGTTAGCCATACACTATGTGGGTTAGCTTGCTTAGGTGTACTAGTTGTGAGGAGTTAGCTTCTTAGTTATGTGGAGTTAGCTTACTAGTATTCTGGAGTTAACTTAACTACCAGTATCAGTTAGTGGGACTTCTTCACCACTGATTTAGGTAGTAGTTGTACTTCCCTCCTCCTATATGTACATATTTATTATTGATTAATTCAAGTCATTGTATTTTAATGTATTGAGTATTATGTATTATGATGGATTTCCATATATGGTATTTTAGCTCTTCTATTTTGCAAATCTAATGCAGTGTGTTATTATCATCTGAGATCACAGCTTGGCACAATATTATTATCGGTCCTTTCAAAACCTACTAAATTTAAAGCTATTGTCAAAAATGTCTCTACTCCTGAAAAGCTTCAATGACAACCTCCAAAGCATACATTCACAAAATTGCCTTGTGCTCCACACATTCTGTTTCCATAACTTGTTGAGAGCAATCTTGTCACACTTCCTCCTCCACTTATTTGTATCCATCTCACCCTAAATGCCACCATTAATGAAAATTTTAGGTGTGATTATCATTAATGCATTAGGAATTCCACTTATCAATGTTTCAAACTTATGCATCTCATTCAAAATGTTATAGACAACAATGCAATTAAGCTCCCTAAGCCTTCGGCATCTACATTTGTCACTAAAAATAAAAATCTAATAATCTTTAATGATCCTCTTCCTAAACATGGCAAGTAATCTAACTCTTCGTTCAATCATACATATCGTGAAGTGCCTCCTTCATCGAGGGATCTCAATTTTCTAGTTGCTCATGATGATGCATCGCCACCATTCATTAATTTCTTTAATCACGGTTATCATGCTACATTCTCTTCTGATACATTACATATCAATGCTTCTATCAAGCCTCGTGCTATCAATAATACAATGATCGACCCATCAATTCATATGGGTGTGTGCTCCACGGCACTTCTTGTTGCTATCAATTATCCACTCTCGCATATTTCATATCTAGTTCCCAAATATTATGGTTACGTTAAGCTTCTAGTTATAGTTGGGCCTCTCGCCATGCTTATGATATTCCTTTTGGTGCCTTCAATAAAAGGTTGTGACACGCTCTTAGGTCTCTCTTGGCTCTGTGTTGCTCAATCTATCATTTATATGAATCACTTTTGTCTAAAATTCATACACAACAAGAAAGTTATCACCATCAAAGTTTTTTTGCACCATGGCCACTATGGCCATAGCCTCCTTTTGAAGATTCCATTACAATTGCTAGAGCATATATGTCCCCTAGACCTCTCAAATCTAAGGAAAAATCTGCTCCTAGCTCTCCTATTCGCACGTGACCTACTCGGTCTCATCGATCCAGTAGTCCATTTCATCATCCTAGGTCCACCACTAAGACGGATCATTTATATAGATACACATCACCTCCTCAGTCTCCTTCACATAGGTTCTCATCACCTCCTCACTCTCCTTCACATAGGTGATCATCACCTCCTACGTCTCATGCACATAGGTCTCATTCAATAATACATCATTTGTCTCATACATCACCAATCTCATAGCATGGTCACATGCCTTTATCTCCACAAGCATCGGATGGAGGACCCTAGCCCTTCACTTTTTTTGGATAGCATACTCATCATCATACACTTATGGGGTATCATGCTTACTTCTCCCCACCCACCTAGCATTCTAAGGTGTCTCACATTTCTACTCTCCTACTTTGTGCTTCACATTTAGTCTTTCTCATTCATTGTACACACATTGATACATATTTTATATCGTCATCACCCTATGACGCACTCTAGTTCCACGGTTCATACTCAGCTACTAAGGGTCTAAATCTGAAATGAAACTCATTGACACTCTTTACACTCTATGCTTCATTGATTTATCTAATTAGTGTACTTTATCAAACCATTACCCTATGACGCACTTTTTTCTATGGATCATTCTTGACTGCTGAGGGGGCATTTATAAATGAACCTCATCTCATACACATTCGTACACATCCACTCAGGGGGAAAGCTACTCCTATCACATTCACATTATATATCATTCCATTTCACACATTCAAATCATATAGGATATCTTAGTTGCATCTATTATTGCTAGCTTATACTAGTTGCATGTACACTTCGTTTCACATATTAGACAGATATTTCGTATGTCATTATCTTTTCTATATACACATGCGTGTTGACTTGGTATTTAGTTGTGAATGCAGACTTCCTACAACTCTTTATATGCAACATGGATGCTTGGCATTGTACCTCTTACCATTCCCATTGAGGCTTTTGGGGGCATCTACTTTCTTACACACTACATGTGTTATTGTTTCATTTCATACTACTTCATATTCTTATTAGCACACTACACTATTGATATATACACGTATTTACATAATTTTTATCTTTCTAACATGTTAACGGGTGCTTCATGTGCAACATTTTATTTTTAGGACTCTTTTCCATCATGGTTGTCTAACTCTTTGCTTACCAATGTTTGTCATTATATGTTATTGTTTGTGGGTTTTTCCCTATGTCTTGCTTTATTCATGCTGTATGCTTTGGCACTTTGGCCGACTATTATCCTTGTGACATAGTGAATGGTGTCCATGTTTGAAAAAAACCCCAGTTTTCATGGTCTACAATTTTCTTGCTTTCTTGTTGATATTACACATTTTCTTCTATATGCATATTTGTCTTGTTTTACACTAACGACATGTTTGACCAAGGGGGCCACTTTGTTTGCATGTTCTTTGGTTTCGCTACTGACCAGCACATTCCACTCCCCTTTTACAAGATTACAGTTTCAAATTGCAACCAGTTTTATCCTCCTCTCATTTGTGGGGGCGCATGTTTACTTCCTAACGACGTCACATGCACCCCAAATGAGGGGGAGCATACACTGGGTGAATAAGTCACCCATACAATAGTTCAGAGCTTTGGTATAGGCATGCATAGTACACGAAACAAATAGAGTTACATTCATAGAATAGACCATATTCTGACTTGGGTCATCAGTTCAGCATAGATGTCAGTGCCTAGATATAAACACTAGCACCTAGGCGCTCCTGACCTTTTCTGCCTATGACCAGGGGAAATTAACAATTTACTTTGCTTCATATCAGCCCAACAAAATTTTCAGCATTTCACGGAGCAGCTTTCATAGTCCAAGTACAGTCCTCTAGCAAGAAGAATGCATTTTATCTTCTTTTTCTACTTCAATCGAATTAGATCAAACATGGAACAAAGCAGGATCATACCATTTACAGTGGTGTATAAATTCAGGGAGAATTCATGGATGGAGAATAACACTGGAATTTTCTCCCCAAAACTCTTTTGTTGTCATGATCATGAAGATCACCCAAAAATCTTCAACTCTTCTATTATAGGTAGTTCAAGACACTTTCTATCATTTTCAACTACATCGCGGATCAAGTGCACATGTTCCTTTTACTAATTTTTCAAATTTTTACATACTTTTGTAAAATTTAAAGATTTATCATCAACACATGACTTTTTTTTTTTCATTAATCTTTTCGCTTTCTTTTGCAATTTTTTCCTTAATGTGCAACAAGAAGAATTCCTTCATCAAACTATAATGATAACAAGTACAACACGACACAACATATATGCCTCACCCCTAGGGCCACTTCCTCTTCTTTAGCTTCCACAATTTATTTTTTTATCACTCCACACTTTTTCTCGTCTCTTCGGCACACTTTTGCCATCGATCTACATGTTTATTAGGTACACATCTCTTATGTACTTTATTTTATAGAGTATTCACTCAACAACATAAAGTGTGGGAAAATGTAAGGGGGGGGGGACATTAAAAATCACGCACTTGGGCACATTTCTAGGTCCTGATCACATATTACTATTCATACGATTCCTAAGTGAGAAAACTAGTAATTGACTATTTTCTTTGGTCTCTTTCTTGTCTTTCACATTTCCTCTTTGGTCTAGCACACCCCACTGCCTAGTATGATATTCATTTCTTTACCTTTATTTAATCTAGACACCAGCACCTAGGCACCCTTGTCAACTCTAAGCACTCTTGACCTCTTTGTATCTTACTCACCCCTTTTGGGGCCTCTTTTATTTTGGGCATCTTATTTTCTTATGGTTCAGCCTTTTTTAGTTGTCAAAATTACAAAATTCAAACAAGGTTAATCATATTAAATGCAAGTCTATCTGTAGACCAAAATAAAGGGACCAAGATACTAAGCATCTACTTATCATTCACCTAAGGTTGCATCCAAAGGGCATTTCTAAAGCAGCATCAAGGCATCCATCTTTCAGCTTTCCACTCAAGGGGACAAGGGACTACATTTTCAGCATACATGTATAGGAGGGGAATTTCATTTTTTCATCCACACATCTATCTACATGAATACATCTAGATATCACTTGATATCAAGTGCATCTTACACAAGAGCTTCCTGGGCCATGATTCTATTACACAACACGCACAAGAAAAAACTACATTCGGATCTTAGTGAGATGTGTTTAGTTCAATGCTTGGTTGTAAGTTCACTTTTTCAGGTGACCACCGGAGTAGTCTGACTCCCCATATTACATCTTTTATTTTTAGGATTTTATTTAATTTGAGGATTTTGTAGGTCATCTTCTCTTTACATAGGTGAATTTGAAAATCATCCAATGACATACAAGTGAAAAAAAGAGAAGGTTAGTACCACATGTGTGACACCAAAAAATTGAGATTCCAATATTTTGCACAATCACATGCGCCCAGAAGAGGTCTTTGGTGCCTAGGCACCCTCACCCCAACCCATGCACCCTAGTCTCATCTCATGTGGAAGTTCCATAATTTATTACGCATAGTTGCAACAGTCTCCTCCTCTTGTTCATCGATTTTCCAGTCCATAACACCTCAAGATTTATTGCGAAATTAGATAAGTCTTATATTCCCTCTCTTGCACCTAGGGTTTCATATTTATCTAGCTTAATGCTTGTGTCCTCTTGGTATCTAAGCAGTTGATTGTTTATCATTAGGGTGTTTAGAATTGTGACTCTGGAATATCAGGGTTTAGCATATTTTTACAATATTGTTAAATCAATCACATTATGCATTGTCACTCTATGTTTAATTAATAATAGAGCATTATTTAAATCCTACAAAATTTCTTATTTGAAATCATAAATTTTAATTTCACTATTCCAAAAATGTGACACAAAATTTTTGCACGGGCCACATTTCTACGTTCTTAAAGCACATACTAAATGTATATATGAATCCTAAGCACAAAAAAAAAAATAGGGGGGGTGATAACTTTGTTTATCCTTTTGATTGTTTTATCTCTTGCAGTTTACTGGCTTTATACATCTTATAGCTTTGTTGGAACTTGACTGGTTTATCTTTTGATGGCCTCAAACACTAGTGCCTAGCTAGAACAGAAGCACCCAAGTGCTCTTCTCCCTCTCTTTCTTCATATTCTCCTTTTTGGGTCCTTTTCACTTCTTGGTCACATTTTAACACTTTCGGTTGGCCTTTTAGTTGTCAATTACAAAATTTAAAAAACAAGGAAATTTCATATAATAATGGTCCCCACAACACACATACGGATCAGCATTTTAATTATTTATCCATGTAAATCTTTACATCAAAAAGGCACAAGAGATTTACAAGGCATATTGTTTCACCTGGTTCTAGATTGTTTATTCGAATGTTGACAAAACAAATACAGGTAAAGGGCTAGGAAGAATACCTGTCAAAATGTTGGTTATTAGGGTTGTTGTGTGCAATATGGGGGACTTCTTGAATCTGGGATCCCCAGCTGATTGTTGAGAGCTTCCTTTTTTGTGGAGGGGGAAACTCTACTGAAATGGAAAACAAGGACACAAAGTAAAACTTAAACAGGTATATACAGTGGACTGCCTAGTGTATGCTTATGAGATTCAGGGAGTGTGATACTTCCCTAGACGGCTGTCAGTCCACTATTTTTTTTTAAAAAACAACTTTAATGTTAATAATAAAGGGAAATCCTATTGTAGTAAAATGATTTAGGTATCTCATTCAAACTACAATAAGCAAACATTCGTTCACAAACGGTGCTAAAGCTATGATTTGAATTTTTTTTGGGGGGGGGAGGTGGATCTGAAGGTCAAGATCTCTGTCAGGGGTTAACTGGTATTGGTCAGGGTCAGGTTTCTAGGACGTTTTGGGTTTTGTTGGAGGTTTTAAGTTATGTTTTGGTTCGAGGGTTTAAAAACACAGAAGGGACCGACAGTCGGTTTGGTATGATCGATTGTCGGTTTTAGGTTAAACCGGCGATGGTTTTGGGGTAACCAGCATTCGGTAGGTCGGGGTACAGGAAACCCAAAATTAAAAAAAACTGATCTGGGGGTAGATCTAAGGCTAAATGGAAACCTGGAAAGAGGCAATGACAAGGTCTTGTGTAGGTCTCAGATGTATTCAGGGATCTAAAGAACGTCGAACTCGGGTATGGGGCAGTTCAAACGATTAGGTGGAAAGAATGTTCAGGTTTATGCATGGAGGGTAAATGGTGGGGAATGGGGAATGGGAGTAAAAACAAAAATAACAAAAGTAAAAGAGTCTACTAAAAGACAATGAGACAAGTGTCGGTGGTACAAAATGCTTATTTATTGATGAGCTTCATGTCTGGTTGGTCAATGTGAGGTGATAACCATGGAGAAAAACTTTGGTGTGGTGCTGACGTTTCCCTTAATGCTCCTTGTTGACGGGGCAAATGGGCTCTGTGATTGCTTATGATTCTTGGTTTGTATGGGATTGGATTTTGGTGCCATGTACCAAATTTTTCTTTTTAAGGGGGTTTTTTATTTTACATGCAAAGCTCTGGTTGTCATCCCTTGCTCGACTCGTCAGAAGGGATTGTGCCAACCCCTAAAAATCTAAGGTTTGAAGTTGGGGGTTAACAATGGTAACCGACGCGCGGTTCTGGGCTTTTACCGACAGAAGTTTAGGGTAACCGGAGTCGGTTAGGGTGGGCTTTTCCTAGGTTTTTCTAAAAATGGGGGCAGAGATACCCTTGATTTTCTTAGATCTCGTTCCATTTTTTGCTACGTGGATTAGAACTGGAAGCTTCCTTCTAAACGGGCGCGGGGGAATGTGGTGTTAGAGGGGAATATAGGGGCTTCGATTTTTAAGGGTTTGAAGTTAGCTACTTAGTTTAGTTATGACAACACAACAACTAAGGAATAGGGGTTCTGAGGGGTTGAGGTGGCTAGGATGATGTGTATAGGTGAGGTGGATGGTGTGCGTGGGGGGCCCATTTTTATCTCCCAATTAAGGATATTAAAATAATAGGATTCCTGTGGAGATCATATATTAATTTAATTAAATTAATATTCGAATTAGGGGTGAAAGGGGGGGGGCCATGGTTTAGGTGAGTTGTTTGAGGTTGGTTGATTTTTTTTCGAAGGGGACTGTTCATCAACCCCAATCGGCCACTTATGATAATTTCGTCACCTTCAGGGAACTTCTCGTTGCTTATTGGATTATTTTACTAATGCACCAGCCTTTATGTTTGGGTGGATGTAATCTGGAAAACACAAACAACAAAGCTATACACAAAATACCATCGACTATTGATACAGGACGGAAAATGATGACCCAAATCTGAAAAAATAATTTCCAAAAAAATTAAAATTATAATATTAACAAACCTGAACATTGTTACCAATCTAACCCATGAGGTACTTCAAGTGTTATTGACTTCCACTTGAATTTCACCAAGGGGGACTATGGGAGGAGGAGAATTACATTACAAAACTCTTTTTTAATGGCCTAACTTTATAAAAAAACAGGGGGACCTTTTAAAATGATGGTCTGCTTCGCACAACTTCCTACACAATATTGTATCTCACTACTTCCTTCTATCCTAAATGAGGGGGGGGGGTGGCCTGGACTCTATATTAGAGGAACTTACAAGGCCTTATCCATCTCTTATCTTAAGGATTAGGATAAGAAATTCCACGTATGCCGAAATTTCATGGATTCCATAACTGAACTTCTTATCTGTACATGTAAGGGCTATATCGTATTAAGATAAGAGGATTTTTAACATCATGCATTTTGCATCAATTGGGTTTTCCAACATTTTTTTTGAAGGGGGGGGAACTTTTTACAAATATAAAACATACACCAAAATATTTATGACTCACTCCTTGTTCTGTTATGTACCAATATAATAATTACTACATTCCTAAATCATGTGTAGACCCTACTTCTCTATTTACTTACCCCAACACTTATGGACAGGTTTATAAACATTTGGGTTGACAGGGGGGGACCAAGTTAACCGACAACTATTTACTGTTTTACAGACCATTCCTATTTGTTTATCTTGAATGTTTAACCGTAATCACAATTATGGCGGCCACCCGTAACTGACGGCGCCGTTATCTTACTATCAAGATGGATTACTACTTAATTATATTAAACAAAAACATTTGTGCCCTATTGGCCTGTCATTTTTAAGACATACATTAATGAAATAGAAATTACGGGAGGAAAAATTGTTAGTGGGTGCGGACAGGGGGACCAAAGGGAGAGTGGACCCAATTTGGTTGTCTATATTTTGCCCCCGTTTTATTAACATAGCTGTGTATGGGTAAGAGAGGACTACTGACAAAAAAATCAGATTTGTGGGTTGCTCCACCATGTGTGGTTGAAGGTGATCCCACCTCAAACTAGGAATTGCTTTGGTGAGGGGCCAAAAGGGCAGGAAATCAGTGAGTGGTTTGATCCAAGATTGAAAATGTGATGAAAGAGGAAAGGTTAGGCGGGACAACAGAGTTAAAGAGGGGTGGTAAAGGTCGACTTTTGGGTAAATACAGGGTATGGGGTCTGAGGTGGTTGTCAAAGTGTTTAAATTAAAAACAAACACCACGTCCAAACGGAGGAACAAGCAGGCTAAAACGAGCTTCTACACTGCAGCAACAGTGCCGTTACCAGGGTTGAAGGGAGTAGGGCAAAAAAAAAAAAAAAATCTTGGAACGTTGTGTCTTAGGGTCGTTAGGTTTTATCTTAAACAAACAGGTTGAGGTGATGAGTCCCAGTCATCTAAGGTATTAGGATATGCGTGCAGGAAAAACATTGAATGCTAGTTTGTGGCTAGGGGGGGAAAATTTTTTAGGGTATGGTTTTCTTCCAGTATAAACCAAAAGGTTGGGTAACGGATAAAACGATCATGACAAAGAGGCAAAGGATTATGGTCATTATGGTCCATCAACACAGGAAAACAGATGGCCTGAAAGGTATTAGCGACCCCCACATGAGGGTTTCACAGGTCACTAGGCGATTTGTTCAAGGGGTCTTAGGTATCTAGGTACGACATGGGTAGGGGCAGGGGTATGGGGGTTTTAAAAATAAACGCGAGTCCCCAGAAATGAGGACGAGGGTTGAAAGGGGGTAAAATGATCAAGGTCGTGGAAGATTAAAATGAAGTTTTGCTACAAGTGACGGGGATCGGGGATGGTTAATCGGTGAGGTAAAAAGGATTCAGGTCAAAAAAATGGGGGTATGGGGTAGGAAAAAGACTAAGTAGGTAAACCGATGAGGATTTTAAGGAATCGACGCCGATCGTGATGGACCGACCATGGTAGTCTATGGCATAGGACTAATGTCGGTCAAGGTAAAACCATCGCCAGTCATGTCAAGTAGGTTATAAATAGAAAAATTACCGCATTTGTCAAATCATTTGTCTTTTATCGAATTAGGGAAAACGACAAGTGAGAAAGGGCAAAGGTGGAAAGTGATAGAGTGAGTCAGAGGACTAAGTTGGTGAGCCACATGGCTAGTGATAGTTGGTCGATAGGTGGATCCACGAGCTGGGTTGGATTGATTTGATTTGATTCGTAGGAGGTGAGACAGTTGATTAGGTGATGGCAGAGGTAGAAAAGGGGTCAGGTGGACCACCAGTGCAATGGCCCGACATGCCACCATGGCGGTGGCAGTGTGATGAGGTAAGAATCAATCCCTTTTCATTATTTTTCTAGTTAGATTGATTTAGAGGTCCGGTGGGAAAAAAAATAGGTTTGGGAGGGGAAATGAAGTTTTAATTTTGGGAGGGAAAATCGAGTTAAATAGGAATGAGGAGAGAGGTGATTGGGTGAAAAAGGGGTGGGGAGGTGTGGAGGGGGTATTTGGGTGGGATTGGGTGGGTAGAAGGGCGAGAAAGGTAAATTTTAAGAAGAAGGGGGGTTTTGGCGTCGCGGTTTTTGCGGTGATAGTGACTGCATCGGTTGAAGGTTAGCCGACGTTTGTAGTGCTGAACCGGTATCGGTCACAAAATAGGTGACCAATGCCAGTGTAAGGGGGACCAGGGTCAGTTAGGGGTAGCCAGTACCGGTCATAATTTGGGGGAAAAGGGGGATAAAAGGGGCCTATGTTGGGTGGGTGAGGTAGGTAGTGGTCAGTAGGAGATATTTTTTTGTGGAAAATCATAACATTGGGAAGGGGAAAAATAGGTAAGGGTGAATGGTAGGGAATGAGGGTTAGGGTGGGTGGATAGAAGATGTGATACAAAGGTAATGAGGTCTAGGGAAAGAGAGGTAAGGTGGTAAGTGTTGGGGAAAAATGTATAGATGTGTGGGAAAAGAGGTAAGTTTGGGGGGTAGGTCAAAATGAAAGTAGGTGAGGGGTGTGGTGTGTGTGTAAAATAAGTAAGGTGATATTGGGTTAGGTAGGCTTAGGGTAGGTAGGTCAGTTGGTTAGGGTTGGGTTGGGTAGGTAGGTAGGTTAGGGTTGGGTTAGGGTGGAAGGTAGGTCATGGGATAAATGGGTAAGTAGCAAAGTAAAATAGGTAGGGTAATGGGTATGGGTACGGGTGAATGTAGATATGGAGGATGTCTGATAGGATGATGCCTAGTGCACATCCCTCTATTTTGATGTATTTTATTCATTTTTGATATATACCGACCTACATGCCAAAGGGAGTGAGGATGTATATGAGAGTTTTGTATATTTTTTATCATATACCGGCCTGCGTGCCAAAGATGGTGAGGCTGTATATGAGAGTTTTGATAGATTTTGTTATATACACTGGCCTGTGCGCTGAAGATATTTGAGAGGTATGTATATGGATACACATGTTTGGATGTTTTATTTATAGAGATGATGATGATTATGGTAATTATGTGTATACATGGTTGTGGTTATCTTGTTATTTTGATTTGTATATATGTGATGGAAACCAAGTAGTGTAGGCATGATAGAGTCAGGTCATAGGCATGGATTGAGTCAAGTCATAGGCATGGGTTAAGTCAGGGCATAGGCCTGGATTGAGTTAGGTTATAGGCATGGATTGAGTCAGGTCATAGGCATGGATTGAGTTGAAATGGTTTGAGTCTATAATTCATTAATTTTTGCAATTAATGATGATATGGGTCATGTTTAAGATGTTTTATAGTAATATGCATGATAATGGTAAAGAAATGGTAGACATAATGAATGTATGTATGATGATGATAAAAATGTGAAACGAAATTTGTTATTTGTTTGGTTTAATTCCCAATTATTGATATAAAAAGAAATCTAACAAGGGTAGATTGTGATTTAGGAAAATTAAAGGTGAATTAGTTAGGGTTGAGAGTGGTCGAGCTATCCTCCAGGGGCCCCATGCCCTCAAAGTGCTACCTACATAGTCCCGATGAAAAGGGACCTCAGGTCGATGTAGTTCTCCCATAAGCTAGGGAAGAATGCGAGGAGGTATGAGTATGGGTTGGTAAGTTTTAGGCATGATTGAGTTTAGGTCTGTTAGGTATGGGTGAATTGTGGGAACATTGGTATAATTGATTTTGAGTTGATTGTGGTGAAAGAGGAAAATTACCCCCAAGATAAGAGTCGAGGATCACGTCCTGTATAAGGTAATCAATACATAATGAGGAAGGTTAAAAGATAAGAGTAGGCAAGAAAGCCACCTGATTGGTAATGATCACAATGGGTGGCTCATACCTTAGATAGGTGGATGAACGTAAGACCCTAAAAACACTGCATGATTGATTATTCTAAAGGTGAAAAGTAGTCACATGACCACCAAATGTCACGATTCCATGGGGTCCCTTGAGGTGGTAGGAAATGAAAGTGTGAATGGCGAGAGGGTGAAAAAGTGATTAGTTTATATGGTGTTGGGTAGCATGTCTTTTTTCAAGATATCTAGGGTCACAATGGGCAAGTCCATGATGAAAAAGTTTTTTGTTTTGACTTGTATTTGAGATAGATTGATCGATGTGGGAAGTCTGTATGGGATGATGAAATTAAATCCTTGAGGGCTTCACGAAGCTGATCGATGCAGGAAACTTAAGATTCTCTTTTCTTTTTTTTTAAAGAGCTTTATATAGATGTCCTTTGAGGGAGCAGTATATTTATAGCAGCGATGTAGAGAGAAAGATGTCATTTTGAAGGAGTCATCTTTTATGTTGGAAGTTTGACTCAAGGATTTAGATCCCACGTGAGGACTTTTAAGTCAAGGACAAGGATACGGTAACAAATTGGATTCTTGTTCAGATGGCAAGGTGAAACGACCATGGAATCTCATCTAAAAGCAGACAAAAAGTATCCATGAGAATCATACCATGTGCAGCGCCATGGTACACATATTTAAGAGAAGATAAAAGAGTGGCGGGTTTGCACATGATTCTTGTTTTAATCATTGGTGATAGCATAGGAATTGGATAACACTCAAGGTATGAGTATGGAAAGAGGAAGAAGGTGAGGTAGGACCAAAAGTCAACATTAGAATGGTCGAAGATGTAAGACATTAAGGGGCTCAGGTTTAGGTTTACCATCATGTGAAGATAAACAATAAGCACCTGATCCATAAGTATGAGTCACAATTTATAGTCCAAGCCAATTAGGAGAAAATTCACCCCATTTACTTTTTTCTGCTTTGGTTACATGTTGATTTTCTTTCAGGACCAGGTCACCAACTTGGAAGGTTCATTCATGGATACGTTTGTCATAGGCACGTTTGATACGTTTTTGGTAAACTTGAAGATGGTCAAGAACATTAAGATGGCGTTCATCTAATAACTCAAGTTGTGCTAAATGGTCTTGATGAAAGTCATCATCATTGAGCATGTCATGGAGAGAAATACGAAGTGGGGGAATCTAGACTTCGAGAGGTAGAACAGCCTCTATACCATAGACCAAAGAAAAGGGTGTGGCAGCAGTGGAAGTGCGGTAACTAGTGCAGTATGCCCATAGGGCAAAATGAATGTGCGTATGCCAGTCCTTCCCAGTATCAATAACCACTCTCATGAGAATTTTGTTTAAGGTTTTATTAGTGGATTTGGCTTGGCCATTGGTTTGTGGGTAATAAGGTGATGAGAAACTTAGTTGAATGCCGAAGGTGTCGTAAAGTTTTTGCAAGGTTTTATTTTTGAATTGTTTTTTGTTATCAGTGATGAGGTGATGTGGAACACCAAAGCAATAAATAATGTGATGATTGATGAACTCACATAATTTCTCAGCTTTCGTGGAGATGAGAGGTATGGCTTCAACCCATTTTGTGTAGTATTTGGTAGCAGTCATGATCCATTGATGTCATTGTGAAGAATGGGGATTGATCTCTTTGACAAGATCCAAACCCCATTGAGAGAAGGGCCAAAGGTCACGGGCGACATGTAAGGCATGATTGGGTGTATGATGAAGGTTGGCATGTTGTTGGAATTTTACACAATGCTTAACGTAGTTGCAACAATCATGGTTAAGGATCAGCCAGTAATAGCCTAAGCAAAGAATACGCTTAGTAACAATAAGGCCATTAAAGTGACCCCCACATATGCCATCATGAACTTCCTTAATGGTATAATGAATTTCAGAACTCGTAATGCACCGTAAGAGAATGCCATCGAAGCAACAATTATAGAGGAGGCCACCCATGATGACATAATGAGAGACCCTTTAAAGAAAAGCACGTTATCCATTACGAGTGAGGTCAGGAGGCAAGATGGAGAGGGAAAGGTAGTTTGAATATTGTTTATACCAAAGGTCACTTGGATCAGGGGTAGTGATTCCGATGGAGTAAATTTTACAAGGTAAGTAAGAGGCTAATTGGAGTCTTTATACGGTGACAAAAATTTTGGAATCAGCAGGCAAAGCAGGTATTTGAGAGGCTAAGCAGGCCATGGTATCTGTAAATAGTTTGAAGCTCATAGCGGTCGAAGGTGGTCAAAAGTATGTCCACATGATTTTTATACTTTTTAAGTGTCTCGTTACAACACTAGTATAACCCATTGAATTAGTTTACGACCAATTCAGAATCACTAAAGATGTTGATTGACCTAACACCTAAGGTATAGTTAATATGGAGACCTAATACGAGCGCTTCGTATTCGGCAATATTACTTTTACAATTAAATTCAAGTTTGAAAGACAAAGGCATGGGTTCACCATCAAGTGAAATGAGGATAATTCCATCCCCACCCCCACGCTGACACTTGGACCCATTGAAGAAGAGTGTCATTTGGTAAGCAGCTTCGTCTAGGGAAAGGGTAGCAATTGACTCATCTGGGAAGTCAAAGTTAGAGGGTTGATCCCCAAAAATAGGTGCGTCAGCCAATTGGTCAGAGATATCCTGGCTCTTGATGGACTTTTGATGGATGAATTCGAGGTCAAGGTCATCCAGAAGCATAAGCCAACGTGCGGCACGTTGATTTTGGTAAGGTTTGGCATACATGAAATGTAAGGGTTCGGTGTTGGTCACAACATAGGTTTTGTGGTTAAGTAGGTAATGGCAGAGTTTTGTGGCAATGAAAACTAAGGCTAAGAAAAAAAAAATTGCATGGGTGTATCAAGTTTCATAGTCCAAAAGAGTACGGATTATGTACTAAACTACCTTCTCCCTGTGTTTTTCATCGTGATGAGCGAGCATGGCCCCTAAGGAGTGATCGATAGTTAAGATGCATAGGTAGAAGGGCTGATCGTCTTTAGGTGGAATGAGTACGGGTGGTTGGAGAAGGTATTGTTTCAAGGAGTCAAAAGCTTTGTGGTAGTCCTCATCCTATTTGAAGGAGACATCCTTCTTGAGAAGATGATGAAATGGTTGACACCGATCAGAAAGTTACTAAATGAAACGACGAATAGACTGCAACTTACCTTGCAGGCTATGGAGCTGCCGTAGATTATTGGGTGGAGGCATTTTAAGAATGGCCTTGACTTTAGCGGGGTCAACCTCTATACCACATAATGAGACGATAAATCCTAGGAGTTTTCCTGAGAGAACTGCGAAGACACACTTCTTGGGCTGAATGTGAATGCAATATTTAATGAGGTGGTCAAATACGGTTTTTAGGAGGGCGAGGTGCTCAGAGCAGCGTTTATATTTGGCCAGGATATCATCCACGTAATCTTCCAATATACGATGCATGATGTCATGGAAGATGTAATTCATAGCCCGTTGATATGTGGCACTAGCATTTTTAAGGCCAAAAGGCATGACTCGATAGCAGAAGGTCCCCTAAGGGGTGATGAATGTTGTTTTGTGTTGATCCTATGGAGCAAGAAAGATTTGGTTATAACCCAAGAAGCCATCCATGAGTGATTGTATCTCGTGACCAGTGCTAAGGTCAACTAGTTGGTCAATACAAGGTAGGGGAAAGTCATCTTTCGGGCAAGCTAGGTTGAGGTCACGGAAATTTTTGCAAATGCAAAGTCCCCCTGTCACCTTAGTGACAAGGACAATGTTAGAAATCCAATGAGGATAATCAATGGGTAAGATGAAGGAAACTGAAGTGAGGTCCTGAAGTTCTTCTTTGACCAAAAGAGTAATGTGAAGGTGCATTTTCCTCAGCTTTTTTTTTACGGGTTTGGCATCAGGAATGGTTATGATATTGTGGACCACTATGGTGGGGTCAATATCGAGCATGTCAGTGTAAGACCAAGTGAAAGCGTGGTTATGGTTTTTGAGAAAATAAGTGATGGCTTCCTGTTCAGCAGCATCTAAACATTGTCTGATCTTTAGAACGTGTGGGTCATCCTGAGTATGGATGTTGATTTTGGTAGTTGATTCGTTCAACATGGTTTGCATCTCAGATGGTAATAACCAATGAATATATGAGTCTTCAGCACCAAGGTAGGTGAGTATAGATTCATCATCCTGACATTGAACAACTTTAATTGAAGGTGTATCATCATCGATCATTTCAAGATACAGGAAGGGAACTGAAGAGGGAGCCTCACCCTCGCATTGATAAGTCAGAGGCCCTAGGGAAATGGTGTTTATGAAAAAAAAAAGTTAGGAGGAATGGATTCTGGATCCATCGACTCCGTCGGTGAAGGTGTTGATGGTGGTGAAGAAGGTAGAGTGGGTGAAGAAAATGAATAAGGGCTAATGTCCTCAATGAGTTCAATGTGGGTCTTCTTCGTAGGTGGTTCAGGGACACCAATACCACGATGCTCGTTTGTTTGCGGGTAGTGGGTAGTACATGGAATAAGAGGGTTATGGCATTGCTCATCACGTCCAAAACCATCAACCCTTCCACGCACATCGGTGCAGGAAGGTGATGGCGTTGAAACAGGTGATTGGTGAGGGGACTGCGAGGTCAGCAGAAAATGGAGTGTGATTGGTGGTTCAGGTGTATAAGTGGTAGTATCAAGTCCCCCATAGGTGAGATTGGTACGGAGGTGGGGAGGACCATACAATAGACACTCTCCTATGCGGTGATCATAGTGAGGGTGTTGGTGAAGACTTCTATACTCTTATGGTGTAAGGAATGTGTTGACACTATATAGGTGATACTCCCCCAGAGTTAGGCATTGAAAAATGTCTTCCAAGAGATCAGTGGTCGATATGTGGGTATTTGGGATAGACGATGTGTTAGAGGTGGGATCGAAGGTGGAGACAACTGATTGGAAGGCTGACCATTTGGCCGTGGAGGTTGTGGAAGCGGTAGGAATGGAGGATGTAGGTGCGGTTGAGGTAGCGGCGGCACTGGTGAGTGGAGGTGTAGGGGAAGAGGTTGTGGTCATGGAGATAGATGCTTTAATGGGTATAAGCATGTCATTAGGTTGGTAAAGCATATTACAAGTTTTGAAAGGTGATGGATCAGCTGGAATGGTATGGGTGTGTCCTTCATGCTCAAACTTTACAGAATGGTACAAAGTGGAAGGAACATAACCCATGACATGAATCAAGGGTATACCAAGCAACAGGTTATATTGAAACCCCCCTCCAAGACATAAAATAGCTCTGGAACAGTACGGGGGCCCACGTGAACATGGAGGATGATGGTGCCAAGTGTAGAGGTGATAGCAACATTGAATGAATGCAACATGATGGGATGTTTATGCATGTAATTGTCATGTATGCCCATTTGGGAAAATGTATGGGAGGAGATGATATTAATGCTAGCCCCCCCATCAATCATAACATGTCGTACACGGGTATCATCGATGTGGACAGAGATGAAGAGAGTCGGATCTGGATCATCAGTTTAGTGTGGTGTGATCTCTTCATCTAAGAAGCTGAGCGTAGCTACTTGGTGAGTAGGTGGAGGTGTAGATGAAGGTGGTAATTTGGTGAGAGAGGCTACATGATTAGGTGTAATAATGGAGGCCACAGGTGTAGGGTCATTAGGTAAGACCTCAATAGACTAAAGAACCTCCATGAGAGCTTGACGATGGGATTCCAAGGTTTGGATGAGGTCATATAGGGACATTTTGAGGGGGGATTGGTGTAGTTGTTTGAGCATCACGCGATGCATAACCCCATTATAAATAGGATAGGTGGGGCCTCAGATAATGATTTTAGGTGTGGGTTTAGATGGTATATGTTGGGTATAGGGTTGTTCAGTGGGTCAGTTGCCTTTTCCTTACCTTTGTCTATATAAGCACAGGTAGCAATGTGGATCATGTTGATTTGAGGTGGGGAGGTAAGTGAAGTAGGTGAGCCATGAAAGGTATAGCGACAGGAAGGGAAAAAGCCATGTGGCGGGAAGGAACCTTGTAAGATGAGCTGGGCACACCAACATTTGGGTGGAGGTTTGGCAAGTTCTCTTATGTGAACCATCTTAATTTCGAATCTTGGGGGTGGTTCTAGGAGTTGTGGGGGTGGAGGTCTTGGTCGCTGAGTAGGTAATGAGGGAAGAACTATGGGAATGGGAGCTAGGGAAATGGGGTCCTCATCAAGAAGATCATCATCGTCAAAGTTTTATTCAGGAGGACACAATTGGATAAGAACGGTTTTAAAATCCTTACAGTTCTCTACATCGTGTCCTTGCACATGATGGTAGGCACAAATTTTGGTGTCGTCAAACCCCTTTGGTTTGGGTTTAAGAGGGTCATAAGGTCTGAGAGGTGGTAATGTGATGACAGAAGTTTCAAGGATTTTGGTCAAAATTTTGGCATACAATCTCGCCAGTGGATCACAATGTGAAGTGAATGTGGGTTTGGGTACAAGTGTGGCTGATTGTATAGGAAGGGTTTTTGCAAGAGGGGGAGTAGGTCAAGCTATGATTTTAGGTGCTAGTGTGGTCTTATGTGTTGGTCATGTTTTCTTGGGTAGGGATATGGTAGATGGATTGGCAAGAGAATGTGTGGTTGGTTTAACTACCTTATTGGAGGGTAGCAGATATTTGTCTTTAGGTTACACCTTCTTGGGTAAAGGTGATATGGGCACACGAGATCTGGAGGGAAAATCAGATGATGGAAGAGGGCGAGTTACCCATGGGGATAACTGAGGTGCTATGAAGGTAGATGGTGCTGGTCGTGCAGGAGGTTTGAGGGGAAGAGACTGAAGTGTCATGGGTTGTGAAGGAGTTATCAATGGTATTGGAGGTATGGATGGTAAAGATGTTACAGGTGTGAGTGGAAGTTGTGTTGGTCACTTAGGTATGTTAGAGGTATGTGAGGGAGGAATGGGATGTTGTGTTTTTAGTGTACCAGTGGGTAGAGGTTTATTAACCATGTCGAAAGGGTGATGTCCTAAGATGGACGGAAGGGGTGAAGGTGATGGAGGTGTGATCGGTGAGGTTAGAGAATGAGATCTATGGGATGGGTTCTTTTATTTGGGTTCTGGATTAAGCTTGGTGTCAGCTTTGGAGGATGGAGCTAAATCTAATTTGATGGGTGGATGAGTAAGGTTGGCGGTTGGGATGACCCCTAAGGTAGTAATAGGTTTAGGAAAGGAAGATAATGTAGGTGTGGGTTTGGATGTAGATGCATGTTGGGTTATGGGTATGGGTGTGAGTTGAGCCTTGAGTGGTATCATGGAATAATTTATGATAGTTATGGTTGTGTTTGGTTTGATTGGACGAAATATTTTTGGGTAGATAGTGGAAGTGTCAGCAACTGACATCTACATTTGTGTTGAGACAGGAAGTAGAAGATGCCCCCAAAGTAAAGCTCTATCCACATAATCCAGGTGGTTGACTAAGCATGAGAATGCAACTAAAGTGGGTGGGGTTGATGAGGATCTAATGGTGATTCCTATAAAATGTTTCTTAGAAACAGGGAATTTGCTAGCTTCAGCCTTTGTGGGTAAGAGAGCCGAAAGTAATTCCGCAGGATCTTGGGTGGCTAATGGAGAGTAGTCGCCTAGAGGTAACGGCATTTCTACTGGATATTTAATAGGTGGAGGAGATGACGGGTGCTCTTCTATATGTGGAGGAGATGAACAAGCTTCTTTTGTGGGTTGGAGAGGTACTGTAGGTGATGACTCTCTAGGTGGAGAATCCAAAGATGAAGCAATCTCGATGTTAACAGAAGGCTCCTTCAAATGTGAGGGGGGAGATGAAGGGTGTTCCTCTATGGGTGGAGGAGTAGGTGAAGTGGGTTCATGTGTAGATGGAGGAATTTGAGCTAGGATTTCCTCTATGGAAGGAATATGAGGTAATTGGGAAGCAACTAGTGCATCGTTGAAAATAGCATGGACCTCGCGGGTATGGCTATCATGAGTTGAGGTCTCTCCGGTTTGATCAGAAGAAGGGGAATGATTAGGAAATGGTTTCTTGAAGATGTATATGTTTTGATTGGCAGGTGCATCAGGATTATCCAAGGTTAACTTGACTTTCTCAAGCATTTCTTGAACAATGTTTTTGAAAGTGATGCAATTATTGTCACTATGACCTTTTACCCGACGATAGTTGCAGAAGTTGTGATCTTTATACCATGTGGGTGTGGGGAGAGCGGGATCAAAACCAATGTGTGGTTTTATAGGAGGAAGAGTGATGGCCCCAACTTTAAGGATCTTTTCTAAGACAGAAGAGTAAGGTTCCCTAATAAGGGTGTATTTATGTTGTTCTCGTCTGAATTGAAAGGTCTGAACAAGCGAGAGATTTGATGAGGGGTTAACCTGATTCAACGGATGGGCTGGGCCAACCTTGAGTACCACTGCATTAGCGGTTCCCTTGGCTTTTGAATAATTGTTTTGTGGATTTTAAGAAGAAGAGGTATCATTTGACTTAAATGTTGTTTATTGCGTAGTTGAATTTTCTTTTCTTCAATGGCCTGAATCTCTAGCTTTTGTGCCATGGTGAATGTCTCATCGAAAGTTTGGAAAGTTTGCACCTGTAGGGTTGGTGAGATATGTCTAGCACAATCCCGCATGAAGATATCTATGAGTTTGGTTTGTGCTAATTGGAATAAGATTTGATTGATTAGGCTACGCCAATGAGCAACAAAATCTGTGATAGATTCATCATCATATTGACGCATAGAGTAGAGGTCAGTCATGGTAACCTTCTTAACAACATTGATGGAGAAGTGATCCAAGAAGGCTTGGGCTACTTGATTGAATGAGAAAATAGAATGTCTAGGTAAGCCACTATACCAGTCAAAGGTGGGCCCAGTCAGAGACATGGGAAAGGTCCTCAGGAGTAAAGCATCATCATGAGTGATTAGATAACAATCGTGTTTGAAAGACCGCAAGTGTTGTTGCGGGTTCTCTTTGCTATTGAAGTAGTTAAATTTAGGCATTTCCCAATGCATGGGATATGGACGGATAGGAATGGATGGGTGGATATGCTCATTACAAATATCATCATAGGTGAGAGAGTTACGTGTGCCAGAAACCGATGCATCCAGTGTCTGCATCTTGTCCATCATTAAATTTATTAGGTCATTGGTAGGTTGTGATGTATGGGTACCTCCTGTCACGTAAGGAGGTTGGTGTTAGACATATGATGGAGATGGCATTCCAGTATATGGTTCTGCCATATAGGTAGATTGAGAAGGAGGGAGTGATATAAGAGGTACATACCTAGAATGACTGATAGATGAAACGGGAGGCTGCTGATAGTACATATATGGAGGTGAAAGGGTCGTGGTGACCCTGGTATCAATGGGGGCTAAGGACTGTGGAATAAAAAGGAAAACATTTTGAAAAGGGGTAGGGACCACTAACACCATGGGTGGTTGTGTAGCTACAGGTATATGTGAGACAATAGGTGCAGATGAGGTTACATTTTGGGTGGTTGGTGAAGGTATAGTGCATGTAGCGGGTGAAATAGATGTGGCAAACGTGGCAGTCATAGTAGGTATAGGGCCCAGTTGTGAAACAATTGAGGGCAAGGAAGATGCGGGCAGTGTAGAGCTAGCAAAGGTTGGGGCAGAAGTAGGAGTGATTGTTGGGGGGATAGATATGGGCATGTCGTATATCAACTAACCCGAGGTATCTCAAGTGGACAAGTGGGACAAATAAAACTGCAAGGCGACAGGGTTTTGGTCAAGGAGTCATGTGAACTCCTCGTCTCCTGTGGCGATAGTGATAGGTTGGGTAGGGTTCATGGGTAATAAAATAGAAGGTGATGAAGGACTAGGTGGGTGTGGTTGACAACTGGTGTGGAATATGAGGGCATTTTCTTGGCTACGCGTCAACACCATGTGAACAAGTACTGACGTGGTAGGAATGCTTTCTATAAATACCACAGAAATACAACAAAGATAGGAGAAACACATGGTCGTAGGTGGATTGGGGTTAAAATGTTAGCTAGAGAATTACATAGGCTAATAGATGCCTGTTACAGTAAACTGACACCGGTCACAGTTAATTGCAGTCGGTCACTGTGGAAAATGGACAGTTTGTCAAAACAAGGTAAAAGGCCAATAATTTGCCAAGTATGCAAGATGCTGATGGAATTTACCTGTAAAGTGAATATGCTGAGAGTGATAGAGACTCTCAACAGAAAAGAAGGTGAAGCAAGTGTCCTTTTGGAAGGTTAACCAAAAGAACAGTAAACCGATGTCAGTTGGGTAAAATCGATGACGATCTGAGGGTAACCAGTGACAGTTACTGTGAAATTGAAATAGAGATGAAGAAAAGGTGGTCGTGAGTTAAAATCAGATATGGAATCAAACCCAGAATTCTGAGAATGACGGAAATAGGGTCCAGGCACACTCAGGTGAAGCTGGAATACACCAACTATGATGAAGAGCATGCAAGGAAAAATGAAAAGATGAAGAACGTGTCCTCTCACCTCAAAACATAAGCCAAACAGAAACACTAGGAAAAATACGACCCTAAGAGTTCCTTTCCTATTATATTTGTTCAGCTTAAGCTATTTAAGGACTGACTTATGAACTTTAGAATAGAATTTTTGGTGAGGATGGATTCCTATGAAAAATGAGATCTACAGGGAGAGGTTTCAGGTATGTTATGGTGGGGGCGGGCTATCCTCCGAGATAATGACTCGACAGAGGTAACGAGTTGGGGAGTACTTGCCAACTAGATCGTGTGATCATGGAAAAATGCTATCAGGGAGGGTGTTGTTTAAGAAATATGTGTATATCTGAATTTGTGCAGTTTGATTTGGACTCAGAGAAGGATAACATGTGCTTTCTATGATTCGTTTGTCAACCATCAGCTGGGCATGACTTCCAGTGTATAGGTTCCGCTCGATTAATGTGAGCTAATTCAGAAAGGCAGAATGAGATGAAATGATTTTTAAGCCCAAATTGAAATGTTGAATTCGATGACACAAAAATATGAATAGGAGAAGAGATGCTCTTTCACTAATGCGATACTAATGAAAGGAAAAAAATGTTCAGTTTAAAGCCCCAAAATACGATTGCTTTTAGAAAATAGAAGAAGATAAGGTTCCAGGGGAGAAATTTTAATGTGAGAACCTTTTAAAAAGGAAACAAACATGAAACTTTTCACCTAGAAATGAATAAATGAAAAATAACCCCTAATGGGTCCCACCGTGCATGCCAAAATGTTTCACTTGATTTTAGATCATTTCTTTGAATGTTGACGAAACAAATATGGGTAAAGGGCTAGGAGGAATACCTGTCAAAATGTTGGTTGTATGTTGTTGTGTGTGTATGACTTTTTGATCCATAATTGATCATGAGAGCTTCCTTTTTGCTTGGAGGAACTACCTGAAATGGAAAACAAGACCACCAAATAAAATTTAAGCAGTATATGCAGTGGACTACCTAGCGTATGCTAGATTCAGGAAGTGTGATACTCCCTAGACGGTTGTCAATCCACTGTTTAAAACAACTTAATGTTAACAATAAAGGAAATCCTACTATAGTTAAAATGATTTAGGTATCTCATTCAACTACAATAAGCAAATTCGTTCACAACGGGCTAAGCTATGATTGAATCTGAAGGTCAAGATCTCTGTCAGGGTATTGGTATTGGTCAGGGTCAGGTTCTGGACTGTTTTGGGTATTTAGTGGAGGTTTTAAGTTATGTTCTTAGTTCGAGGGTAAAAACACAGAGACTGACATCAGTCTGGTATGACCGATGTCAGTTTAGGTTAACCAGTGACGGTTTTGGGTAACCGACGTCGGTATGGTCGGGGTACAGGAAACCCAATAAAAACTTGATCTGGGGGTAGATCTAAGGCTAAATGGAAATGGAAAGGGAAATGTCAAGGTCTGTGTAGGTCCTAGATGTATTCAGGGATCTCTAAGAACTGGGTATGGTCAGTTCAATGATGTAGGTGAAAGAATGGTCAGGTTGTGCATGGAGGTAAATGGTGGGGAATGGGAATGGGAATGGGAGTATAAACAAATAACAGAAGTAAAAGAGTCTACTAAAATGACAATGGACAAGTGTCGGTTAACAAAATGCTTATTGTTGATGAGCTTGATGTCTGGTTGGCAATGGAGGGTGATAAAATGGAAGGAACTTGGTGTGGTGCTGACGCTTCCTTAGATGCTCCTGTGAAGGCAAATGGCTCTGTGATTGCTTCTGATGCTAGCTATGGATACTCTTGTGCGTGTATGAATTATGGTTTTGTTTGCATGCAGCTTTGGTTTCATCCCTTTCTCTCAGAAGATGTGCCAACCCCTGAAATAAGGTTGCTTTGGGGGTTAAATGGTAATCGATGGCGGTTCTGGGTTGACCAGTGGTGGTTTAGGGTAACCGGCGTCGCTTAGAGTGGGATTTCCTAGGTTTTCTAAAATGGGCAGATCCCCTTGATTTTCTTAGATCTCGTTCATTTTTTGCTCTGTGGATTAGAATGGAAGCTTCCTTCTAACGGGCGAGAATTTTGTTAGAGGGAATATAGGCTTCGATATTTAGGGTTTGTGTAGGTCTTAGTTAGTTATGGCAACATACTAAGAATAGGTCTTAGGGTGAGGTGGCTAGATGATGTGTATAGGTGAGGTGGATGGTGTGGGCATTATCTCAATTAAGATATTTAAATAATAGATACTCTGAGATCATATATTAATTTAATTAAATTAATATTAGATTAGGGTGAAAGGGGACATGGTTAGGTGAGTGTGTTCGAGTTGGTGATTTTTCGAGGGACTGAAGGGAGTGTAACCCAATTTTGGTGTCTACACATACATCTAGCGCATCCATACAATGGACAAGGGATGCATCTATCTCATACACAACATAACAAGGGAGTTCATTCGATTCTATCACACACATTGTGCATACTCAATATAATCTACATCTAACACATTATCATCATGCAACTTACACAAGGGAAACCTAGGGCATCATTACACACACAAACACAAATAACTACATAGAGTCTAAGATGTAGTGCAACGCTTGGTCATAAGTTCACTCTTCGATTAACTGTTGGGGTCAGTCTGACTCCACATTATGTATCTTTTTTTATTAGACTTGATGTGATTTTGGGACATGTGCATGTATACATTTGTTTTTCAGGTTAGAGGTACGACCGGTGACATTGCAGAAAAACTAGAGAGACAATAGAAGATTAATAGTGAAGCTACTCTAGCCCATAAAAGATCAAATATTGAATATTCACACAGTCACTAGTGCGTAGAATGGTCACCATCACCCAGGGCACTCCTATCCTCTCATGGGAACTTTTTTCACATATAGTTATGAGTGCTTTCCTCTCTGAGCTTGTTCAACATTGCTTCCAACTGAATCTAGCATATACTCAGTCCAGATCAGTTCTAGGTTATGCATAATCAACTAAGTCATCTTCCTCTCCCACTTGCTTAGGGTTTTACTTCATTGTTTATTACTTGGACATTACTTTGGTTTATTACTTGTATATCATTCATTACAGTAGTTACTCTGAAATTAAGGTTTAATTCAATTTATATTAAATCAAAAATACAAAACTATCTCGGATTCTCATAATTTCACCATCAAATGATATAATTTTGGGGCAATTCATTTTTTTTCCAAGGTAGGTTCAAATCAGTCAAGTGTAATCAAATACTACATTTTAATTAACATAGGTTGTTTCTAAATTCCATTATGATGGTATCAATATCCCCCAAGATGACCTAACTTGGGAGCCAATCAAATTCAAGCATTGTTCCATTTGGCTAATTTTACACCCTTACATCATAAAGTGGAGGTAATGAGACATCATTGCCTATCCTTGTCCACTTTACAAGGATTTTTTGTGACTAGTAGGAAAGTAACAATTAGTTCATTTTTTTCTATAGCGGTGGAACCTATTTTAAGGAGGTGTCATGGTGGAGAGAAAATCCAACCACTCTTTCAACATTATTCCTTTAGTGCTAGGATGCTCAAATCTGTATAGTATTCACGCCAGTTCAGGAATTTATCACTCTCAATCCCTCCTTCAATCTCTGAGTTTCAAAGACTTATATATCTCCATGGCACATTTCTATCAAATAAATCCTTCTGTGACACCACACTTACTCCACATGGATCAAAAGGGTGATTCATGATTCACCGCGCTATGATTCTTAATATCAACAAGCTTCGAATATGACTCCTCTGGACCTCTAGTATTCATATATCCTTTATACTATTAAATTTCATCCAAATAGCATAAAGGGGGAGAAAATGAAGACACAAAATTATGCACTTGTTATCATTACATTATGCCTCTAATATTTTGTATACATGATTTCTAAGTGCAAAGATTAGCACTGGTGACAAATTTTCCTAGTCCTTTTATTACTTTTGATTGGGTTTTGATTGGGTTTTGATTGTGACATGGTCTTATACTTCTTGGATTTACATATTTTTGTCGATTCATGGGGATCCTTGTCTTCGTTCTCGGTCTTGTTTCTGTTTCTTGGCTTTAGGATAGTACCACCCAATACGAACACTACCGCCCGCACGCTAGTGTCCCTTATGGGAACTTTTTTCCATTCTTCTTCATATTCTAAATTATTGTTTGGTACTTTTTTGGAAAAACACAAGCATTGAGAGGGGAGGGGTGAATGAGTTCTTCTTCAAACACAAGCATTGAGAGGGGAGGGGTGAATGAGTTCTTCTTCAACCTTTGAAAACAATATTAAACTTTAACCAACCATTCAGTCTTGATCAACCTTTACCATGAAGAAATAATGACATTTAAACATAAGCAAATAACCAAGCAAGAACACAAAAATACAATGGTTAATGTGGGAAACCCTTAAAGGGAGAAAAAGCCACTGAAATCAATGCACTATTGTGGACAATTTTTCCATAAGATATTACAAATATTTCAACTTTTTGAGAAACCACTCAACTTGAAGCACCAACTCCAACAAATAAGTCAAGCTCCTACTTGACAACTTTTGCAAACTCCTACTTGCATGGAAGCAACAACTCCATATTTTTCTAAGCACCCACTTAATCTTCAAAAAAAATTATCACATCAATCTCACCTAGTTTCTTGAAACAACAATTTTTTTATCTCATACTCAGCTCTTATATTTCATCCTCCTTCTATACACACCTTGATTCACCTATTTTCTCATTATCTCATGCTACTGCAACTCTATCTTCAAACATATATTTTTCATGCACATTAATACATTCATATATAAAAGGATTACATACTCTCACACATATTACACTTCATCTTCTAACCCCTTTAACTTCTAACCTCTTTAACTCATACAAAAGGTTTAGATGGCATCACCTAAAATTGCCACAATGCAATCATTTCATCTGCAGGTATTTCAGTTACATGTACTGACCTTTCTTGATTTTTTCATGACACTTATAACACCTATAATGGACTAAAAAACCTTCATGAACTCGTTACACATCTAAAATAACTAATGATATTCCATTTTTAGTCTGACATCTATAATTGTAATGGTTTCTTCCATTTTGTATTCTTCTCAACGAAGGCTTCTTTATCTTCTAGTTTTCATAGGTCATGCAAAAAGTGTTATGAAGGTGTGTGCACATTAAAAATTTTCCCTCCTTTCCATCTAAATCCTTGAAAATATCTGTAAATCACCATTTTACCTTCAAGACCCCATTAGAACTCATATGCTCTATTATGTACATAATCTTCAAAACACGATCTTCAACTTAGATTAATAAAACATACTTTATCTTCATGTCATGTACTAAAATTAGGATGGAGGGATCTTCAATGTGTCCATTACATCATCACATGCTTGGAATTTTTTAGGTCATTGCATAGGACTTCCATTACAAATCATTTTATCATATTGATGCTCACAGTCATGGCAGCTCAAAAATACAGTCACAAGATTGATCAACCAATAATGAAGTATGAACTTTTATGACCTTTTGATGTTTGGGGAATTTTTTTTTATACCTCTAGTTAACCATTAAAGACATGGGGCAGCACTACCATATTCAATCACACCATGAACACTGATTAGGACAATGTCCTAATGGATTTGCATGCTCAAAAAAATAGTCTTCACAAAATGAGTTACTTAACTCATAAAATCACATGTTCATGGCTCTTATGCCACCTTTATATAAATATATACTCCTTATGAAACTTTTCAAACCCATATTATGCATCATTTTAGGCCATATAACATCAATATGCTTACATTTTTTAGACTGTTTACACTAGGTCTTCAAACACAAAAAAAATGGTCTTGGCCTAGATAGCTTTCAACACTCAAAACCTAACTTTCATGCCAAAACAATGCATGATAAACTTCACAGGATAATTAAACTTCAACTTCGAGCACTCACTTGCATGTGTTATGTGAATAAATCCATACTTACACTCTTGTTCCTCAGACCTTCTTAACAAGCCAAATGGGATAGATTTGATTATTATAACTTTGACATAAAATCAACTCACCTAATCATGTCTTGAGCTCAAACATGTCATATTATACTTCTATCAACCATACATTCTCACATTTCACTTCAACAGCATGCCTTCACATCATCATCCTTTCAATCAAACTTGACTAGTTTTTTCCTTGTTAGGTCTTAAGTTGTAGGCAACATTTTTTGAAATGTTTCACCCATCTAATGCATATAACATGTCTAAAAAACCTCATGATCATCAATAACATTCCCATACTTGCTCTCACATTAAAATTTTCATTGTTAACCTTGTTGTGCATAACTTTACCATCAAATATTTAGAAAATAGTGATTTTTTGTACCTTCTCATGACACCTGGAGCATGTCAACACTACTAAAGTGATCTATGGAGATGTATCTACAAGTCTGAACCATCGCTTTATAATTCCCATGCATTTTGGAGACTAAAAACTTCATATTTTTCCTATCACTTTAAAATGAGGGCTTTAGGAGGGTTTAGACAAACTTAACTTCTTGAGCATCATTCATAAAGCACAAGGCATAATTCTTCCTCATTCCAAAAGAAAAATGATCTTGAATCCATGCCCCAACATTTATGAAATAACTAGGTCCCCACACAGATGTTTAACATACAAGTGAGTACTTCAAATATGACCCTCAAGCTAGAGATGTTTATTCTGAGAGCTTGATAGAGCCTAAAACCTCATAACTTGAAAAATATTATTCATACTACCCTGTATTTTTTCACACGGCACTAGGAAAACATCTGCTACCTTCCCAAATTCTCTCCTACTCATAAATAGGTATGTACCTTCTTGAACACCATGACGTGTACCTGCTCACCTACCATGTCTTCAAGAACATGCCTCTAAAATGCCTTGAACATGCCTCTATCGGCTGAAGGCTGACCTAAAACACCTTCAAAATCCTCTCTATCATGTGACAATGCACTCCTCTTTCTTGGACTAACCTATCTTAGCTTTCTTTGCTTCATTCACCAAGTCATGTTTGCACTCGGTCTTAGAAATAGGCCTGACTGAGCTTGTTTCAACCCAAGTGTAGGTAACTTGTCCTGTTATTCATCATTAAGGCACTTGCACACCTTTTAGACATCTCTTAGGACCTATAAGACACCTTTGGATTTCACACTAAGCACCTAGTTTTTTGCCAATGCACTAAGCATGCACCATGACTTTATGTATACACACTGACACCTTTGGACATCACACCAAGCCACTTCAAACACACCATTAGAGGTTAGAGGAGGACACTAATAATCAAACTTCATGCCCCTAAATGATTTACACCTCACCAACACTCTTTTCCATCATTTCCACATGAAATCAATAACAACATCAATGAGACAAGGTTCAATATACTTAACTTTGGGTCTTTTCTAATTCTTTGGGTCAACCTTTTGTGTCAAAAGGTGTCAAAATTCAAACAAAGGAACCATATATATACTCAACCTACTCACTATTATTAGGGGATAGGCAATTTGGGATATTACTTCCTACCTACTACTTAGGCAAAGAGAAACATTCAAGGAGTGCATTTGGGCTGCATTTTTCCCTGCATAGGAAGGGTTATTTCTAAATTCCATCTCACACATTCATCTTGGAGGTAAAGTAGTTGTATCATACTATCTTCATGTTATTGGAACAAGGGAAACCTAGCTTCAAGGGGCATAATTATATCACACACACACACACACACACTAAAAATACATTGATTATGAAATGTAGTGTAGCTCTTGGTGAAAATCACATTGGAGTGATCTTCGAGGTCATTCTGAGTCAGCATATACATTATTATTCTATATAATGTCTGATTGAGCCTTGTGTAGGTAGATAGGGTTTGTTTTGTAGGTTTATTTTTTACACTGAAATCCTACAACAAGGTGGATTCAATAAAGATTAAAAAGAAGAAGATAATATCAGATCATGAAAATACTAGATCTGAGGCAGTTGTAATGACACTTGTGCCTGAGGTGATCCTATACTCCTTTGGTGGTTCTATCTGGAAGAATTTCATATCTCTATTCTCAAAACAAATCTTACACAATTCAGATCCAGCCTATTCCACCCAGTCCCCGGTTTAGAATCATTCCATATCTTTAAATACAAGCTAAGTCACTCTTATCTCACTATTTCTTACACTTGGTTGACTTTTACATGATAGATTTTACTTGTTATGATTATAATTTTTTGATATCAATCCTTTGATAAAGAATTAATTATGTTAAATCATGTTCTTTAGCCATGAGAAAATATGAACACATGTAGAACCCCTATGTTGTCATTCATAGCTAGTTGAGAATGATAAAATATGCATATTAGACTACAAAAATGGATGGAAAATACAATAAAAGTGTGAGAAGGTTGAAGTATCACCTATACTAGTTGTCATTTTCCCATAAATGATTTTCAAAAACTTCTTCATGAAAGATTGTAAATATTTTGTGTAATTAGGTGGAAACATGGTGAGGATCGGATATAATATTGAGAATTCTCCAATCTTGCGCTTCATGGGCATCGTACAAGGGCATGTCAGAAATATTTTTGGGCAATTATGACCACTTAGGGTCAGTTACACTAAGAGTGAAGATTAAATTAGGAGGCCTATTTTCTCAATCATGTCATACAATTTGATTCATATTTTTACCCAATAAGAGTAAGTGTCACGCATATTAGAGCTAAATCTCATTAAACTATTTTGAAGGCCATCATTTAAGTGATCGTCGAAGTGCTAACGAAGGAAAACTATAGCTTTTGGAAAGTTGATTTCAAAATTTTACCATTAAAATAGTGGATGTGGCTTGGATTCAATGTCGCATGATCAAGTTAAGTAAAAAGTAATTTAAACTTAGATGCTGACTAAAACAACCATCTCAATAGCACATTAAATGTAGAGCATATTCATTCACCTTGACATATTTGATGTGGGGTTGTTTATACATGGCCTACACCATTGAAAATAGAGATGGAAATTCCATAGCAAACAACCCTTTTGTGGTGTATTCATTTATTAGAGAAAGGCCAACTTCTGATCAAGCCATAGAATAAGGAGTGCATCAGATTTTAGAATGTAAAATTTTTTATATCTATTTTTTTATGTCCCTATATTGTGCAAAATGGGAATGGAAGACAAATATTCATTTTCTACAACAGCACCAAAAAAATTAATCCCAATCATCAAATGGAACTTTTGTCTCTTAAGTTTGTGAAATGTTAATTGAAACACCATGTAACATTGGTGAAACATCTATAAGAACATGCAACAAGGATGAAATAACATTGATCATCATTAATCAATACATCCTTATAGTATAGTTCATTGGATATTTTATATTGTAATTCTTACATGACACAGTATCTACTTACATTAAATTCATAAGTTTTTTGGTGAGGACCTTATCGTTAAACTAGAACAATATCTAAATATCTATATTGGTGATATGGCCACTATATTTCTAAGGGAGTTACTTTTTGTCTAAAGATATATTTTGGGGGAAGTTGATGATATGGCCACTATATTTGTATTGGCCTCCACATGCATGGATTTCCTACAAATTTGGATTCACTCTTGCCATAGGGATTTCTTTGACATGTGTAAGGGAACATAAAATGTTTGGCTAGTTTCTCAGATTCATGTTAAACCATTGAGAGAAGTGACGTCCAATGCACTCATACTAGCATCTATCGCAAGTGTGTAGGAGATTAAACATTCTCATTTTCATCACATGATAGTTTTTGTGGCATTCTAAATATTTATGCACTTGTGACCAAATATCGATCTATTTTCATAATCATTGATGAGATTTTGAAGAAGGGGAGTTAGTTTGGGTTATGTAGCACATGTTTTGGGGTTATAAGACCTTATTGGAAACATTATGGAAAAACTTCAGAAGAAGGAAAGTATGAGATAAAATGATTAGGAAATGCAATTAGAAGGTGCACCTCACTAGAAACTAGTTATGGAAAATGATTTGGGAGTGAGGGATTGGGGAAAGTTTATGAAACATTATAGGAAGATAAGGAAGGGTATAAGGCATTCAAATGTTATTTAGAAGGGGGGAAATCATGATTTAAGCAACTAGAGAATGATATTTGATGTAGGCATGCAACAATAGTTGTGGGTAAAGGTTTATTACATTTTTATGGGCATAATAGCATTGATTTATTTGAGTATTAATATGGGATTCATTTCTTGTGTAATATCCATGCCTTCATTCCCTATTGTCAAGAGTGGACATTGCAAGGTCAAAAATATGACAACTACAGCACCCTCAGAGGAAAGGTAGAAAAAAAAGTTAGTAATTTAGACAAAATGGAACTCCCAAAGAATAAAAGGTAAATTTATGAATAAATATTTACAACTTGTTAATGTAAGAGGAAATAATTTACACTGAAGTGAAAGTGGGGGAAAAAGAGTGTGAAATAACAAAGCAAGATGAAGTGTCTTGGAGAAAAATTATAGAAGGCATATGATTTTTTTCATTTTTTAAGTTACAAAAGCAATAATAATGGAGAAACACAAATTTATATAGAAACCAAAAATGTAAATCATTAAAAACATGCATATCAAAGTAATAAAATTGATATATTATCAAATGATTTTTATTAATAATCCCATATGTAGAGTAGAGATTTCCTTTGAGAATATCAATATGAAGATGCACAGCAAACACGTATTTGAGTTATAGAGAAATTTTGTGATCTAAACTACAAAACATACATAGGCAAAAGGGATAGAAATGTCATCAAAGAACATGATAATGACAAAAATAACTACGTTGTAATAATAAATCAGAAAGTGACTACAAATTAAGGGTGCCCATAGACTTTCAAGGAATGATTTTTGAAGAAATACAGTAGTCTATAAAAGGAAAAGGCATCTTCTTTCTCTAAGCATAGAATGACACATTTAAATGGTCCCTCCATGTAAGGATTATTTTTTATAAAAAGAGTCCAAAGGATTTTTTTCCCAATGACATGGATAATTATTTCATTAGTTTCTTCTTCGTCCATCGAAAAAAATTGCAAATCTATTATCATGATTGTTATGATCAATTTAGTTATTTCATCAAAGATAACAACCAATGATCCGAATTGAGGTGTAACCTAGTGGACAACACACTAAGGATGGTGGTTAATGTGTTTTAAAAATAAATTCAAAATGAAAGTGTTGGGAAAAAACCAATTTTATTACAATTCCAAATGTATACAAACTGACAAACTACATAAGAGAAATGTATGACTAGAGATCTATCTATTTATTTAAAACAATTTGTCTTATAACTATAAAATGGAAAATATGAAAAACTGCTAAAAATAGAATATGAAGGGTTATGGAGGGAGACAAAAAGGTCATCCTACATCAAGACGATTTATATCCACCTTAGGGATGGATTCAAAAAGATAGAAATCAAAAAATTTGAAATTTATCCTACTATTATTATTATTGTATTTAGTGTTCCTTGTTGGTGTCACATCTCCTAACCCATTTACTTGATTTGCTAAGTGTAGGATGCATTAGAAATATGATGGAACAAAATTAAAAAAACATTTCTAAATTGATATAACTTTGGCTATTTTCATACAGTTTGAAGCCCAGAAATGCTCAAAAGACCCTAAAAATTTAAAATACTAAAAGTTGTCAAAAACTTCTAAAAATAGATTTTCAAGACTTTCTACAAATAGATTTTTAGAAATCATGTTCTAGATCATTCATTCTTCCTTAAGAATTAATTATCCCCATTTCTCTTGTCTTTTTTACCACCACTTCCCTTGGTGTGTCATCTTCCCTTCCTTCACTACTTAATAGAGTGTGATTTTTCGATACTTCAAGTCCTTGACCGCACTGTCAACGATCTGATCAAAGTTCACTAGTTTCCCACAATTTGGGTTCAAATTTTTACTCTGTAACTATTCACCAATGTTTGATGTATCCAAGAGTGGAGGAAAGCATGGGAGGATCAACTCAACATTGAAAACTAAATGCAACCAAAATTAGGGTGGAAGATTGAGCTCAAATGTATTCTCACCAATTTTTTTGGTTATTTTTTATGGCCCATATTGCAGAGGTCTAAAATTATTGGACCCTTGATTTTCTCTTTCTGTAGATGTATTCACACCTTATCCCCCACTTGAAAATCATGGGGAACTTTATTGGCATCATGACATTGATTATACTTATGGTTGGTTTGCTCCAAAATCTCATGAACTTGTTGTATGTGTCAAATTTGTTCCACAAATTTGGTTTCCTTATCCAATTATTTTTGTCTATGTTATATTCATGTTCCAAAATAAAGGGAAATGTTACATCAATGAGAGAAAATGGTTGGAATCCAAGGCATACTTGAAATGGGCTATGTCACTCAGAGTTATGAACAGATCAGTTATAGTTATGTTGAATATACATAAGACTTTAATCCCATGTGTGTGGATATTTGGAGTAATACATATAAATAAGATGCACAATCATATGGTCAACTACCTCAATTTTCCCATCGGTCTAAGGGTGGAATGCAATGGACTTGTCCATTTTTTTGTCCATCATGGTCCATAGTGTTGACCAGAATATCCACACAAATTTGAAATCCCTATATAACACAATTGGAATCTTTATACGACACAATGATTTTTGGAAGCCCAAAATTACCAAAACATACTTAAAGAACAAATTTACAATCTCATGTACTAATATTTTCCTCTTGTAAGGTGCAAAGATTACCATTTTTTAGAACCTTTCAACCACCAAAAAAAACACAATCAAGACCATGTCTAGTGGACGGGAGACCTAACATGAAATCCATAAAAACAAAATCTTACAACATTCCAAGAATCAACAGAAGGGTGTAAAAGCCTTGATTTTGATTGGATGGCTTGGTAATCACATAGGATGTGTAGGACATGATATATCTAGTAACATCATGACAGAAATTTGGCTAGTAGAAATACTTAAGTAAAATTGCCACTATTTTCTTTGCTCCAAAAGGACTCGTAACTTGACTGTAGTGAGCCTCCCAAATCAATTTTTGATTCTCCCCTATAAGAACACAGAGCTGTCCCATGTGGCATAAAACCCATTCATGTAAATGATTATATGGAACATTTTTTCTATCCCTTATCCCCTAATATATGTTAGAAAACTCAAGGTCATCTTCATACATATGATGCCACTATGATGTCTCATACCCACATGATTCAAGTATTATTGTAAGATAAGTGATCAGGGGACGAATCAAACAATCAATGACTTGGTTGGCACTCACTTTTTTATACATGATGTTGAGTGGAATTTTTTCAAATAGGTGGACCACCTTTGATGATCATCATTATAAAACTTTCCTTAGGTCTACATGAATTACAAAGGCTTATGATCTGTGTGTATGATAGTCTATTTTCTCATAATGTAGTCCTTCCATTGTTTACATGCTTACAAAATAACATACAACTCCTAATCATATGTTAGGTACATGTGCACTATGTTAGAGAAGGTCTCACTATGGCATGTCATTGAATTCCTATGTTAGGTGAGGACTGCACCAAGTGCGTATTTTGAAGCATTTTTATCTCAAATGAATTTTGTACATCTACAAATACCAGAAATGGTGTTGAGTAAAATCTCTCCTTCACTCATGTAAATTCCTTCTATTGTGCCTATTTCCATACAAATTTTTCTTTCACTCTTTTGTATGTCACTTGATTCAAATTCCATGCAATGTGAGAAAACCCAAGTACAAACCTACCATAGAAGTTGGCTAGTCCAAAGAAACTTTGGAGCTTAACGATATTATTTGGTGTCATTCAGTCTCAAGTGACCTGGATATTTTTTGGATTCACATGCACATCATCCTTGTTAATGGTGTATACCAAGTACTGAATATAATTTATGTCAAAGGCACACTTCTCTATGTTGGCATAGAGCTTGTGCTGACACAAGGTCTAAAGAACCTATTGGAGATGTTTAAATTTCTCCTCTCTTGTCTTACTGAAGACAAAAATTTCATATAGGTACATCACAACAAATGAATCAACAAATGTTCATGGGACATCATTAACATCCTCATGAATTTTTCAGGTGATTTATCATCCCAAAAGGCATGGCTAACCATTTGAACAAGCCTCCTTGGATTTAAATGTGATTTTCCAAACATCTGTGGGGTCGATGGGAACTTAGTGGTACCCTAATTTTGTATCAATTTTTGTGAAAAAAATTATCTCCCTTGAGTTGGTCTAGGAGTTCATCAATCCATGGATGTGGGTATTTTCTCTTTACAGTGATTTTTTTCAAGGCTCGATAGTCAATGTAAATTTTCCATGTCCCATATTTCTTTCAATCAATGACAACCAAAATCTCACCAGGTGATCCACTTAGTCATATGTGCCCATTTTGAATCATCTCATGAATATGACACTTTATCTCTTCATTTTTAAGTATTGAGTTCTTGTACATGGGCTCATTTGAAAGTGGTGTTCTAGGGACCAAGTCAATTGGATGCTTCATTTGACAATGAAAAGGCACACCTATTGGTGGTGTGAATAATCTATGTATTTGGATATCATCTAATCTATATACTTCCACTATGTAGTTTGGTTAGGTTTGATCACTCTTTGTGGTCCATATAAACTTTTGATTATCCTCAAGCTTGATCATGAGTAGGAAATAGGTCCTAGTTTGGGAAATCAACCTCCAACACTACTTTTCATTGATTGGGCCCACTAATTTAGCAGGGGATACCTCTAGGATGCAGTATTTCTTATGACCTAGAGTGATGATGAGACTCCTAAGCCCAACCTCATAGACACCATGGTGATCCCACATATATGGTTGTCTAAGAATTACATCACATACATCTAATGGTACAATGTCATATACCACCACATTTTTGAATGGTTAGATTGAATAGTGAAGGAAAAACTCTTTATTCACACGGATGTCTCTTCCATGAATGACCCAACAAACAAAGTATGGTTGCACGTAAGGATTTATTACTATATTTATCATCTTTACCATTTCTATAGATATCATATTTTTTTACTACTACTATCTAAAAGAAGTGAAGATTCATACCATTTACCTATGTCTACAAGTGAAATAGATGTTTTATATCCTCTTTTGATGAGGGCATTATTCGTGTGGTGGAAAAATTGGTATACAAATCTACATCTATAATAGGCTTCACTTCTTCATATGCACCTTGGTTCTCTACAAAGTATTCTCCTACATCTGGCTATCATGACTTTGTTAGTAGAGTTTTGTTGATAGCTCAATAGTCCTCCATGTCATGGTACTTGTTATTGTGCTACTCACACCACCTTATTGTGTATTTTCTTTTTTTTTTTCCTTGTTTTCTTCTTATATTATTTATATGGTAGTGCATCCTTTCCTTACTACTTGGTGTCATATTTCCATTTCTTGGAATAAGAAGGATCTTTTTTCCCCTATGTTTGGACCTTTCTTCAATCTTGATTGCATATTTTTAGGCTTCTAGTAGATTATTTATTTTTGCATACTCCATCTCTTTCTAGATGTAATATCACAACTCATTGTAGTATTTGAAAATATTTTACTTCTCATTTTCCCTTGTGCCAAAATTTTTTGATAAGGTATAAAACTTGTTAGTGAATTCCAACATTGTTTGATCATGATCATGACACAACTGGTGCATTTTCTTGAATTGGTTCTCATTTTTCTTCACCAAGTAATATTCCTCTCTGATGGCCTTTATAAAACCACCTCATGTTTTTGGGGGTTTCAGATTAACGATTATATAATCATTATCATCCTCTTGCATGAAGCATTATTCCCACCATTTTTTGACATGAAGATATGCTTTCATAAGTACAAACATTATCTTTTCACCAAGAAAAATTATTGACAGAGAAATGTGATTCTAGTTGATAGAGTCATTTATCAAATTCATCAACATCAATTTTTCCTTGAATATGTGGAATGTCAAAATTTACTTGTATCTTGAATTATGTCAGGCCCCTAAAGGGTATGATTGATGTTAGTACAGTTATAGAGGTGGGGTTGGTTGTAAGGAAGACCTAAGTGAGGACATCGATGAATTGTGCCATCATCTACCTCCTTTGCCTCTCAAGGGCGTCTTTAAGTAATTATTTGAAGGACTCTCCCATTTCATCTTGTATTACTTGAGGTCATTTGAAGTGACAAGGAATGTAATATGAAGGATCATGGGTCTAGGCACCATGCTTCTAGTATTCTGACCTTGTGTGTTCTGGCATGCAAGAGTGGAATGAACTTACTCTGATACCACTTATCTAAATTGAGGTTCAACCTGAAGGATAACACACTAATGACAGTGCTTAATGTGTTATAACAATCAATTCACAATGGGAGAGATGTAAAAATAAATTATTTTTACTGCAATTCTAAATGTATACAAACTAGAAAACCCCCTAAGAGATATGTATACTCAGATATCTATCTCTTTATTCAAAACAAGTTGTTGTATAACTATAGAATAGAGAATATGAAAAAAAAAATTTAAAAATTGAATATGAAGGGTTCCATAGGGGAACCAAAATATCATCCTACATAGAGACCATTTGTATCCACCTTAGGGATGGAGTTAAAAAGACAAATAAAAAACTAAAATTTATCCTATTATTACTGTTATTTTTTCTAGTGTTCCTTGATGGGGTCATATCTCCTAGCTCATTGACCTAATTTCCTAATCCTAAGATCCGTTAGAGAGATGATGGAGTAAACTTGAAAAAAAAAATTATCACCATATAACTTCAGCTATTTTCATACATTTTGAAGCCCATAAATTCTCTGAAGACCTTAAAAAAACCATAATACTAAAATTTGTCAAAAACTACTAAAAATAGATTTTTAGGACTATCCAAAAATAGATTATCAGAAATCGTGTTTTAGATCAACCAATTTCAATTTTGTTATGATTTCCTTTAATTAAAGGCAGAGGTAATACATGTATTCACAAATGAAGACATATGTATCACATATTGATCAAAACCAAATTGCACCTAGTTTCTCCATAACATTTTTCTTGCATTGATTCTCACCTAGCATGAGAGGACATGTCAAGTTAAAAAATTATGAGAATGTTGGTAATATTTTTTGTCACGCCAACTCATTCTAGCTTGTCTAGATTCACCATTTAAAGCATTTTAGAAAGTGTTTTCATGGAATTCAATCTTCATAGAGGGCCCATGTTTTCCTTAATGATCTAATCGTGAATGCGTAGAGGATTTCAAAGATACAAGCCAAGTACGAAGGGTAATTATTTTATCAATTACAACTTTCATATAACACTTTTTATTAGATACACTTTTAATATTCAACCATTAAAATAAGACACTCAACCTACTTTTATTATAAGAATGGGAAGTTCTAGACAATAAATGAAATTTGCAAGCTCTTTGACCAATGTAGCAAAATAGGGATCTCATAAAGTGATAGAAACACTAAGCCTTGACTATTCCTTGAGTTGGATTTTCCTCTTAACAGTATTTGAACCATCTCTAAGGTGAATAATAACACCAAAAAAGTTAAACCAAAGACTTGGTAATAATATTTGGATTTTCTTGTACTATTTTGAAATGAAAATTATGAAGAGGAATAGTTTTGGTGTTTTTAGTAAAGGGGTGATGTTAGACCTGTGAGATGAAAAACAATCACCAAAGGATTGTTAAGGCATTTAAATATTTTATTTACTTCTTTGAATTTGTCATTGGAGACTATGTAAAATTTTCACATTTCAACCTAGTTTTATAATTTTTTGGAAACCCCATTAAAGCATGCAACATGTGTCCCTCCCTCCCCCATGTTGTTTTCAACAATATCAAATCCAAAAAAAAGTACACAATCCTTTTATATTATAGTATTCTCAGAGTTTTGTTTTAGCTAGAGCTCATCCCTTAATCAACCAAAAATGTGATGTTTTTGTGAGTTCATTGATATGAATGTGAATGTTATAGCTAACCACCTTATATATTTTTCCAAAGGAAGGATTTAATGAAGCCTAATTTATTTGAGACCAAATAATCGAGTTGGAGCTTAGAGGATTCTCTCAACATAAAGATTTTCATAACTTGTAAGGAATCCCAATTGTTATGTGGGAAGATATAATGATTTCCATATCCAAAATGAAATAGTCCTATAAAGAAGGTAGTAAAATAAAATGATAATCAAGGCATGAAAAAAAAAACGTAGGGGGGGAGAAAACAAGCTTAGATTTATTATTTGAATATCTTACAAAATAAATTACACAACTCAATAATAGATCCCTCTTGCAGCTCATTATAAATCATGTGAATAAAATTTTGAAGGAAGAATAGCTAACTAGAAGTTAAACCCATATGAAAGGTTGACACGGTAATGTTATACGAGGCTCAAGGATGAACATATAAGGTGCAGTTCTAGCATTTGGAAATGGTGATTTATTTCTACACAAACTTACAGAAAACACAAAATTCCATGTTTTGTAAGCATAACATCCACAAGGAAATGGCAACAACCCTTCTATCAAGCATTGCATATGTGAGGTACAAAACTAATTGAAAGAAAGAACATGCTAACTAAAGTAAATGTAAACCGTAAAATATATATTCGACCCCATGAACACTAAAGAAGCAAACCAAAGTAAGGGATCATTTATGGAAGGAAACTATAAAGTCTATATGAAATAAATACATGATATGCAAAGAGCTATATAAAAGAATCAAAATCATGTGTGTGAAATATTGTGCAAGAACGCATAAGATAAATCCACATTTGATCTCAATAAAATTTTATTTTCGATTTTCAATATCAATGCTCATTTTCCTAAGTTTATGGGAAGGAACATATTACATACATAAAGTACAATACCTAGTACATGCATATGCATACAAGAGATTTATTTTATAGATGTTTACTAGTGGAACTATCCATTATATTAATAATAAAGGAGAGTTACATTAGTAAGGGTGACCAGAAAACTCATGGTCCCACAAAAGTGTCATGTAGGAAACAGAAAACACCCAAAGGGCAACAAAAAATCATGAGAATTATAAAAGAAAAGAGAGCACTAGGAATAAGTTTCCACTCTGAGAGGAAGGGGAGGATCATCCTCGAGAGGGATGTACACTCCACTAAACAACTCGGTCGAAGGAGGATCCACCTACCAACTATCTTGGTCAAGCATCTGCATCTGCAAAGGAACAATAATCCCCCAACCAGGGGGCAAAGAGCCAAGTAGAGGGAAGGCCCACCACGGAGAGCTAACAGAGATAGGCTCTGGATCAGAAGAGGATGAAGGTGAAGGGCAACCCCGAGGACAGGTGGAACCATGATTACGAGAGCAAATCCTCTAATGTAGTCCTGGTGGAAGTGGTTGTTGAGGCAGAGATGGATGAGGTGGCAGAGGCATAGGGTCTGGAGGGACCTAACTCATTGTGCTTGGAAAACTCCCCTAATGTGCAAGAAGCTCCTGAAAATGAGAAAAAATAAGGGCAACCTTCTCCACTTGAGCTTGATTTTGTATGCGCGCGGTAGAAAAGATAATCACTTTTTCATTAGTGGAAAACAAAGTAACATAATGATCAATATGGAATATCATAGAATTTCACACTTTCTAAATATGAAAGAAAATGCAGACTCTAATAATTTTCCACATACTATCAATATAATGAGGTCAAGGGATGAAATCCCCAAACAAAGATGGACTCCAATGGAATAATTCAAGGTGGAAGGCTTGAAACAAAGAATCAATCCAAGACCAAATTGTCTAGGCATAGGGGAAAGTCTAAAATAAATGCTTAAAAGACTCGGGTTTGGAATAGAAAGGGCATTCAGGATTGGGGATTCCAATGTGACTTAATCTTTTACCAATGGGAAGGCCTTGATAAATAAAACACCATAGAAAATGATTAACTTTGGGCTCTAGCAAAGAATTCCAAGCCCGGGAAATTCTACAAAGCCGAGTGGAATGCACAGAGTGCAAACCTCAGCAACTGTTAAGTTTGGAAATTGAAGGCAAGAGAGGGCTCAAAAGCTAGTAAATGGTGCCAACATTATAGTGGAGAAAGGCAAACTCTTAATTCCATCTCTAGTCACGCCACCAAGCATCTGAGGGTTTAATCCCGAGCTTGTGGAGAATAACGTTAGGCGTCAAATATTTAATTCTTTAGATGGACGGGGTTTCTGAATTGGTAATATTAATTTTTTTCTTGAGTTCGGGCCATGGAATCTAGTCTCTAAGGGAGATCAAATCTGAAATGGTGTGAATTCCTTTACAAAAGAGCTGGAGAGCTTTAATTCCCAGAGTTTCCACAAGCAGAGGACTATCATAAATGATGATGGGAGACCACCATATGTTCTGATAATTAAACGAGAGCCTGGTATGAAATCCATCATCAATCCAAAGCAGCAGGGGCTTCACTAATTTGAAATCTTTCCATATGTTTTTTGCCACGAAAGTGCCAGAAATCTTGACTGGGAACCTAGTTCTAATCAAGGTTTGTAACCTGATATTGTTCCAACTTATTTTTCCATAGGGAGCACCAAAAGCAATACAATGACAAAGCAAGATTTTCCAGGCTTGATTTCTCAAGAGACATCCCATAAACCATTTAGAACATAAATGCACGCTTTTCCTGTAAACATCAATAATTCCCATGCCACCTTGGTCATGGAGGAGACAATAGACATCCCAATCCATCCGATGAAAGCCAGTTGAACCAGAAATTTTACACCAAAGGTAGTCCCAAAGCAACTTAGCAAGCTTGGCGAATGAGGCACGAGAAGGACACCAACTAACAAAATAATATATATGAGTGGCGGCTAGAATATTTGTTTTCAACCAAACGAGAGGGATTTAGACAACCACTAATAAACTTTTTTTTCAACTCTATCAATCACGTGTTGCCAAAGCGTGTAAATTCATTGTCAAAGGTACAAGAAATTCCCAAGAATTTAAATTATTCACCTTTTCTAATACATTTCCATGGGTAAGCCTTCAACCATTCTAGCATCGAAAAGCATATTTGTTTATAGCCCAACATCTTAGTCATTTGAATGTTAGATCCTGAAGCAAGGTAGAAAGTATCTAGGTAGTCAAACATAGTATCAACATTCTGTCCAAACTCAGCTAGAGTTAGGAAGAAATCGTCAGCAAAATGACCATTAATAATTTACATCACGTGATCTAAATGGAAAATCCCCTGAATGTGACCTTGATCAGCATGCAAGCAATAAGATAGCCCAAAGTGTCAGTGGAAAGAACAAACAAGGCCAACACAAGAGGACACCCTTGTCTGATAGAGCGGAAGAGGCCAATCGCAACCAACTTATGACCATTGATGGTTAGGTAAGCATAGCATTGGAAAATAGAGTTTGGATCACCGAAGTGAATAATTCACCAAAACCTAAGGTTGTGCGCATAGCCAAAATGAACAGCCAATCAATGTGATCATAGGCCTTTTAAAATTCAATTTTGAGAAATAATGGGCGTTGCAGTCTGAGCCCATTTTATTCCCTCCCAAAAATCTATAAGATTATCCAAAATGTATCAACCTGTAACAAAACCCTTTTGCTCAAGGTGGAAAATTTTTGGCAATAGATCAACAATCCGAAGAGCCAGATCCTTAGCAAGAATTTGGTAGGACACATTTAACAAGGTGATAAGCCTTCAACTAGTTATCTATTCTGGATCTCCAACTTTATGAATAAATTTGATGTTGCCTTGATTGATGATACTCCCAAGAGAATTGGATTAGAGAGCTTCATTGTAGACATGAAGTAGATCGAGGTCAGTAAAATACCAAGTTGCTTTGTAAAATTCACAGGAAAAACCATCCAATCTTGGATATTTATCATCCAACAGACACAGTAGTGCGGTGTAGAGCTTATCTAAAGAAAGAGGGGCATTACAACGGTCCCGTTCCTTATGATAAATATTGACTGGAAAAACCTTGATACATTGTTGTAAGGTGACAACTTGCTCAATCGTAGCCTCTTGAGCTTGGAATAATAACCAATATTTCTCAATGAAGGCAATGGAAATCTTAGGAAATTTTGTGAGTCGTTGATGTGAATCATGGATAGATTTTATTTTTCAATGAGCATGCTTGGCTCGGAGGGATTTGAATAAATTTTTTAGCGCTTTGTCTCCCACTTTAATCCAATGCGGCCTTGACCAGATCTATGCAACATGGATCAAATAAAATTCAATGAGATTGAGCTTATACCAAATTTTAGCAGCCTAAATTTGAAGGGGAATGTCGAAAGGGTTGGCCTCAAGTAAAAGTGAAATCCTTCCAAATTATTTTTGTAGATTTGAGTCCACCCATTTAAGAACTCGTGCAACCTTCTTAACGAAACAATGGAGGAAATGGGTGGTGCATTGAATTATCACTTCCTACCAATCATTCTAGCTAGTAGTGAACGGTGGACATGGCATCATATTCCAAACTTTAGCTATAAGAGAGACCACCCCGGATGACTCAGGAAAGATACATTTAGAAGGAATTGTTAGAAGGGACTTTGAAAGGGGCCCTATGCCAATTAACCTTAAACGAGATCATATGATGATCTGACAAAAGCACATCTAACCAAACAGTGACAGGAGAGGATAATTACATGTCAAAATCAAAAATATCTTGTTATGAAATAAGTACATGATCAAGACTTTTAAAAACCCAATCATATACTTCTCAAAGATTGGTCAAATTATACAAATCTTGGGCCTTAAATTCCTATCGTCGATTGAGCAATGGATCAAAAATTCCCCAACTGATTTTAAAGAAATACCAGGCTACACACTTGTCAAAACATCAACGCATATGGAGGGTGCTGAATTTATCATCTAGATGCTCTATCATATTAAATTCACCACACACCAACCAATACGTAAAAGTTAAGTTATCACCTAACCATTTCCATAAATTCATTTTTCCAAAGCCATCATTAGGGGCATAAACATTAAGAATACCAAAATAAAAAGCATTAATCATTATAATCACCCACACGGCTTGATTTGAAGGATCTTGGCCTGAGAAGGTGATTAAGGAAAAAAAAATTAGTGTTATGGAAATTTTTGCACCACCTTTTCCATAAATGTGTTGAGTATGAAAATGTGAAAAAGCTAGAGCAATATAAGTTAGTGTATTTTGAAGCAAAAAACCAGAAATATTAATTTCCTAAAGACAAATAATATCAAGGTTGTTTAAATGTTGGCAAGATAACCAAACAATATTTGTGAGAGGGATATGTAAGACCCTGAACATTCTATGAGATGAAATTCATGAAAAATCAGACATATCAAACTCCCCCTACCTGCATGTAATACCATCCTCCAAGCCAAGAATGGAAAAATTATTAGCAAGTGGGATTTGGTCTGAATTAGAAAGCTCAACTTGAATAGAGTGGCACTTGGCCCCATTATCTCCTCACACATTATAGGACATCTCCCAGGTTAGACTGTGAGAGTGTCACAAAGGAAGAGATGTTGAAGAAAAATTCCTAGTATTCTTTGAACTTAAAGGAAGAACCTGGCTTTGCATAGGTTTGGAAGGAATGGAAACCGACGAGCGGGGTGACTCTAAGCCTAACTCATCCTTGGATGGAGGGGGAAGGAGATGGGGTAGATGAAACCATGTGAGTTAGTTTTTTACCAGATCCCTTCTTATTCCCTAACATGGTCTGACCATCATTTGGGGGATCAGCTTTGGGTTTGAACAACGTAGGTGATGTCACCACTTACTTGGAACAAGCAAGTAGAGGACATTCATGAATACGGTGATCCAAGGATTGACATCGAAAACATGTGTTGGGGAGGTTAAAATAAACCACCTTTAGAGAGATTCCTAGGGAACCAACTTGAATATCCAAGTGGTCATGTATATCTTTCGTAAGGTCAACTTCGACACATACTCACTTGTCTGGATGATCTTTAAAAAGTGCTCTTATTTATGGCATATCACCTTGCCAATGTGTTTCACTATCTCTGGAATGAAAGACTATATATGAACATGAAGACTAGGAAGTTTGATCCAAAATGGAATTTTCAACAAAACCTGGTTGGTGAGACTTAAGTCGGGAGTCCACTGAGAAAGCACTAACAGGGTATTTCCCAAATACCAACAAGCCACCTTATAGAAAAGGGCTTGGAGATGAGAAGGCTCACAAAAGGAAAAGAGATAAAATCCTTTGGTGAGGTTATGGATACCTGAAACCATGATACTGTTGGACTCCCAATGGTTCTTTATCTAGTTCTGAAGGTGGGATTTTTAGGGAATGCGGCCACAAAAATAAGCAATAAGGTAATTATTACGATACCATTTGACCACAAGTTCTAAACATTCATCAGAAATAACATCTGGAGAGGATTTAAAATACATACCTTGTCATATACTTTCGCCACAAATTTTTACACGTGCTTGGGATCCATTTTCACCACAAATTGTAACAGTCATTGTAATGGAAGGAGAGTTAGCCATTTATAGGCAAATCACTACCTTAGCAGTGGGGAAATAGTCATGTTTCACTAGGATATAACCAAAAGGAAATTCATAGAAAGGCTAAGATGGAACAGAGCATGCATTGGTGTAACATAAGTGTAAGAATAAACAAACCCTAGAAGTCACAAAAACCACTAAGATGCTCCAACAATGTCATTTTATAGATATTTATATATGCATACATGACAAAATTCCCAATACCATGCATCAATATAGTATAATCATGTTTAATGTGATAGATGATATCTAAAATTTATTTTATTTTTCATTATCCACACCAAGAAATTTTAAGCCATCTAAAAATAAAAAAACCATTAACAGTAAATTCCATGGAATGCCAAAGGACCAAATTCAAGATTGAATTATTTGAAAGGAGAGACAATTGCATTTTTTTGTTGTTCCAATTATTATGTTCTATACTTAAGGGATATTTTACACAATTGAGGCATACTTGTGTTGATTTTGGATTTATCATATATAATGTCCATTTTCCTTAGTTTGTGTGAAGGCTCGTATTTAATGGTGTCTTCAAGTGTATCATAGGTAAGCCCGAACCCTCTTTATTATGAACCAATGGTATGAAGTTTTGAAAGATAAATGACACTTCTCTAAAAGGTGTAATCTTACTTTAATCATTTTTTCTATCTACAATTTAGGAGGCATGAGTTACAGACAATACAAAACATTAACAACAAATTAGGTCTTGTAAAATTTGTTTTCTCTTTTTAAATGAGGTTCTCTCAATATTACACCCACATGTGGCTCAACATTAGTGTTGCATAATTTCATCATCACTAACAAGTTGGAGAAAAAACATTAGTGGAACACATGCAATGTTAAGCTTTGTGAAGATATCAGACATCAATCAAGGTTTTGTTTAACATAAAAGCAACATGATCATAAGAGGAGGACTTTTTCTACAGGTATTATAATTGTTTGTAGGCATTTTTATTTTTTGGGAGAGTGACCTCCTTAGTAGGAAAATTTAAAAACCTTATTGTAGAAATCCATCTTGGAATATATTGGTGTGGATTCATCAAAGATCCTAGAAAATTTACAATTTCAGGGAATCATAAATCTCAAACAGTTTTTTAGTTTCAAGGAATTGAATATCTCATGTAGTTTTGAGGTTTCATGGTTTCAAAGATCTTAGGAAATTTTAAAATTTCAGGGAATTTGAGATCTTAGGTAGTTTTTCAGTTTTTGGGAATAAGAGATCTCAAATATTTTTTCATGTATGGGGAATCAAAGATCTCAAGAATTTTTTCACTTTTAGGGAATCATAGATCTCACACATTTTCATAGTTTTTGGGAATTGGAGATCTCAAGAAGTTTTGGTGATTTTTTAGGAATCAAAAATCTCAGATAATTTTACAACTTTGTGGAATTAGATATCTCATTTAATTTTATAATTGTGAGGCTTCATACATCTTAGGAAGTTTTCCAGATTTAGGGAATAGAGATCTAAAATAATTTTCCAGTTTCGTGAAATCATATATCTCAGATAGTTTTGCAATTGTCGGAAATTGGATATCTCATGTAGTTTTACAATTTAGTTGCATAATTCTACAAGATCTCTAAAACTTTGATTCCCTAAAAACATGATAAAGGCAAGGAATCATAACTCAGAGGTGGAGGTGTAATTTGTAATTAGATTTGGTATTTCTCAAGAAACAAGCTAACATCTCACATTCTAATGTCACTTTATTGCAGGTGATACATGTGGTATAATGAAATTTTACAACGTAATAATGCAACAACATTTAAAAACTCTCTTGTGTGAATTTTAAGTTCTTAAATTTTCATTTACTTATCCAAAATTTTAATTTAAGAATATAGAATTCCAAAAAAATAATCTTCACACAAATTTGAATTAATTTTTTGAAGGAATCCTTAAAACAACAAACCAAATGGAAAAATTCTAATATTTAAAAATTTATTATCAATTAACAGGGGTTTTGTTTCAAGGTAATATTTTTCATATCATTTGTGTCAAAATTTAGAGAAATTTTAGAATAGAAAATGTAGAGCAATATTCACAAAAATTAATCTTTAGAAGAATTTGAACTAATTTTTGAAAGAATCAGAAGAGAAAACACGGAACAATATTCACAAAAAATAGGCTTTAGCACTGGGAAAAGTTGTTAAAGGTAAAACATTATGTGCTCTAATAACTTGCATAAGTATTCTTGTATACAAGCATTAAATGCATATAGATATTGATTCTCCACTACTATTAACAAAAGTACAAAATAGAGGAAGTCATCCATTTGACCTATCTAGGATATTTAACAAGGAAAAAAACTATCCAATTGCAAATCATTGACAAGATACCAAATCATAGAAATGTGACACTAGAGACCACAAGGAATAGAAATTTCCACCAATAAAAGGCAAAGGAAAAACACTTTTTGTTTTGACACAAAACAACAATGAAAAAAGCAAATAAAAATTGCTATGTATATATATATATATATATATATATATATATCAAACCAATCCAACAAGACTACAATTTTCCCCTTTCTTTAACTCCAATATAAACTTCAATGTCACTCAACCATAGAATGTAATCAATGTTTCTCACAATCAACCATTCACTCATACCCACCATCATTTTTATACAAATCTATTGTTTATCACCATTATAGGAGATTATATAGATCTCAAAAGGTGCAAATGGTAATGAAGTACTCATACCCACACATATGTCGAGCATGGATCGCTACCAACCATTGAATCTAGATTGTACGGTCCAAATCAACATGTAAACATAGTTGTTCAATATTCATTCAACCCACCTTTAATCTCCACCATCCACCTCACTTAAACTACAGTTGTATTTTGACCTTTTATCCAAGCGTATGCAAACTTATTAACATAATAAGGAGGAACTTACTTTCCTATTTGTCTTATATTTCATACTTTATCTATTCTTTATATAATATATAAACATATACATGTAGTGCATACAATATGGTATGATCGTACTTGGCACTTATTTTGAAATTATTCTCACTCACATATAGATTACTAATTGAAGTATCCTCACTATCTATTATGCACCATAATCCTACTAGACTAGAATTATTCTTCATCTCAACTCCTCATGATTCACTACACCTATTAGAAAACATATCTACCAACTTCTACTTATCTTATAACTTATTCCTTGTACACCCTAGATAGGTGTGAATGTCTCAAATAGGTTTTTCCATAAACCTACCACGTCTATAATAAACTTTTATGTTGTACTTATAATAGAAATCTTTTCAAATGTACAACTTAGTTCAGCTAGCTTAAGTGGTTCTTTTTTTTTTTATTGAGTGGGAAATCATTCAAATGGTCACATATATAAACACATCTACCATAATTTATTAACAACATCTATGGATTCTTTATTTATCCCACTCTAAGAAGATTGAGAGTAAGCATTAAATCATCTAACTCATTAGATTTTTATTACAACAACAAGCTCTATTACATTTGTATTGATGATTTAGGTCAACCATGAGCCAAAAATGAAGTATCAAATTCATGTTGTAAAGTGTGAGAATGGATCAAGGGCACCATATTCTATTTTTTATTTTCTATTACATGTGGCTTGATCCATCTTTAGATTAGTGGTATGTAATTTAATGTTTATCACATCAGTGGGGATGTGGTAAGGCATTCTAGCCTAGTCATTACTAACCACTTTTAGGTCTTAAGAGAAATTTCTAGTGTCTCAAGTAGTAAGAGGTAATATCTAATCTATACACATTCATCTCACCATCATCTCGCATATCTATACATAGAAAATAGCAAATTGGACCCAGATGAATCCATACAAGCTAGAGCAAGTAAATGAATATGTGACAAATTTGTAGCACTCATGACAAATTCGGTGACAGTAGTGTGTAATCCCTACCAACTTATCCAAGTTACCTGCACATCACCCAATATATTTTGTTTAGCTCTATGACACCTTGATCTTCCTTTGTACCTATTCCGAGCACTTTATCTCACATTCTAAACGTCTAATATGATTAGTTTCATTAACCATAAACCTAATCTATACTTTAATGATTTATCATTGGAAAATCTATTTTCTATTAGAAAAATCAAGAGTAGCATAATGTAGGACCTTATGGATTATTAATTCTTATTTTAAATTATCATTATCACACTGTATATTTAAATTATGAACAAAACCCTAATTTTGTAAAACATTTTGGTAAACCTACTTGTCTATCGAATTAATCCAACCTAAGATTTCAATCTTTGCCCTTAGGGTTTCATATTTAGGTTTAAATTTGTATTTCCCCTTATTGCATAATCAAAATCTCATTATCATCATTTTCCATAGGGTTTCATGATTTTTCTCCTTTAGGCTTTTTATCTTCGTATTATTCAAATGATATTTGATTGAAGACAACACTTTTCTTAAAACCCTTTGAGGTTGTTCTTAGTTATATCAAGTTGATCAAAAACCACTTTTTGTTTGTCAAATTCAACATGGATTTTTTAGAAATAGGGTCTCCTTTTTTCAATAAAATTGATCTAATGAGCTTAGGACATGTCTATGTTTAAAACATTAGGATATTTTTCTTACTTGCATCAAATTAATCCAAAAAAAATCACAAAATTCCTCAAATATTCCAAAAATCATTTTGGTTTCCACTAATAACAAGATACCCCTTTCTAGTAATTTAATTATTTTCCTCATAATAATATGTATATGCAAAATCTTTCATGTTTGACCTACTTCATTTATTCTTATATGATTCAAACAATAACTTTTATATTGGACTTATGCAGTGCTGAGCACAATATCTATTTTCCTGCTTCCAATAGTGTTGTGTATTATTATATATGGGTCTTATTAGAATAACAACAAAGTTATCATCTAAAACATCCTAGAAATAAAATAACAATTACTCATGTTGACAAAGTACAAGTTGTTATGTGAAAGATATCAAGAACTTAACTCTTGTGTTTTATGTTTTATCACATTTTTCTCTTGTAACTTATTATTTAAAAGGAACTTTTATTAAAGTTTTATCAATATTTTCTCATTAATATTTTATATATATTCTTATTACAATATATATATATATATAATATATATATATATATATATATATATATATATATATATATTCCACCATGATTGTGAAACATGAGAAATGTGACCAATAAGAAAGCAATTATTAATAAAATATTTAGGGGAAAATAGCATATTCTTAATTAATTAACCATAGATTAACGTATGCTAATAATAAGGAGTGCTAAATATGCTACTTATAACTGTACTAGTAGGAACGAGGGAAGTTAAGTGTGTAATTTGTCATGAGGATTCCTACTCTCACATCTTGATGGATGTTGCATAATGTTTTTGAAACCTAAGTTATAATTTGAAAATAGTTAGCATGTTGATGTCTCATGTTTATGCTTGAGTAGGGGATAAAATGGGTTGCAAGTTAATTCAAAAAAAATAAATGTTCCTAGATATAGTCTCAAATTATTTGATCAAGGTAGCATTAATATGATAATTAGGGTAAACCATCACAACTTACTAACAAAGGTTACATCCTAACTTTTCTCAAACAACCAAGTATAACTATACAATCAAGACATCAATAGTAGTAAAATTAGAGTTCTTCAACTACATGAGAATGAATAAACCATTTTTCCCATTTACCTATTTAATAATCCTTCATCAACAAGTTTCATTTAGGGATGAATCATGCAAGAAAATGATATCCATATCAATACAATATATCAGAGGTTTCCAAAGATAGATTAAGAAACTCAACTATAATTTTATCATTTAAGAACATAAGAATGTAATTCAACATCACATTCCAATCAATTCATTGAAATATGTGCATTTCAATCTTAGAGGTACAAAATTTAATAAAAGAGAGTTATAAGTACAAAATAAACATGCATTTCACAAGGTGGTGGCTAAAGCAATGTAAAGTAACTTGGCATGTCCTAATAAAGTAGCCATATACTACAATAACCATTGAAATAGCTTCTAGAATTACAAGTTTATGAGGTCTGATTTAAGTATTTTACTAATTCCAAATTGTTATTATAAGTATGGTCCTATGTACTATTCCACAATAATTTTTCCAAAAAGATATTGTTATGTTTTTCTAGAACTCCTGATTAGCACAAGACAATGTTGGTCTATTTTTCAAAGGTAATTACATCTCTTACAGACATCTTAATGTAAGTATACTTGTCAAAATCATCTACACCTTGGACATAATACAGTATGTAAAACACTTCGTCATTGGCGATATTCTTAGTAACCTCTCCAAATAAAAAGCATTTTCACATAACAAAGAACTAGGTTTTCCATATCTAGTAGTATTTAGCTAGGGTTCAGTTTCTAAGCACTTGTAAGACTAAGAAAATTATAGAAGAAAACTAACCGCAAGAGTACTCTTGTGAAGATCCAACTTGTATAGGGCTACATGATATTTAGATTAGTATAACATTTTATATTCCTATTTTCATACATAACCTTTAATATTTCAAGACCAAAATGAGTCCATATAAGCTTTAGGTCATGAGTCAATGGTCAATAATATATACAACTTATATGAATAAAAGTTAAATCATCTCAAACGTAGAAATTTTAATAATTGGGTATGTGTAATTCATTTCCAAATGGTAGACATGACATAGGCATAAGATACTACAATTAATCTAGATAACAAGACCATACAAAATGACAAATTATGCATAAAGGACTATCATGATATTTTCTTCTTATCATCTTCAAGCAATGGATTGAGTGTAATTCATCATCTAACATATCCTATGAAATCAACGACATGATCGAGATATTCAAATACTTGAAAATTAAACTTCACATTATCTACAAGTAAAACCCATAACCTTCATTGTAAGCCTATGTTTGCCTATGTTTACACGTTGCTTCATCAAGATCATACCTTTTTTATTTGGAAACAAAACCAAAGTAACAACACAAAAATAATTCAAAATATAGATACTAAAAAGGAGCATTTTCCCTCTATCAAATATGGAGCACATAATAGGCTATAATATATAATGAAAAATACTTAGAAGACAATGTGAGGCAAAAAGAGAGTAAGATGGTACAAAATGAATTTTTATCGCGACTAACAACAATAAGAATAGAGTTTCATCTGAATTAACACCATACTCATATATATATATATATATATATATATATATATATATATATATATATATATACATACATACATGAGATGTAATATAATGAGTATGGTGTTAATTCAGATGAAGAGTATGATGTTAATTCAGATGAAACTCTGTATCTATATGTATATACACACACATATATATACATATATATATATAGGATAGACATCATATACATATACATATATATATATATATGACATTATCCCCACCCCAAAAACAAAAACCCCCCCCCCCCCCAAAAAAAAAAAAAAAAAAAAAAAAGAAAAAACAGAAAAAACAAAAAAAAAAAAAAAAAAAAAACAAAAAAAAAAACAAACACACACAAAAAAAAAAAAAAAAAAAAAACAAAACACAATAAAAATAATATGGTAAATGTATTCTATATATATACATACATACATATACATATACATATATATACATACATATAGAGTTAATTAGATGAAACTCTTATATTTATTATATATAGAGAGAGAGATTTCATCTGAATTAACACCATACTCATATATTACATCTCATATATATATATATGAGATGTAATATAATGAGTATGGTGTTAATTCAGATGAATCTCTCTCTCTCTCTCTCTCTATAGTATATATATATATATATATATATATTATGAGTATGGTGTTAATTCAGATGAAACTATATATATATATATATAAGATGTAATATAATGAGTATGGTGTTAATTCAAATGAAACTATATTATATATATATATATATATATATATATATATTATATATATATTAATGAGTATGGTGTTAATTCAGATGAAAAAACTATATATATATATATATAAAAAATTCAGTACAAATGACTATTGAGGATCCATAACACAATGCCTACTTTTGAAACTCCATATATTCTTTTCGTTCCTCAAAATTCAAGTAAAAAAGGTTGATGCATTCTTAGATTCCCTTCTAAACCTAAACTTATAAAATAAATTACATTTTACAATTCAAGAAGTCCTCTCAACTAGAAAGGATCATAACTTGCTCTTGAGAGTTAATAAATGCTCTTCTACCTACAATAATCATGAACACATAAAAACACGAGGTCAACATGAAATTTGGCACACCTCTTTCACATAAATTTATCCTCATAATATAAAATTATTACTATTCATTCTTTTCAAGAAAAAAAATATATGAAGGGTTAGAAATATAGTATCTTTTGTGTTAAAACTTCAAAATGCATAGTAGCGATCATTCCAAATCAAAGAACTATAATTTATTGCAACCGAAAGATCCTAGTAAAATATGGATTTTTCCCAGAGAGAATCCAACAAATATTAAATCATCCAAGTAGTTAATTAATTTCATCAAATTTCAACAAAATTATTATCCATTAATAATAAACCAACATAAACCAATCCCCTGCAATCTATACACTTGTGCATGTTCTTCTACTTATGCCCACACACAGGTCTAAAGAAATTTGCAAGATTGTATATAAAATAATTGTTCCATAAAATTATCAATCACAAGAAAACAATGCAAGTACACAGCCATTACTTGATTAGGGTTCGAAATAGAGAGATAAGTAAAATTCTCAAAATGATTGTAAGTATATGAGATAAGATAGGGCATACTTGTAGGTAGTAGCAACAAAGTGGTCGCTTGAGATTTACATGCCCTTTAATGTCCATGAATTTATTTTTAAGACTAATGCTAGAAATAAAAAATCACGCAAAAATCAAATATATGTGTTCAACTTGGGTTTTCCCATACTTGTCTAGTATATCAAACCTTCAATATAGAGAGCTCATATCTTGCAAGAATCTTGCTCTTAACTAATGCTTGCATGACAACATAAGACTCTTGAAATATCATTACTTATTTTTATACTAATTTCATTCTTCTTAAAATGAAAGAATTTATTGCATCTTTATTTTATGCATTTGAAGCTCATGCACAGTCCCCCGATCAAGGCTCACTAACTATAGGACCTTAAGTTTGGACCAATGGCACTTGTCAATAATCCTTAGTTATTTATCCTAGTATATTACCATTTACATAGTTAATTAACTTATTCCTACATTCATATTTCTTAATTATTTACTTTGTTTCCACTAGGTCACACTTGTTCCTTAGTTTTTTCTTGTCATGAATCTTTATGATATATATAGAACACATCCTCAAACTTCTACCCTTTCTCCACTTTCTCCTTCTCCAACAGAAACTAAACTAAGCTAGAGTAGAATCACCCAGTGGGGGTAGAGACAGTCAAAACTTATAACCCTAGCCAATGTTTTTCCCCTAAACACTTCCAATGACTAATTTTTCAAATGTACAAGTTACCATGACACTTAGGATCAATTGGGTAGAAAAACCTTTTACACAAATAAAATATAAAAGCAAAATCACCCTATTCATTAGTGGGGCTTCGTCTCTCACATATTTGAGATATATAGGGGATCAAAAAAAACCAAGAGAAGGAATATCATTTCAATATCACTACTTAAAGCACATTAGCAAGATACCAAATCTTGATACATATCACAATGCAACCCTAGATCATTATCACATGCTACAACCTACACCAAAGATCGTTTCTAGGATGTAAGAGGCCCTATTAGGATCTCACCAATATTTTTAATATTACACATTCATTAGGAAGGAGAACTATGTGAGGCTTGATCCCTCTTTAGAGTTTTGGTGATAGTGTAGTGTTTATCACACCACTAGAGGTGGGTGATATCAGTGTAACCCAATTATAATAACCCCTTTTTTAGGTATTCAAGGGAGATTTGGGGTTTATACAAATAAGAGGTTATACTCTATTACAAAATCATGATCACGAGCATCTAAACATAGATCCAAAACCCAAAGACAAAGATTTCATGTGCCAAAATTTAGATCTATATTAGAATAGCACGGGGAAAAATCAGTCATTGAGAGCACAAACACCCAAAAAAAATGCCCCATTTAGGTGAACCTACCCTACATTCAATATCACTCTTTCATGTTTTACAAGAGTCTTCATAATTCTCTACATAACCCACTTCTATATTCACAACCCTTTGTTTAGCTTCCAAATCTTGTGTAATGGTGCAATCATTTTAACCCTAACTTGTGTTTTCCTTTATTATCTTTTCAAACCTTGTTTATATCAAAATATGATCATTACATGTTTATAGTATCTTTTACTATATTTCTTATTTTATATCATCATTACACATGGAATTTATCTTAATTATATTAAATCCCTAGTTTTCATATTACATTTTGGTGAACCCACTTTATTTTTTGAAAACATTAGCCTAATGCTTCATGCCTCATCCTTAGGGTTTTATTTTATTTCCCTTAGGATTTTTATTTCAAATCTCATTTCATGATAATGATCCTCATCCTATTAGGGTTTACACTTATTTTATTATAATATATCTTACCAATTGTGTCTTCTATAACTCATTGGAAACCCCCACCTAACATTAGTTTCTACAGTGTGCTTATAGATGAAATGGATGACAAAATTCAAGCCCTATGTAAGGAATAATTATATGATAAACCTCAATCTACATTAGATGATGAATATCTTGATGAATATAATGACCCTTCCACTTAGGATGAAACATTCACTAATTATTTCCCTCCTAACATGAGATCATACCCTTTAGCCTTTCAAATACAAATGACATTACTAATGACACAAATATGGATGTAGATATATGTGATAGTATTTTTTTATAGGAAATAATAATAATGTCTCCTTTATAAATGATAATATTGTTTCATTAACAAATCATCATGATAAAATTGATTATAATACTCCTACATATGGTGGAGTCACACCTCCTTCTAAGTTTACATCGGACATAGAAGAGTCTTCACATGATATAGTCACATGTTTTGAATGTCAATATATCAAACACACTATTTATGAGCTTAAAACCAAGTAACCTAGATGGCTTCACAATGTATTGAACTATATCTACTCATAACAATTGAGAAAAAACCTTTTTATACACCCATCACACCCTATATAGATTCTCACAAATGCATGCATATTGATGCACAATCTCAAAAAAAAACATCTCTCATTCCTACATCTAGTACCTCCAAGAAGAGTCATATATTATCATGTTTACTCAACAAGGTATTCTCACATTAACTCCCACCTACTTTTCCCCACCATATTGATTACGCATGGATAATTCTGCAAATAAATTTTTGATCATTATCGAATCAATGGGAATAATACATATGAATGTGATGTTTTACAACAATGGATTACAATAATTACCCACCACGTCCACATTACCATAGACCAAGCTACTAAAAAGATAAAACATGTATAAAAATGGGTCCAAAAACAAAATTTACATATTGGGAAATCGTCTAAACCCCACATCTATTCAATTGGTTTGGGGGTACATGAATTTCCTTAGATCATACCTTTGTTGAATGCAGTAAAAATCATACAAAAGAGGCAGAATACATAACACAACGTATGAGTGATGAATATTCATCTTCATGTCCCTCTTCACAACTAAAAATCATATGCAATATACAATTCTATACCAATGACACATCTCAACCAAACCCATTGCAAAATAAAATATCCCAAAATCAACATTTTTCATATAAGAGTCTCAAGTGCAAGTCTTATGTAAAAAGCAATGAATCAACCCACTATGCATGCATACACATATTCTTAAGGAACCCCAAAATAATATCATTATGGATATAAGTCAAGTACATAACACATGTTGTTTATAATTCCTAAACCATCTCGATACAACAAGGAAAACTTCAAGCACGATCTACATTATGTGGATTATTTGAGGCATATTAATATGCCAAAGGTAATAGGACATGTAAGCATTAAAATAACATTTTTCATTATGCTCACTATAGAGGAATTCAATTTCCTCCTAGGAAAGAAATGGATCAACCAAATGGGAATAATAGTTGATGAGTATTAGTTTTGAATCATACTCGCATTTTGTAAGGAACATATATGAATTGTCAGTGATAACGTAATATTTGACAATTCAATTCTAGCATTGAAATTTGTCACAATCATCAAATTATTGCTTCATATCACAAGACAAACACCAATGCAACATTAATGTGACCACATAGTGACACGTAATTCTCATGGGATGCATCTCATGTTATCTAGTTATGTGTGAAATACAATAGTTTGGAAGCATGCGTGTAGATGTGACCCTCAAGGGACATTGATGTGCTCTCATTTACACTAATAAACTATGGTTACTACAAAATCTTATGACACAGGAACAAATTCACATTCATCACCACGGATGATAGTATAAAGTATCATATTTCACATGATTATACATTATATTTGGGATGACATTACTTATCGATGGGCATGAATACTTTGCAATTTTTACATCACGGTATAGGATATCACGTTGACATGCTCATTAGTTAGCCTCTTATAAATATCCACATAGAGTCTTGCGCGCGCGCGCACCCACACACACACACACACACACACACACACACACACACCCAACACACACACACACACATCACACACACACGACACACACACACACACACACACCAACACACACACACACACACACACCACACAACCCACACACACACACACACACACACACCACCACACAACACACACACACACCACACACACACACACACACACAACACACACACACACACACACAATTATTTGACATTTCTCCCCTTGTTCTAGAATATACCATTACCCGATGATGCAACACATTTCAAGGGTTTGAAGTGATTCTTAAGTGAAATATACTTACCCAGAACCCCACATTTTATAGCATATACCCCATGGCCAATAATATAAATTCAATTTGGCATATTTTCTCCTTTTTATGTCCTATAATACGAAAAAAAAAATTGTAATATTATGAAAATAAAAATAACAATACAACATTACAAAAATACAAAACCAGGACCTACATGTGACATGTTCAGACATTACATGGATTTGATCCTTATGGTCATTTAGATTTTACACTCTACACTACCTTTGGCACTTGCACTTCATAGAACAAATCAAGAAGTTACAACATGTGGACATTACATACATTATGGCTCGTACATCCTAGCACCCTAACGACATGTCTATGAAGGGAAAAACTTACACATTGAGCCTTCTTTGATAACATATTAAAACATTACAAGTTTTTATAGCCTTCTTTCACAGAGAAAACCTACCACATTGGGGACATACATACATTGGGGGCATCTACATAACTGGACATATAATTATCATATATCTTTATACATAACTACATTATAGACACTACGCTACTGTTTCTTATCTTACATTTCTTTACCCATTACTACACGTCTTATATCATGTTTTATTTGATGATCACATTACTTTCTTCTAGACATTGAATTGACCATGCTCTATTCTTACTAGCATTTATCACTTACATTTCATGTTGCTTTATTCCATATTGTTATACTAGTTCACTTGTATTATTGTCTTTGGGTTCTTGTTTTGGCTACTCAATACTATTGATTATATTTCACTACCATATTTTCTTTTATGCTTCTCTACATTGTGTGACTTGACTACTCTAGGGACTTGTTATATACTTTGTGATATTGCTTGATTTGACTACTTTAGGAATTTGTGTATTACATAATCTAATTATTTTATGTTATTGATTTATTTTATTTCTCTAGGAATTTATGTGTTATATTCTTTAATTAATTTTTGAAATTGTCTAATTCAACTACTCTAGGAACTTGTGTGATTGTATTTTTTTGACTATTATATGATATCGTCTACTTTGATTACTCTGATAACTTGTGTGTGATGTATGTTTTAACTACTATGTGGTATGTTATGCTTTAAAAACTATTCTACACACTTGTGTGTTTTATGTTTTGTGTTAGTGTGACATTTTCTATTTTGATTGCTTTATGCACTTGTATGCTCTATGATTTGTTTTATTTGTACATGTGTATGCTCTATGATTTGTTTTCTACATGCAATTGTATGTTTTATGCTCTATTTACTTTGTGCACATGTATTCTCTATGCTTTATTTTCTCATATACTTTTATTTTCTATTCATGATATTTTATCACTTGTTTGTTTTATGATCACTCTTTAGGTCCCCATCACCCCTATTTTTCATATATGCATTACTTGATATATCGTTGGATTGGAATGAATCTCCCACAACACATTTACTTACTACACCTTTCAATAGGAACAAATCTTCTATGACATATTGGTTGACTTGCATGAGTCATTATTTTTAGATACACATTACTTATGACATACATTTATTTTGACACATGTTGCTTAGACACACATTACTTATTGCATAAATTTATTTTGACACACATTACATATCATACATATTGTTTAGAACATATGGATTATTGACATATTTTCTTGGGACACGTTACTTGATTAATTTTTTGGCTCTAGACCCAATGGTTGATTTACATTATGATTTGTCTCTTGATCACAACACATTGACTTATATATTACTCCTTATTACACATTGCTCTTAGTACTTTGATTGTTACATTTTTTCTCTATTCCTATTAGTTGTTGTACTTTATATGATTATATCATCACTTATTACACATTGTTAAAGACACTTTGATTGTTACATTCTTAGCTCTAGGCCCATGGCTTGTTGTACTTTCATGATTATATGATTGCATATGACATACTAGCTCTAGGCCCAATTATTGTTGCACATTTACAATTATATCATTGTTTCTTACATACTTGTTTTATACCATTGTTTACTATTGGTGCAATATTTATATGTATCCACCTTTTATTTTAATTTTACTTAGTTTTTTTTGCTTTATTTAAGTTTTTCGAATTAATTTTTTATACACACCTCCTAGGCTTAGATTAGGATAAATGACACTCATAGTTTGACCACTTGTCTCATGTGTCCTTATTCATGTGGAGGGTTTCACACACATGTCTATCATAAAGTTAAAATAAAATATGGACTACAAATTTTGTACACCACTTTTATTTGTAAATTAATAAGCTTGTTGTAATCAAAGTCATCCAGTTGATTTATGGGAAATATTTTGTTTCTATTATTGCTTATTATTTGTAGTAACTTCTAGAATTTTTAGAGTGAGTCCATATTGAGGAGGTTCTTGGGTTTCACTTATTCTTTCAAAGTATCAAGTAGAACTTCAATTTTGAATCTTTTTTTGCTTCTTCTTTTGATCCATGTACTTCTCCAGGGTCTTCATAATATTTTAGGCATATCGACTTGTTGATATTCAAAACAATCATTTCAAGAGAAATCTATTTTTGCAGGTTGTTGTTGTCATTTCCCAATTTTTATACTTTCAATTGGTCAAAGCTTTTGATCCATGTGTTGAATCAAGACACTATTTTTTAAAAGTTCATGTTTTTTCTGTAATTTTAAATGGTGGATTCATTTTTTGTTTGTATTATACTAGTATCATAACTTTGTAATTTATTGATTGTATTTGATCTGTGAATCGTACTACTTATAAAGTGTTTCCTATTTTTAGCTAGGGTGTTCATATTTGTCCATTAGAAATTTTTGGGTTAGGCTCGTGTTATTCTTGGTTTGCATTCCAACCATTATACTGAGGAAATTTAGTAAGAACTACATTATTATAAGTAGTTTGGTAGCTGTTTATTGAGTGTGTTTATTTTTTGAGGCTCTTACAAGGAATTTTTTGCCTTATTATTTTAAATGGATTCCATCCATGAATTCCACACTCTTATGTAGATAAATAATAACATGCTTTCTGAAAACACCGTACTATTCTCAAAAATATGTTCACTTCAAGAATACATGCTTAGATTTGTTGAAGAAAACAAGAAAACAAATAAAACTCTTTATTACTCTCACTAATTTCAAGAAAATAAACCATCCTTCAATCATTACAAGATATAATTACATACTTGAAATGTCATATTAACGCCATGGGCATACCTCTTATTGAGCATAGTCTACCTTATGTCAAAGATTCAAATCATATTGACACATCATATTCCTCTCCTTTGCTTATTCATGAGTTCCCCCTTGAATTTGATGCACCCACTATTGCATTTTTTGCAACCCACACTTAAAATTTTCTCACCATTGTGTTTGGCTCATTTAAGAATCATAAAATTGGTTTTGGATCCCACACTCTTTGTTCATTTAGTCATTTTGGAAAAGGAACATGTAAACATTCACAGGGCATCACATCCCCTATCCAACCTATTCATTGGAGTTCTCACCACGACATTGGATATAAAGTAAATGAATTTTCACCAAGTCCACTTCATACACACTCACATATTATTTTTTTCTCCAACCTTTATGGGGATATTGAGTGACACATGAGTCCTTTTGCACATATTCTCAAGCATGAGAGACCTAAGAATACTTTAGTTAGATATATTCTTATTTGTTTATTCCTCATTGAGAAGGTCTTCATCTTGAATGGAATCATTCTTGGAAAAATCAAACATTATTCCATATATATGTTCTTCACAGAGAAGGTCTTCATATTCCCCAAATGGGAAAAAGAAGGTTTCAAATCAGTAATCATTTTCATACTCACCAAACAAGCCTTCATGTTGGACCTTGGGAAGATGAATAGAAATTTGGGATTCACCCGCTAAGAATTCATTTGATGTCACTTCTTCTTTATGATCTTCATTGCTAATCACCTCGGGATTTCTTTATTGTAAGCCAGTATTTCCATGATCTCCATCAATAACAAGTAGAAAATTTACATTCATAAAACCGAAACATGGTAAATCATGGTAATAAACACCCACTATCAATAATTCCTACATTCATGTCAATGATCCATTAATCATGATATTATATCTTATTATCGCTCTCACCACAGCTAGGTGTTCCTCCATTAATAGGGGCAGCTTAGCATATAAGGTTATGAAGAAGTTTTCATACCTTGAATCTTGAAATAAGATGTCCACCCTTAGGTCATCTTGTAATTGAACCATGTAATTCATTTTCCTTATGGGAAGGATATTCTTTATTTTACCATTGAAGGGTATGGTGGCATACAACCAATGCATCTATATATCTCTGTCAACATCTCAACAAAAGGTCTAACTCAACAAAATGTCGTACAAAGATGGCATGTCTGCTACAAGTATTTTCATCATGATCTTCTTGTCAGGAAAATCTGCAAATGCTACTTGAGTATCCTTGACCTAACCAACGAGAGGTACTTTGGTTTCCATATAATAACAATCGCCAGTAGAGGGAGTGAGAGTAAGATCGGGGGCTTTAACAATTTTTGTGGGCATGACATTATCAAAGCATCGTAGTCAATAATGTAAGTATTCATTGTATACCCATTAACTAGTAAAGCAAGATAAAAAAGGTTACACTTTCCCAAAAGAGGAGGATGTTGAGGTAAGAAGGTTTTGGGAAAGAGTAGTACTAGGATTAGGAAGTGGTTCTTTAATGTTGACATTTTTGGAACATGGATTTGAACTACTTCCTTTGATAAATCGGACAAGTCTATCAAACTACTTGGGGTAAGTTTTCAAGTATCAGATTTAGAAAATTGAATTTTAGCTTTTTTAACATGGTCAATGATGTCAAAAGGTGAATAATTGATAGGTACATTAGGAATTATGAGAGCCTTTACATGATTAGGATTTTCAAATTGTTAAATATAACATAAGAGGAAATTGATTTGAAAAGAGGAGATGAAAGAGACTTACTTGAGGAGGTAGATGAAGTCTTGGCTGAGGTAGGCTTGAGCTTCTTCCTTCTTGGCCGATCCTATGGAAGTGGGTAGTGATGATATTCCTTTTGTTTTTGTTTTTCATAGATTCCTCATTTGAGGATTCAAATGCTTTTCTTGGGTAGCAAAAGAAGAGGCTTATTTCTCCATTTGTGAGCGAGTGAACACTAAAAAAGAGTATCTTTCCATGGATTCTTCAAAATATTTATCAGGTGAGTATTCACAATACCCAATGTTTACATATCCATCTTCTTCTTCTATTTCAATTTCGGATTCAAAAAATCTATCTCCTTCATCTTCATAGGTTCCACACACCACATTAACTAGTGGAGCTTCTAAGGTGAGCCTTAGGGTGATCCTACAATCTAATTATTGTTCCAATTTTGGTATGAGACACGTTAAGTAATTTTGTTCTTCAATGTAGTCAAATCATTGACCAATTTTTATAGCAATGGATCAACACTTTCTTCTTTGAAACTCTGGACCTTATTCCTTGACGAATAGTTCTTGATTTTCCTTGATATGATGAGGTCATCTTCCACATCGATGGCAAATTCCTTAATGTTATCCAAATAATTTGGTTGATCTCTCCATAATATAAACCTAAATTTAGGAATCTGATTACTTAAGAAGAATCTTTTTTTAATTATCTGAAGCAGGATGAGCACCAGTAGGAATTTTGTTGACCAACTTGTTAAATTTTGCCACAAATTCTCTCTTGGGCTCTTGTGGTTTTTTCTTCATTTGAGCTAATTGAGAAAGGGGGGCATGAACATATTTTATAGTCTTGAATCTTGCTTCAAACAAATTTTTCATATCATCCCAGTCAATAATTGAATGAGGTGGAAAGTAGTAAAATCATTCCATTGCCACATCTCGTAATGACTCCATGAATAACTGCATGAAAACATCTTCGTGTTCCACTCCAATAACTCCACATGTTGTGATCAAAGTTATGATATAATCATCTGGATGTTAATTTTTGTCTCCGTAGAACTTGGGAAAGTTCTTCCTTGATCCTTTTGGTAATTCATGTAGTGGAGGAACCAAATCTAGCAAAATGGTATTCCATCCTCATGGCACAGCTAAAGCCATTTCTTCTTCTTCTTCTTCTTCTAAGATGATAGTTGATGGTTCTACAACGGATTCTCTAATCAGATCTTTGAGTTTATTTTCAAGAACTTGTATTGGGATTTGTATAGGAGAAAGTATGAATCTTCTTCTTATGGCTGAAACATAAGATTATGAAATAATTCAATTCCACATGTTCGATTTTATTTACCGAATCTTCTTCCTGTAGATCATTAGAAAGGAATGAAACTAGAAAATTACATTTTTTCAATAGGATTACAACAAATCTCTTGAGCATTTAGATAGGTAATTGTACGCTTGAGTATTAAAACATGATTCATCAACACACGTGACCTCCCGCGGTCATCCTGAGACATCCGGGACGTGCAATAGTTTGGGAATGTTGATGGGAAACTATAGGAAAATCAGGGACTAAGATCGGCTAGTGTGAGTTCCTAGTAATTGAGTTGGAAAGAGAGAAATTAGATGTTATGTATGGGTAGCGTAAGTTCCCTATTGTTTGATTGTTTGTTTTGGTTTGAATACTAAGCTATGTTGAAAGTTTATTTTAAATAATTAAGAAAAGTAAATTTATCTTGAATAAAAGACAAAAGTGTTTTAATATTTTAACTAGCTAAATTCATTCCCGATTAATTATCCAAAATAAAATGAACAATATAATCTAATTATTTGGAAGGAAATGAACTAAAGGAAACTAACTAAAACAAACTAACATATACCTTTCACTTATTAATTAAAATAAATACAATCTACAGACACAGACAATTGTTTCTAAATTAAATAAAGTCTACTTCTATACTAAAATAAAATAAATAGGGGATTACCAGGGATGTGGCTATTCCTCTATTGCTGAAATCTGAAACCTAATTTAACTAAACATAGATCTTTTTCTAATTTGATATTTTGTAGATTACCTACTATTTATTCTAAATATCTCACCTTAGAATCTCGAGAAGAAATAAAGATTCTTAGAAGAAATTTATTATTCCACTGAAGACTTCCCCGGTGAAACAATGGATTGCACATATAATTGATAATTGTGAAGAAATACAACAAGAGTGCACAAACAAAAAAGCTTCCTTAAGCTCCTTTCCCTTGCAGATCCATAAGGATAAGCAAGGGAGGGAATTGCTCAATGAAAGCTTTATTCATGTGTGCAATTTAAATCTAAATAATAACCAAAATGAAAGCTATAGGAGATTTTAATATGAAGAAAGGAATAAAGTAATGTGCACAAGAACTTCCTCCAAGTCCTTTCCACAGATAAAATCCACAAGGATAAGACTGAGAAGGAATTATCAATGGATAAACTAGTTACATGCTACATGAATAATTTGTAAATTCTACTTCCTTAAGAGAAGCCATTGATATTTTAATAAAGAATTGTAAATTCTAGATTAAAGAATAGCTTTGAAGATAATTCAAATTAGCACCCCTAACCTAGAAATATAGAAGTGTGAAAATATCCAGAGTAAAATTATGTTTTTATTTATCCCCTCGGCTGCTTCTCCAAAGATGAGTTCAATTGATCCAAGGAGTTGTGTTGGTTATGGAAGAAATTCAAAGAACTGGAAGAGTGTTGGTATGTAGACCAGTTGCTAGAGTATACTGATTAGCAAATGTAAGCAGAAGAGTAAAAAGGCAAAGCTCTGAGTTATTTGTGTGCTTCTCTGGTAAGGATTTTGGATAGAGTAACAGTGGAATCAAATTCAATGGAATCTTCAACTAATGCTTCAGGAAAAAGCTTTATTTTTATCGAAAGTTGAAAGGGAAACAGTCTAAAACACCTAGACAATCAAGAAGTGCCAAATCATCCTACACAAGAGTCAATCAACATTACTAAGAATAATGAGGTAAAAAAGAATAAAATCATACACATCTAACAAGCTTAGAATCAAGAGTAATTGGACTCAAGAAACGTGTGAGAAAAGAAATGGGGAAGCTTGCAACACATGTGTACAGAAATCATGGGAGTTTTATGTCTCAAATTAAATTGCATGGCACTATCAGGTCTGCATAGACCGGAATGGTTACGTAACCTTTATGGCAGGTTGCATAACCACCGCTCTAGGTAGACTGGAAGTTACACAATCACCATGACGATTATCATAACTTAAGAGGAAAACATTAAGGATAAGGCAACGATAACAGTATTTAGTAAAAGCACATAAAATCTAAGGAAACTAAGAAGTAGGGAAGAATAAATCACATAGGCATACTTAAAAATCAAGGAAATGGGATCTTGGATCATCATCATTTATTCTAGAAATAAAATTTTACCACTCATTAGGGATTATTATCTGTTCTGCTAATGTAGCACTATGTATATTTTAGGTGCGTACATATTTCCCCTTCAAAGAATCATTTTAGCCATGAATGAGTGTAAAACGTGAAGTTCGAGTATGGCACTCCCAAATGGGAAAGTTATAAATTATACCTAAAGCATGTGTGTTGAAATTAAACCAATCCAAGCTTCCCACCACCAACAAGAGAAAATGTGAATAAAGTACTTATAAAAGATGTAATTGACAAAACATTTTAAATTAAAATGATAAGAATACTCACCATATTAGTAAGGATGAGAAATATACATGCGCCAACACTCCTACCCTACAAACACACACTCAAAGATACATTAGAAAATACTATATATATCAATTTTTTCTATTTATAGAAATTATTTATGTTTCGCAAGTTTTCTGAATTTAGAGCTCCTAACTTATGGTGAATTTTTCATTCATGATTATGGTTAAATTGGAAGGGATTTAGAAATGATGATGACAAAACTAATGAAAGTGGAAGGGGCTCAGGAACAAGTTAGAAGTGATATAATTTATCTTTTTGCGTTAGAGTTTGGATTTTTGAATGCATTCAAGGAGAACTTCTAGGAAATTCATAACTGAAGTGGTCGTAACAGGTCTCAAAGAGATGGATAGGCCTACGACCTTTATTACTTTAGAATATTTTTTGATGTATATATCGATTTTTTTTGTATTTTGAGCTCATGATTGAGCATTTTTACCACACTTACTCTATAGTGTGACATCATTATACACAAGAAACTTGATATTATATTTATACATCTGGACATCTTTTTGGTTTGGCATTCCTTGTAAGAGTTGACTTTTTTATGCTTTATCTCATCTGTGTACTCTTAGATGGTTTGGAATTTCTGACATTTTTTATGTTTTAGAATGTATGCTATAGATGATGATGTAATGTGGTAAACAAAATGATTTTGTATGATTATGCATATGACAACAAACTGTAATTTAGATACTTTGTTTTCAAGTAATATTTAGTATTTCTATTCCATTGGAAAAATGTGTTGAACGTGGTATGATGAAAAGATGAACTCACTCCAATCTTAACCCCACGTAACTAGTAGGATGAGAGGGCTCATCACCAAGAATTAAGAAGGACACAAGTTATATCACTTGAAGATTGCAAATGTGAATGATGACCAAGAGACAAGGCTTTGGAAAATATCCCATTAGAAACTTGTAACTCAACCCTAACCAAGATCAACTACCCAGTTTGAAATGAATTTTTCTTGCAAGTTTGACTAGACTTAGATTTATAGATGGCCTATTGATTGAAAAAGTCTGGTTTTGAGGAATGAATCTCTCTTAACATACACATGTAGCTCATTTTCATGGGAATTTTTAGAAGCACTTTTATTTTTTTATTTTTTTTATAACTTGTGATTACTATTGTGACCCCCTATATCTTGCCCCATGCTACTAATGAGAAGCATGGGCTCATCACCGAGGAAAAAATATAAGAGAGTAAAGGAACTTCCCTCATTTCCCAATCTCATGCCACTAGGAATAAACATGGGCTCATCACTGAACGTTGGTAGGGTCGAGAAGTGTAGTTTTATTTACAAATGAAATAATTTTGTATTTATTATTTATTCATCTTTATTTTTTTGAATTGAATTTGAATTGTGCTTTTAGGATGGAACATTTCCCCCTAGCCTTAACCCCATGCAACTAGTACGATGCGAGGGCTCACCACCAAAGGTTCGGGTAGGAGAAAAAATGTTCCAAGTGAAATGTTTAGAATGATTTTGACATTGAGAGATATTTTTAGGGGGAATATTTTTCATCAAGAAGTTTCTAGAGAATCTATGGGAAAGAAACCATGAAGAGAAATAAGTATACAAGTCCTTGTAGAATCACTATAAATATTTTGTCTCATGAACTGAAATGATGAGGCAACTAGAGTAGTTTGAAGAAGTGAAGTGAATATTGAACAGATATGATTTTGATATATTTTCCAATGTTTACAAGCTTAAAATTTACTTGAAAAGTAAGTTTTCAGTTTACGATTTCACAAGATGATAATGCAAATTAAGAAGTTGTGAGAATGTAATAATATACAATGTGGAAATGAAAGTGACTATATGTAAAAACATTTAAGGTGAAGTGAGTTGATGGACATAAAAATCCTCACCCCCCAAGGTACACAAATGATCAGAAGGATTTTTGAAGTTTTCATTTGCTTGACAAGGGCCTACTACCTTGGGATTAAACTTACAACTCTTTCCTATTATCATACTTATCTGAACATTTATATTTCATGTATGACCATCTATTTTAAAGAGTATTTTTAAACCTCTCTGTCACATTCTTGACATATCATGTTCATGTGAGCATGATAATGTTTTTCAACTTTTCTCCTTACGTAGGGAGTAACGTCCACATTCGGCATTTTTTGCTGTAAGGAATCATGTTTCATGGAAATGACAGACTTGGTTTCTGACACGTTTGTATCTGGCCCAAGGCTACGAATGGAAGAATCCTTAGATACAACTTTGATGGATATTGTTTTATTTCCAAAACCATCTTCTCCTACTATCTATATCATGTTTACACCTAGACCAAGATCGCCGATAGGACGAGAGGCTATACCAATGAAATCGTTAACTCCTTAGGGTTCAAATGGGAGGAATATCATATTATCACTCTCTAAGAGATTCACAATATCTACTATAGTTTTGGTAGACAAAATTTCCTTATATTTTTCTTTACTTTTATTTTTATTTTCCAATTCAAATGATTTTTAGCCATTACCCTTGACTTTCGAAACATTCTCACTAGTTGTGACCAATTCCTTTGAGGGAAGTGGTTTATCTAATTGATTTTCATGGATCTCATATTTTGAATGGACCCCTGATTTCTTCTTGAGATTCTCTAGGTGTAGATTGAAGGGTTTAGGACGCAATTGAGAAAAAAAGACTTTTCCCAAATGAAGAAATATTACTTCTTGGAATAAAGTGGAAGGAATGGATTTCATACAGTGAATCCAAGGTCTACCAAAGATCATGTTATAATTAGTCTCCTTGTCAAAGATCTTAAAATTAGTTAAAATATTTATCAGCTCGAGGGAGACAAGAAGAACTATATATCCAATCGAAGTAGCTTTAAAATTGTCATACCCTTGCAATGTGTTTCTTTTAGAGAATCAATTAGTCTCCCCATATCCCAATTTATACTAGAAAGAGAAAGAAACTACATTCACAACAACCTCGTCATCAATCATAGCTCTCTTAATACAATTGTTATAAATCCAAAATTGCAAGTATAAAGTATGATCTACTCTTCAAGCTATTTTGTCATTAGATGACATATTGCTTATATAAAAAAAACTCGGTATCCCTATCATTCTTCCCTGAAGGACGAATTTACAACTTAATATGATTTATTTGAGCTCTAGGATGAGGCTTGACATGGATTAGGTGAACCAGATAATGTGTGTCTAGAAATTGTTGACGATAATCCTTGGTGGATTGGACCATCAGAGTCATGGGAAACCTTAGGTTAGTGAGACGTGTGCCATAAGGAGACTTCCATATTTTAAGGAAGTTGGTTTTTCTCTGTGGTGTGAGATGAGGGTTAGAAAAATGAAACAAAACAAGAATTTTAAAGGAGGTGATGCGCCAAATGATCCTTCTACAAAATCAATCAAGAACACAACTGTATGAAAAAGGGAAATGGTGAACAATTGACAAGGGTGAACGAAATTGCACCACAAGCAAGAGAATATAACAAAAAACACTACCTCAAACTACTTAAGCACAAAATCAAAGATAGTAATAACATTGATAGATGCATAGTTTCTACGTGAAAATAAAGGTGATCAGATACAACAAAGATACGTAAATGACGAACAAAAGGCACCATAAGGAACATATATTAATCCAATTATTGTGTAAAGTATTACATTAGAAAAGAGGAAAGATTGCTGCTATAAAAACCAGGAAGAAGGCTAGAGATCTAGGTACCTATCTTGTATAGAAGAGAGACTTAAGAAAGAGAAGAAAACCAACTGACTCTAAGGTTATTTTCTATCTATCTTGATTATAATATATATAGGAGGAGGAGGAGATAAGAAGCCATCCTTTACTCCTTTCCAACTGATTTTAATTATGATAAATGGAGCGAAGTGACAGGAACAATTTTTTGAGATATTTCTCATACTTTCCCATTATCTTCCCTTTCTAAAGAGTGAGATCCATGCCTATTTAATTCACTATAACTATCTGTAACCGACTCCTATGAGATGGACTCATATTTTGAGGAACATCCCTTCGGCTCTTTATTACATAACCATATATTTTGATCTCTTGTGCATTGGTTCTCGGGGTCATGATTCAAGTGATGTGTATTTTTTCATTCTACTAGAATGACCCTTTAAATGCAAATGAATAAATTTATTCTTCGCAGGTTGGCAATCTTCGCACGGGGCTAGGCATTAACTTGCATAGCCAAGTGATAATCTCTTGTGCTATCTGGCTCTTCTACCTGCAATATTTTCCAAACTGTATCGAGCATTGCTCAAATCATCCTCTAAGTCTCATAATCACTCTTGTGATACATGGATTGTAATCCTTTTGGATCTACATTCAAACACTAGAGAAAGAATTTTTTGTAAGATCATACTGTGGGATTCCCACGCATTACTTGAGATTTCTACTGTCTCTTTAGGGTTCCAGGTTGGGGATGCTGTATTTGTTTGAAACAATTTCACTTCATCATCAATGAGCACACCATTTCATTTCATATTGGGAAGTTAAAGGACAATGTCCCAATCATATAATGTCAAAAACCAATTTCCAAGAGGGAAAGAACCTATTAGATAGCTCCACGTGGAAACCCTGTGGGCTTTCAACACTTTATTTCCTCCTTTGACTATTGAGTTACACTGGTTGTAGGACTTGGCATCTACGCGAGCCATACTTTCTTTGTCATTTGGAAAAGTATTTTTCATTGGTTAAGTTGGGTTTCAACTCCATACATGGGTTTTCATCATGCGGTGAATAACCTCATCGGGTTATAGAATTTAGTTTTATGTAGATGTGTATTCTTTAACAAATTATTTACGAGATATGAGAAAATTCTTGTTTGTGATATGTAATATCATAAGTCCTATATGATTGTTTGGACTTAGTTTCCTACAAGAGGGAATGAGTGGCATAGGGGTTGCGAAATGTCATTCCCTTTCCATGGACACTTGCAAATTAATTTTGGGGTTAACCTCTAACTCAGCTAATAACAAGATCTTTGTATTATTGTTTGAGTCAATGTTAGGGGCCACTCGAGGGTTATCAGAAGTTTATGCCTCATGGTTGTCAACTTTGCTAATAGGGATCACACTACCAGTTTATTTTGAGGATCACTTTTCTATCCTATAGAAATTTAGGCCACACAGATCCTGAACATGTCTAGGCTCTGCATTCTGAGGTGTCGAATGGGTTCCTATCATGACTTCATTTTCATGTAGAGGCCCCTTCATGATTTGCTAAGAACATGTCCAAAAAGAGCTATTTTTGATTTTAAGGGAGCCTTTCTATGAAATTTTTGTAATCCCTAAAAGTTATAGTATCATGACCAATCACGTGGTGAAAAACGAAATACAGGTTAGGATCTTAGTCTCTTGGTCTTTGGTTTGAGTTTTACTATTTATTATAACCCCAATTATAGTTTTAAAACTGGTTATTATAACCATAGTTCATTGCCTCTTGGGACCAAATTTATGGTATTGGTTCGGGCCTTGGGTTTGACCCTTTCAAGGAGGAGGATGGTTAACATCAACTATGTTGGTAGAGGAAACATAATTAGGGCCTCTTACATTTCCCTTGTTGTTGTTATTGTTATTGTTAGTATTACTATTGTTCATAAAACTAATATTATTTTCTTGATCAGTAACACTATCTATGGTAGCACTGTGGTTTCGATACAAGACTTTATCTCTTTGGTTTTTTGCTCCATGTTTTTGATGGTTCATGTTTTTTTGATTAGGGGACACTAATTTCCCATTGAGGCTCAAGTCTTATGCCTGTTGTTGATAGCAGCTTCGTCGATTCGAAGCGCACCTTCCAACACTTCTTCATAACTTTGGAAAGGAAAATTTTAGATTTTTTACTTGGTCTCTCGGTTAAGTGAGTGAAGGAAGAGATTACAAAGCTCCATATGATCCATAATAGGTGCATCTGTAGAGGAATATAGAACTTTCCTTTATCTCCAAATGAAATGGGTAGAATAGTAATTTTGTTCCTCCCTAATATGTAGAAACTATTTAATCCCAGTTCAATGCAACTTGATCATGTCAAATGATATGATGAATTCAAAATAAATTTGTTTAAAGGAATGTATGGAAGCTTCCTAAATCTGATAATACCAATCTAATTAAATTCCCTCAAGATTCTTTGGAAATATATTAGCTACTACAACATCCCAAGGGAATAATTCCTTGATGGAAGTAGCATAGGCCTTGATAAGAGCATTCAGATATCCTTATCCATTCAATTTGAGAAGGTTAGAAAATGGGCATGGAAGCATGAAAATCCATATGGTAAAGTCAATGGGTTCTTTTAAATAATCAGCACAAGTACCCATTACGTAGGATTCCAACATTGAAGCTCCTTGGTGAGGAGGTGGAGGAGGAGGAGCTAGATAGGATGCATTGTAGGAACAGGATAGAACATATGGAGCTCCTTGATATTATGTGTAAGGAGTAGGGAAAGCATACATGTCCATTTGAGGGGATTTTGAGTACATATGTAAGTAAGAAGGAACAACACTTGGATATGGACTAGTGGGCATGAAACCAGGGAACACCGTATTGCTTGAAGAAGTGGCATTTGAGAGTACAATTCTAGAAATAGCCCTTACAGAGGATAAGCATGAGATGGATGAAGACCTATCTCTAGTGTATCAAATCTTTTGAGGAGATCACATGAGTTTGATTGGAAAAGATAACCTTGTTACACATGATGTTTAATTGGTTATGCGTTGGTAAGGGTGTATCCCTTATTATCAACAAGATACCCCATGTCTTACCTTATTACATAAGTAGGTGGTGAAGGTTGGAAATTCTATAGTTCTTTAATCCTCCCTACTAAAGTATAAATGACATCATGGGGTGAGGATTGAGTATCTTGTTTAGGTGCTTGTTGCATAGGATTTGGTTGAGAGTACATGCGATATCCCCTTATAAAATTTTCAATGTTTTCATTATTGTTTTCCTTGAAAATAGGAGTTTCAGGATTGGTAGTCAATATATTATTGTTGAAAATTTCAAATTTATGAATATTTATCCTTTCTAAGGACTTTTCTATCTGGAGAAGAGGATTAAAAATTTGTGTGAAAATTTCATCTTCTGTTGACTGCATGGAAATGTGAGGTCTTAACAAGATTCTAGTGTAAGGTCTAGTTTCATCTGTAAAGGTCATTTTGTTTGAATTGGATTAATCGTATTACATGTTTAAAGGTTGGTTGATGTCCTCTATTCTCACATGACTAGTGGGGTTTGAGACATAACTAGGGGAGGTTTGCAAGTTGTTCATGTAATTGTTAGCCCATCTGGAAAGGGAAGGGGATTGTTGTGGTTGAATGTTGGTGTAGATTATATCAAAGAAGAATGGCCTACCAAACTGTCTACCATACATATTTTGGGAGGTATAAAATACCCACTGAAAGAGGGGAAGAAATGGAAATGTGAGATAATAGCAATGAAAGAAAAGGAAATAAGAAGGAGCTAGTCCTTCACATCAGGATCACCCATTTTGTATGCTTGATAATCAACACATGATTCCTAGATGCACATGACCTCTTGAGGTCATAACGAGACAGCAGGAATGTGCAAGATTGTGGTAATGTTTATGGGAAACTATAGGATAATCAAGGACTAAGATCGAGTAGTGTGATTTCCTAGTAGTTGAGTTGGCAAGAGGGGAATTAGAGGCTATGTAGGTAGCGTAAGGTTGATATTTTTTGGTTTGGTTTGAATACTAAACTACATTGAAAGATTATTTTAAATAATTAAGAAAAGTAAATTTAGCTTGAATAAAATATAAATGTGTTTTAATATTTTAGCTAGCTAAATTCATTCCTAGTTAATTATCCAAAATAAAATGAATAATCTAATCTACTTTTTTGGAAGGAAATGAACTAAAGGAAACAAACTAACATCTATTGATTGAACAAAAATATACTATTTAAATCTTCTTTGTTAAATTCCTAAATAGGCTACATCAATAGATATAACAATAATATAGCAATGAAGTACAAATCTAACCTAAGAAATAAGCAAAGTAAGTAAATCCCTAAGTATAATGAAGGGTTAGAAAACTTAGTTGAATTTGCAATAATCCTGTAAGTGTGTGAAGGTGGAAGACTGGAAAAATAGAAGTCTAGGATGTCACAGTTGAGCCCAGAAAAATGCAGGAGTGTAGGAGAAGCAGGGACCAAGGCGCCTGGACTAGTACTGTGGTGTCTGGGTGCAAGGATCCCTCTCTAGGCGCCAAGGTCTACGTAGATGCTTAGAAAATAACTTTTACTGGGTTGTGAACTTTTCTGAATCCCTCATTTTTTGTCATTATAATTTCGCACTATGATCACCGATGTCCTTGATAACCTGCAGTAAAGAAGACCACATGTAAAACCCTCAAAATAACATCAAATCCTAAAAAATAAATATGCAAAATAAGGCGTTGGATTGTCCTCAGTTGACAAACAAGTGATCTTATGATTGAGTGTTGCACTACATCTCAGACCCAATGTAGTTCTATGTGTGTGTAGAATTGTACCTTAGGAGGCTCTTGTGCATGTCGCACTTGATAGTGAGCAAGTAACTAGATGTAGATGTAAATAGATGTGTGCATAGAAAAATGAACTTCCCATCCTATGTGTGTGATGCGGAATAACTAGGCCTTGTCCGTTGGATGAAACTAGATGGATGTAATGATGCTCTTAGATGCTTGTGAGATGCAACCTTAGGTGGTGATAGTAGATGTTTAGAGCTTGGTCCTTTAGTTTGATCCCATAACATTGTATATATATATATATATTTATCTTGCTTGAATTTCGTAATTGATCACTAAAAAGTTGAACCCTAAGAGATAAGGATGCCCAATAGCTAGAAAGGACCCAAAAAGGAACATGTAAGATACAAAGAGGTCTAGGGCACCTAGAGGGGATGAGGGGTGCTGGTGTCTAGATTCAAAGAAAGTAAAGTACCAAGGGTCATAATGGGCAGTAGGGTCTATGAGGCCACGGGGGAGAACAAAAAGGAACCTAAGAGGCCAAATATAGTGATCAATTAGTAATTTTTCTCCCTTAGAAAACATATGAATGTAATGCATGTGATTAGGACCTATAAATGTACCCAAGAGCATGATTTAATGTCTATATTTTCCCCCACTTTATGTCGATGAGAGAAAGCTTTGTAACATAAAGTAGATAGAAATGTGTAACTGATGACCATGTAGATTGATGTAGAAGAGCATGCCAAGACAAGAAAAAGTATGGAGTGATAAAAATTGAAGTGTGGAAGCTAGAGAAGAGGAAGTAAAAAGTGATGATGATGACCCTAGGGTAAAAGCGTATGTGTAGATGTGACATTGTACATGTTGATGATGTGTTTGAAGTGAGATTATTGTGTGTTTATGTAGACTACCACTTCTCATAAGGATGGACTTGCAAAATAGAAGAACGAACAAGTAGTCAAATATGTGTATAGAAAATTTTTGATCCAAATGTATGTAAAAAGTGTGAAAAATGCTAGAAAGTAGAAAAAGGAACATGTGCACCTGATACATGATGAGTTAAAGAGATAGAAAGGATCTTGAGGATGTTGATGAAGAACAAGTTTTATGGGTGATCTCACGCCAATTGCGTTTTGAGTTTTTTGGGTGATCTCACGCCAATTGCGTTGAATGTGAGTTTTTTGGGTGATCTTACGCCACAACATAAGTAATTTAGGAAGAATGGTTTAGTGTTATTCTCCAACCTTTGTCTACTTCTAGAAGTAAAAACACCATTGCATATGGTGTGTAGAAATCTAATCCAATACAAATGCCAAGTGTTGAAGGAATGTCTTCCCTGTAAAAATCCTCTGTGAAAATTATAAAAATTGTGTTGAACTGAAAAATGTTGGGTATCTGCCCCCTGGTCTCAGGAACCCAGAAAGCGACAGAAGCACCTAGATGCTCAAGTCTAATTCTGGGTGCTAGTCTATGTGTTGAAGTAAGTACCCAAGTCTGATTCTTATCCCTGTCTGAGACTATAGATTGTGTTGTCTATATATTGAACTATGTTGAATTATGTCTATATACTATTAAAATGGGTGACTGATTTACCAAATAGATGCCCCCCTCATTTAGGGTATGTACAAAGTCACTATGAGGATGCAGCCCAAAAGAGGATCCCATTCTGAACTGATACTGGTATGTAGGAGGGAATGTTCTTAGTAGAAACCAAGGCACATGAAAACAATGGCCAAGAGACACGTGCAAACAAGCATGTATATTGAAAAAAAATGACTAAGCTAGCAAGCAAGAAGACAATGTAGACTACCAAAAGTAGGTCACAAACATGGGACATCACTCATGATGTCGCAAGATAATCGAGGCCACGGTGGCTAAAAGCATACAATGTACACACAAGATAAAGCATAGGGAAAATCCCACAAACAATGGCATATAATGACAAACAATGGTAAACAAGAGTAAGAATTCATCATATAACCATAATAGAAAATAGGTTCGTGTAAGAAAAACATTACACATGAAGCACCCATTAGCATATTAGAGAGATAGAAAGTATGTCAAAGCATGTATAATCTTATATAGTAGTGTACTAGTATGAAATGAAACAATAGCACTTGTAGTATGTACGAAAGTGGATGCCCCTAGGAGCCGTTGTGGGATTAGTATGAGGTACTATGCCAAGCATCCATATTTCGCGTATCGATCTATGTAGGGTATGTGATCATAACTAGAAAGCAAGTGAATGTGCATGTGTATATAGAAAGATAATGACATACAATATATTTGACTAGCACGATAAGCAAAGTATACATGTGAGTATAAGTAAGTAAGAACTATGTGCAACCAAGATATACAACATGTTGTGAGTGTGAATGGAATGGTATGCAATGTGAATTTGATACGCGCAGTGCACCCCCCAAGTGTGTATGCATGAGTGAAAGGAGGTTCATTTATAAAATACCCCTCAGCAGTTAAGAATGAACCATAGAACAAGAGCGTGTCATCGGGAAATGGTTTGAACGATGCATTGTATGTGAGAAAGAGTCGAATGTTGGAGTGCGGAGTGTAAATTGTAGAATGATGTGATGTGTAAGACTAAATGTGGCATTAGAATAATTGATCGTGAAGCTAGAATGAATGATGATGTAGTATAAAGCATATATCATAAAATGTGTGAATAAGATGCTAGAAATTATCACTTATGAAGCAAGGAGCACAGATTATAGAGTAGCATCACATGATGTGATAGCTAAAGAGATTAGAAGTGATTAAAGTAGGAGGGGTATAAAAAGATGATAGAAATATTGATTATGAATCGTAGAGCATAGGTTGTATAATAGCATATCATTGTGTGCTAGAATGATTTGATAAGTTGTTAGAAGGATTGGTCATGAATGTGAAGTGTATGATGTAGGATGTTTTAAATGACGTAAGGTTCATTTTAGATTTAAACCCTTAGCAGTCAAGTATGAACCATGGAACTAGAGTGCCTCATCGGGTAGTGAGATGTATGTTAGAAAGGTTCCATTAGAAATCGTAGAATGTAGAATAGTACAATGTGATACGTAAGAAGAATGTGCTAGAATGATGTAGATTGCAAGTATATAGTGCGTTGCTTGAGAATGTGACACTATAAATATGTATGTTGAATGTGTTGAGTGTGAAGATGTGTAGTTTTCAATGCAAATGTGTAGAATGTGTAACAGTAGGAGATACAGAAAGAGTGTAGAATGTGTAAGTGTAGAAAGCGCAAAGTGCGTATGATGTATAACAAATATAAGAAGATGTCGTAGGTGCACAATGTGTGAAATGTACAGTGTGTGAGGTTCATGTATATAGTATGCCCTCAACAGTCAAGTGTGAACCTTAGCACAAGAGTGTGTCATAGGGTAATGACGATATAAGTAGTGTATCAAATTGTGCAAGATGAATGTCTAGAGTTGTGAAGTATGAGATATAGAGATGTGACGATAGAAATGATATAGACCAGCGATGTCAGGAGAGGGGATAAGTATGATGCCCCCCAAGTGTCTGAGGATGTGTTTAAGTTATCCAATAAAATTGAATGGCGAGGGTCCTCCACCCAATGCATGAGGAAATGAAGATGTGTGAATATGCTCTAAAGATGATGGTGAATGAGACAAACGATGTAATGGAATCCAAGGTGGTAAATACCTACATGAAGGAGACCGCAAAGGCGATGTGCATCCAAAAGTAGGAGACCGAGGTGGTGTACATCGATATGAAGGAGACATAGGAGGTGATGAATACTTAAATGAAAAATGCCTACAAGGTGATGTGCACCTAAATGGAGGAGCCTATGAGGTGATGTGCACCTAGATCGAAGAGGCCTATGAGGTGATGTGCAACTAGACTGATGAGATGGGCTAGCAAACCTATGAGGATGAGTGTTTCGCACACAAGTAGGAGAGCTAGGAGTTGATTGTGCTTTATATTTCATAGGTCCAGGGGACCTAAATGCTCTGGCAAGTGTGAGGGTCACCTCAAGAGGAGGTTGAGGCAAAGGTGTGCATAGGGGACACCTTTGATAGTGACAACCTAGTTGTTATGGATGAACTTGAGACACATGTGAGGCATGGAATTAATTTCTTGAGTGGTTATGACCCATGGAAAGCCTAAGAGCATGTCACAATTTTTTATGTTAGGTGCCACAAGGAAAGGCACAAGCATGGTGAGAGGACCAAAAGTGACTGGAAGCTTGACATAGCCATAAGATCTAGGCACTAGATACAATATTTGTGAGAGTGGATATCCGATAGCAATAAGTAGTGCAATAGAGCATGCGTTTTGATAAAATGAGGGATCGATTATAGTATTATTGATAGCAGTAGATCCAATAGAAGCATTGATGTGCAAGTAATCAGTGGAGAATGTAGCTTAGTGATCATAATCAGAAAAGGCAATGATGTGGAGATGAATCAGCATGAGCAACTAGAAAATCAAGAGGTCCCAATGAAGGAGAAGGGACAATGTGATATGCATAATTTTCTGAAGATTTGGTAGCTTTCTTGTCATGATTTGGAAGAGGATTGTTCAAGATTTTAAATTTTTTATTTTTATTGACTGGTGGAGAATTCGATGGCTCAGGAAGCTCAATTTGATTGTTTTCAATTAGATATTGAATAATATTTCATAATTTTAAACATCAATCAATGGAATTTCCTACACATTGGTGATAGTCTCATCAAGAATTTTCATTGTAGTTGCAACCTTTAGGGTGAGATAGATCCAAAGTGAGTGGAGGAGGAAGCATAATAAGATTGCTCTTAATGAATTTTGGTAATAGAATATGTGGAGAAAATGTTATTTTAGTGAATGTACACTTAGGCGGTTGCCGTTGAAGCTTCTCAGGATTATATACAGTGTTAATAGTGACTTTTGCTTCATTTTCCTTAGTTGATGGTTTAAAAGGAGCTTTGTTTGGAAACTTGTTAGAAGATGAATTAGTCTGATCTTGATATTTAAGTTTTCCTATAGTAAGAAGCTTATTTTCACGTAGTTTAAGAGTGTGGAAAAGATGATTAAATGAAGGAGAGGTCTCGAAGATGACACTCTCCTGTAGTGGTGGTAAGAGACTCTGAATGAATAGATCTTGTAATTTTGAGTCCGCAAGCACATTATTCATTCTAGTTAGGTTTCTCTTTTAATGCAAGACATAATATTCTAGGTGCTCATTAGATTGTGTTACTTTTTCTAGTTGTGCATATGAGATCTTTGAACCAATGTTGATTGATACATGAGAAAGGAAAACATCATCTAAATGTGTCAAGGATGTTACTGAATGTACATGTAGATCATAGAACCAATGCATAACATAATCTTGGAGATTGTGAGGAAAGAGATTTATCTAATAGGGTTTGATCATCGGAATAGTCTAAACATGCTACACGAAATGCACGAATATTCTCTTGAGAGTCATCACGGCCTTTGAAAATTGGAAGTTTATGAGGTATGAAATTTGGAGTGAGTGCATATGCAGAAATAGTGGGTGCAAAAGGAGTATGAACAAACAAAGTGGAATCAACAGATGGATATGCGCAAGAAGTAGCAATTTAAAGTTAGTGAATTTGATTTTACATATCCTGATAAAAAGAATTAAAATCAAGGGTGTTAGAAGAGGAGCCAAGTTGTGTTGTAGTAGCAATAGGTTAAATGAAAGGAGCGGTGGTAGCGGTAATAGAAGCAGGAATTCATAAGGGTGGAGTAGAGGCCATGACAGCCAAAGAAGAAGCTATATGGGGTTTGAAGCAACATCCCAACAATTTGAGGAAATATAATGATTATTTTAAGATGTGGTAAGACCATAAATAATATGTGGAAGATGTTCAGTATTTTCATGCAAAGCTTTGAATTTTTTTTGAAGCTTTTCTAAATGTTCTTTATCAACATTAGTGTCCTCATCATATGAGTGCTCATTTTCAAATGCTTCGATATCATGAAGAGAAACCTTTTGAGTGTTGTCAAAAGGGTTTTCAAGTTCAACCATTGATGTAGGAATTTCAGCCATGGATTTTGAAACCCTACGAGTAAAAGGAGGAAGCTCTAGATTATCCAAAGACCCAAACCGACCACTACAGGTAATGGGCATAAGAAGGAGGATTTGAAATACAGGTTCACCAAATGATTTAACAAAAGTAAACTATTTAATTATTCTTTGTTAAATTCCTAGATAGGCTACAACAGTAGATATAACAGTAATATAGCAATGAAGTACAAATCTAACATAAGCAATAAGTAAACTAAGTAAATCCCTAAGTGCAATGAAGGGTTAGAACACTTAGCTGAATTTGCAATAATCTCGGTAGTGTGCAAAGGTGGAAAACTGGAAAAATAGAAGTGCAGAATGTCACAACCAAGCCCAGAAAAATGTAGGAGTGCAGGAGAAGTAGGGACCAGGGTGCCTAGACTGGTACTTTGGCACCTAGGTGATAAGATCCCTCTTTGGGTGCCAAGGTTTGCACAGATGTCCAAAAACTAAAATTTACAGGGTTGTGCACTTCATTAAAACCATCACTGCTTGTCACTAGAATGTCATACTATGATCATTGATGTCACTAAAAACTTGCAATAAAGAAGACCACCTGCAAAACCTTAAAAAGCACATCAAATCATAAAAAAGAAAGATGCAAAATGAGGTTTCGAACTATCCTTAGTTGTCAAACAAGTGATCTTATGAATAAGTGTTGCACTACATCTCAAACCTAATGTATTTATATGTGTGTGTGTGTGGAATTATGTCCTCTGAGGATATTTTTCATGTCGCACTTGATAGTGAGCAAGTAACTATATGTAGAAGATGTAAATAGATGTGTGCATGGAAAAATGAGCTTCCCCTTTTATGTGTGTGATGCAGAATAACCAACTCTTATCACTTAGATGGTGCTAGATGGGTGCAATGATGTTTGTATATGCTTGTGAGATGTAACCTTAGGTGGTGATAATAGATACTCAGAGCTTGGTCCTTTAGTTTGATCCTATAACATTGTATTTATGTGTTTCCCTTGATTGAATTTTGTAATTGATCACTACAAGGTCGACCCCTAAGAGATAAGGATTCCCACCAGCTACAAAGGACCCAAAAAGGAGTGAGTAAGATACAAAAGAGGTATATGGCACCCAGAGGGGATGAGAGCATATGGGCGTTGGTGTCCTTGCTGGGCGCTGGTGTACAGAGCTAGAGAAAGTGAAGTATCGAGGGTCAAACTGGGTAGTAGGGTTTGTGAGGCCAAGAGGGAGAATAAAAAGGAACCTAAGAGGTCAAATATAGTGATCAATTATTACTTTTCTCCCTTAGAAAACATATGAATGCAATGCATCTGATTTGGACCTAAAAATGTACCCAAGTGCGTGATTTAGTGTCTATGTCTACCTTTCACTAGTTAATTAAAATAAATTCAATCTACAGACACAAACAATTACTTCGAAATTAAATAAAGTCTACTTGTAAGCTAAAATAAAATAAATAGGGAATATTTAGATGTGGCTATTCCTTTATTGCTAAAAGTGAGGCTTGATCTAATTAAACACACATCTTTTCCAATTTATAATTTTGGATTACCTACTTCTAATTTTCTCACCTCAGAATCACGGGAAGAAATAAAGATTCTCAGAAGCAATTTATTCTTCCCCTGAGACTTCCCTGATAAAACAATGGATTATAAAGAAAACTAATTGTGAAGAAATACAACAAGAGGCACAACACATAAGCTTCCTCGAGATTCTTTTCCTTGCAGATCCATAGGGATAAGCATGGATGAAGTTTTCAATAGAAGTTTTGTTCGTGTGCACATTAAATCTAATTAATAAATAAAATGAAAGCTACATGTACTCTAATATGAATAAATGAATAAATATTGTGCACAAGAACTTCCTCTAAATCCTTTCCCAGTAAAATCCATAGGGATAAGCTGAGAAGGAAATATCAGTAGAAGCTACTTACAAGAAACGAACAACTTTCTAATTATACTTCCTTAAGACAAGTTATTGATTTAACAAGAAATGTAAACTCTAAATTAATAAGCTTTGAAGAAACTGAATAATATCCCCAACCTGGATATGTTGAACTGTGACAATGTCCAAGTGTGGTTATGTTTATTTATTCCCTCAGCTTCTTCTCCAGAGATGAGTCTAATTGGTACAGGAATCTATGTTGGTTGTGGAAGAAATTCAAAGAACTGGAAGAGTGCTAGAGTAGACCGGTTGAAGGTAGACTGGTAGCAAATGCAAGTAGAAGAAAACAAAGCAAAGGTTGAGTTGTTTATGTACTTTCTGGAAGGATTTTAGCAGAGTAACGGTGCAATCAAAATCAAGAATCTTCGACCAATGATTCGAGGAAAAACTTGGTTATTATAGAAAAATGGCAGGGAAACAATCTAGCACGTCGAAAAAATAGTTACAAAAGGTCCCCAATGATGATTCATATCCTTTCAGAAGGTGTTTGAGTTCCTACACCCATTTGCAGTACATATTTGTAGCCTAAACATCCTTACTTAGCCTTTGCATGATTTTTACTAGCTTCCCACTTCATTGTATGCATGTTTTGACCTTCAGTGTCAAAACCACCACCCTGTCTGGGCGGCGGTTTTGTGTTTGTCACTCGGATTGGGTGGCGGTTTTGAAACCGCCTCCCAGGCTTGGGCGGCGGTCCTGCACTATTTTTCCAGAACTCTTCATGTGTGTCTTTAACACGCGACGATTTCACTTAACTTGACTTCTAGGGTGTGTTTGTGAACCAAATTACCTAAAAATAGTCTTGATTGCATGGTATTCCTTCCCTCTTCTATTTTTAAGTAAATTTAATTAGTTTGAACCACCTCTTCACCCAATGATTTGGCACTCCAAGGATTCCTTGTGCATGAAGGCACATCCTATCCAATTCCTATATATTCAATGCTTGTATTCAAGCAAATGGCCTGAGAATTATGTGTATCTTGCATAGTATTACCACCACAATCCTACTGGAAATTGCATAGCCAAGCTCTGTTCACTTGTGTTATCTCTCTTCCACCTGCATTGCAACCAGACTGCCTTCAAGCTGCCATTGCTCAAGCGCCTTCTCCTACTACTGCCTTTGCATTCCCAATTCCTTGGACTCATATGGACACATAGAGAAAGAAAGGATAAACTGAGGGGACAAGTCATCACACAGCTAGATTTACCTCTATTCTATGAATTCCAGGTTGGAGTTGTTGTTTGATTTCCTTCATTACTACAATTTATCATTGTTACATCATATCAAATAGAGTAGAAATCAATTTCCTTTCATTTGCAAGTAATTAGTTAATTTCCAAGAGGGTTTAAATCATTAATAGCAGCTCCCGATGACGGATCCTCTTCTTCCCATCCCTGTGGATCTGAAGGAGAGAATATCTGTAGGAGGTTGTCTACATATCATAGATCATTTGGAAAAGTTCTTGTTTTAAGTTAGTTTAGTTTCAATACACTCAGCACAGGTGAATAACCACACCGGGTTATTTTGCTTGTTTAGTTTTAGTGTAGAAGTAGATTTGATTATTTAGAATAGAAGCAAAATTGTTGTTTGTGATTGTAATATTTCAGTTTTTGTGATTTGTTTAGATTAGTTTCCCTTTCAGCAGTAGCATAGATTGTTAGTTTCATCTTAGTTAATTTGGACACTTCAAACTAGTTTAACATTGAGGTTCAGTTAGACAAACCATAGGGAATTTACGCTACCCGTTCATAGCCTCTAAATCTCCCCTTTTCCAACTCAGCTACCAGGAGATCACACTACCAGATCTTAGTCACTGATCCTCCTATAGTTAGCCACACACATTCAACATCAGCTGCTCTGGCATGACCTCAGGGGGTCAAGTGTGGTTGAAGGTTGCATGTCAATTTTCATTCGTACAAATTGGTGAACCTGAAGTGAAGGATTAATTCCTTCTTGTTTCCTTTTATTTCATTGCTATTACCTCACCTCTCCATTTCTTCCCCTATTTTGGTAGGTATTTTATACTTTCTAAAATATGTCTGGAAGAGAGTTTGGTGGGCCATTTGGCTCTGATAGATATTACACCAAATTCAACCACAACAGTCCCCTTCTCTTTCGAGGTGGGGTGACAATTACACAAGCAACGTTCAAACCTCCCCTAGTTACACTTCAAACCCCATTAGCTATGTAAGGATGGAGGAGGTTGATCAACCGTTAAACATGCAATATGGTCAACCCAATGCAAACCACGTTGTTATCACAAATGGAATAGGTTCTTACCATAGAGTCTTGTCAAGACCTCACATTTCCATGCAATCAATAGAAGATGATATATTTACATGAATAGCTAATCCTCTTCATCAGATAGATGAGTCTTTGGATAGAATGAAGGCTACAACCTCTGAGATTTCGAATGCCTATCCTAAGATTCTTACTTCTGAGGAAGACAAGAATTATAACACTGAACAATTCATGACAGGGTATCATGAGCCTGCTCAATCAAACCCTATGCCACATGCACCCCAACAAGGGACTCAATCCTCTCCCAATGATCTCATTTCTACTTTAGTAGGGAGGATTAGAGAACTAGAAAGTGCCCAGACTTCACAACCAACACATGCAGTAGGGTAGAACACAGGGTATCCAGTTGACAACAAAGGATACATCCCTTCCAATGAGAAACCAACGCAATATCCTATACAACAAGGTTATCTGGTTCATTCAAATCCAGGTGATCTTCTCACAGGGTTAGACACACTAGGGATGGGTCCTCATCCTTCTCAAGCTTATCCTATGCAAGGGCTAGCCAGAAGTGTGTTCTCGAATGCCGCCACAACAGGCAATGTGACGTTCCCTAGTTTTATGCCCGTTAGTCCATATCCTGGTACTATCCCACCTTACATGCACATGTATTCAAAAACTCCCTAGATGGACCCATATGCCATTCCCACTCCCTACATGCCATATCAAGGGACCCCATATGTTCTCGTCAATGCTTATAATGCAGCTTATCCAACTCCCCCTCCTCCACCTCCTCATCAAGGATCTTCAATGGTGGAATCTTACACAATGGGTACATATGCTGAGTACTTAAAGGAGCCTCTTGAATTCACCATATGTGGTGTCATGCTTCCATGCCCATTTCCAGATCTTCCAAAATTTAAGGGAGAAGGAGACCCGAATGCTCATATCAAGGCCTATGCTACTGCTATCAGGGAATTACTTCCTTGGGATGTTGTAGTGGCTAAGATATCTTTCCAAAGACTCTCAAAGGAATCGCACTGGATTTGTATTACCATATTCTAGAAGCTTCTATACATTCCTTTAAACAACTTATTTTGAGTTCATCAAAGCATTTGACATGAACAAGTTGTTGTGTACAGGGATTAGGGAGTTCCTGCATATTAGACAGGAGCAAAATGAATATGTCACCCATTTCATCCAGAGATGGCGCCAAGTTCTCTATTCCTCTACAAGTGCACCCAACATGGACTAGATGGAACTTTGTGATCTTTTCCTTCACTCACTCAATCGAGAGACTAGGGAGGAAGTCCAAAAGTTTCCTTTCCACAGTTACGAGGAAGTATTGGAAGGTGTGCTTTGGATTGACCAAGCCACTATAGACAGTGGGTGTAAGATCTATGGTCCCAATGGGAAATTGGTATCCCCAAATCAAAATAATGCAAATTATCAAAACAATGGTGCCAACAACCAAGGACCTAAGGGTGTGAATCACAATCATGGTGCTACCATGAATAGTGCTACTGATCAAGCCAAGAATGTTAGTTTTCCAAACAACGGTAACACTAACAATAACAACAACATGGGAAATCAAAGAGCCCCTAACACTATCTCCTTGGTCAACACAGTTGATGTAAATTTTCCCTCTCAAAAGCAAAATCAAACCCAAGGCCCAAACCAGTATCAAAACTCTGGCCAAGGGGCAATGAATCATGGTTATAACAATCAATTTCAAAATTATAACCGAGGTTATAATCAACAACAACAAGATGCTTATCAAAGGCCAAGAGATTATGACCCTAACCTATATTGTGGTTTCCATAAGGTTTGAGGTCATGATGATAGGACTTTCCGTAATTGCAAAAAGTTTCTGCAAAGACTTCCCAAAAACCAAAGGCAACTCTTTGTAGACATGTTCCTAGAAAATCCTGAAACAAACCCGCAACCTAGTCATACTAGACCTGTCACACCTCAAAATGTGAACCCTAAACATCCTGGGTATTCCCTAGTGAATCCTAAAAATATAAATAAGGTCATCCCTATAGGGAATAATGATCATGAAGCCTCAACTTCTGACAACTCTCGGGTTGCTCCTAACCTTGGTTCAAACGATAATACAAAAATTATGGGATTAATTGAGCTAGAGGTTGAGCCTAAAATTAATGCAACAACTCGGATGAAGGAGTATGTTTCACAACCCCTACCCACTCTTTCCTTCCCACAGGATGAAGTTCCTACAATCTCAAAACCAGTAGGAGCCTATGATTTAATATCGGATTTGAACAAGACCTTTTCTCACATTTTATTTCTAGATTTGCTGAAGAATTCACCTGTGCATTGTTCTGCGTTGCTCAATGCACTAGGTCTTGGTCATCTAATCCATGTTATGCCACCTCCTAGCACTCAAATAAATCATATTGACTTTGACATACATCCTCCAGGACAAAATGATAGGGATACTGGGTTTGTTTTCGATATAGACAAGATGCCATCTGACGCTGAAATTTCCCAAAGAGGTGATCCTGCCTTATTTTTACAAGTCTGGGTTTATAACAATTGCATTAAGAGAGCCATGATTGATGACGGGGTTGTTGTAAATGTGGTTCCCTTCTCTTTCTTGCAGAAGTTGGGATATGGAGAGACAAATTGTTCCTCTACAAGAAACATGTTACGGGGGTATGACAGTCTTAAAGTGACCTCGATTGGAACCATAGTTCTTCTAGTCATGCTTGGTCCAAAAACCATCTTGATGGAGTTTTACATTATCGACAGGGAAACAAGTTATAACATGATCCTTGGGAGACCCTAGATTCATCGAATGAAGGCTATCCCTTCTACCTTGTTCTAGGAGATTAGATTCCTCCATTTGGGGAAGGTCTTCATCACTCAAGGGGATCCTAAGCCCTTCGATATACACTTAGAAAACCTCAAGAAGAAGAAAGGAGTCCATACAGAGTATGAACTTCCTGTGAATCAATTGAACAAACCACCTCCATCAAAAGAGTTAGTCCCGATCACCCTGGGTGTGTCGAAGGCTGAATTCGTTGACCCAAAAACATTTGAGGTGGAAAAAATAGATAAGGGTAAATCAATATCTGTGGAAATAGTGTCCACTAAAACCACAACGGAAATTATGAAACTCTTAGAGAGTGACGATCTGATCTTCCTCCCATTTGAACCACAGGGGATGGGTAGTCTTCTTGGTTTAGCATCTCTTCCCTCCGATGACCTAGGTCTAGGTGTAAACATGATAGAATTAACAAACGAAGAAGGGAAATTTGAGATTGAAATGATGCCCATCAAAACCATCTCTGAGGGTTGTTCTATTCTAAACCCTAGTTTCAACCCATGTGCATCTGAAACTAAGCTTTCCATATCCATGGGGCAAGGCCTCATCATTCAGCAAGTGTCACAAGTAAACACAATGCTCTACATAGGAAACAAGGCCGAGCAACATAGTCATGCTCACCCACACACCATGTCTCAAGAATGTGACAAAGAGGTGCATGAACACCTCTTTCAGACAAATGATTTTAATGATTGGACATATACACTTCTGGGAAAGGGTTGTAAGTTTAAACCCAGAATGGTAGGCCCTTGTCAAGAGAATGGAAATTTTGAGGATCATGGTTCTCCATTGTGTACTTTTAGGGGTGAAGAATTTGATATTCGTCAACTTTCTTCACCTTAGCCATCATGACATGTAGTTTCACCTGCATTTCCATATGTACATTACTGCATCTGCATTGCATTTTCATCTTCCAATTCATTTCATAAATTTGTGATCAAGGGACTTATTCTTATAGCAATTCCTAAAAACTTCTGAAAACATTGGCAAAACATTCAAATCATATCTCTTCAAATCCTCATGGTATCATCAATTGTTTCCAAATCATTTCATCAGTTCAAATAAGATAAGACAAAGCTTTGACAGTAACCATACCAAGGCCTGCATACTTGGTTCTACTCATAGTTTCTTCTAGATTAGGTGTCTTTGCCTATAGTATGTTCTAGAAGCTTCATGGTGTCACATCTATCCCATATACATCTCTTTGGAAATAAGAACATTCTAGACATTTTTCCTAGATAAATAAGTCAAATGCAAATCCACAGAAATTTTTTATTTTACACATTTCTTTTCCCTCCCAACCTTCGGTGTTGAGCCTGTGTCTCTTACTAGTGATGTAGGGTTGGGAAAGGAGAGAAGTGCCCTTACTCGCCTATGCCTTGTCCATGGTGATGAGCCCATACTTCCTACTGGTAGCATGGGGCAAGGTGTAGGGGGTCTCTTTGAAAAATTTGAAAGTTAGAAATAGTTCATTCAAATGTTGTGAAATCATAAATCAGAACAAAGTGAGTTAGATGTCCAAAATTCCAAAAGAGTTTAAAACCTCAAAACCAGATTTTGTCAACCAAGTGGCCATCTATGGATCTAAGTCTAGATAAACTGGAAAGAAATTCACATTTTAAACTATGAAGAAAACTTGAGTAGAATGAGGTTGTAGGGTCTCAATTTGGTTTTTCCAAATCCTTGTCTTTCTCTCATCATTACCATTCAACAAATTTCTATAACTTGTGCCCCTTCTGGCTCTTGGTGTTGAGCCCTCGCATCTTACCGGTTATGTGGAGTTAGGAGTGGGGAAAGTTTGTTCACTTATCATATCACTTTTTCATCACGTCTTGCCAAAATAATACAAAGTATCAAAAATTTCTTAGAGAAACTAAAGTTCAACATTACATGTGATTTGCATTATCATATATCAACATTACAAAACACAAAAAAAAAATCATTCTTGTTAGCATTCATATCCACTGCATACATTCTAAAAAGCATATAAAAATGGAAATTCTAAACATCTAGAGTACACATGTGAAGTCAAGCCAAGATGGAAGTCAACTCTATACAAGGAATTACGAAGCCAAAAAGAAGATATCTATACATATCATGGTGTGTCATAGTTTTGTACAATGCCATCACTCACTAGGTGTGGTCAAAATGCTCGCAATGAGCCTGAAATATACAAAAAAATCATAAATGCCCGACAAAATGTCAACTAAGCAATAAAGGCACTCTGCCTATCCGCCTCTTTGAGCCCCCTTATGACCACTCTAGCTACGAATTTCTTAGGAGTTCTTCTCAAAAGCATTCAAACAACAAAGGGCCAAGCCTAACGCAAAATACCATTCCTAAATCCATTCCAATTCAACCATACTCACAAATGAAATGGTCACCGTGGGCCTAGAGCTAAAAAAAATCACAACGAGAATATGTGCAAATGAATTGAAAATAAGTTGTTTATATTATATATATATATATATATATGTTATATGCTTTGTTTTAAAGTGCATAGTGTATGTTCCACAGGGTTGGAGTGTTGGTGCAGGTATATTCTTATCCCCACACAAATGGTAAGTCCTCTTGTCATTTTCATTTAGTATTTATTTTTCGATATTTATCTATCTACACTTGAGTCTTCTTTTCATTTTGCAGGTAGTGGGAGTTTGGACGACGACATTTCAGCACATGGGCATGTCAAGTATAGCTTCTAACTCCCCATTTTGGGAATGCCATACTCGGACTTTACGTTTTACGCCTCTTCATGGCTAAGATGATTCTTCGAGGGGGCAATATGTATGCACCCAAAATTACATGTGCTACATTGTCATACATAGTTACAAAAGTCCCCAATGATGATTCATGTCCTTTTAGAAGGTGTTTGAGTTCCTAAACCCATTCCCAGTGTATATTTGTAGCCTAGACATCCTTACTTAGCTTTTCCATGCTTTCTTCTAGCTTCCCGCTTCATTTGTATGCATGTTTTGGCCTTTAGTGTCAAAACTGCCACCCCTTGCCGGTGTTTGTACCCAGCCACCCGGCTTGGGCGGTGGTTTCGAAACTGCCTCCCAGGCTTGGGTAGTGGTCCTAAGACTACCTTCCAGGCTTGGGTGACAGTCTTAAGACCGCCATCATGTGCATGGCTGTGGTCCTGCATGATTTTTCCAGAACTCTTCATGTGTGATTTTAACACGCGATGCTTCACTTAACTTGACTTCTAGGGTGCGTTTGTGAACCAAATTTCCTAAAAATAGTCTTGTTTTCATGGTATTCCTTCCCTCTTCTATTTTTAAATAGATTTAATTAGTTTGAACTGCCTCTTCACCCAATGATTTGGCACTCCAAGGCTTCCTTGTGCATGAAGGCACATCCCAGCCAATTCCTATATATTCAATGCTTGTATTCAAGCAAATGGCCTGAGAATTTTGTGTATCTTGCATAGTATTGCTGCCACAATCCTACTGGAAATTACATAGCCAAGCTCTGTTCACTTGTGTTATCCCTCTTCCACTTGCATTGCAACTAGACTGCCTTCAATTTGTCATTGCTCAAGTGCCTTCTCCTGCTACTATCTTTGCATTCCCAATTCCTTGGACTCATATGGACACACAGAGAAAGAAAGGATAATATGAGGGGACAAGTCATCACACAACTAGATTTACCTCTATTCTGTGAATTCCAGGTTGGATTTGTTGTTTGATTTCCTTCATTGTTACAATTTATCATTGTTACATCATATCAAATAGAGTAGAAATCAATTTCCTTTCATTTGCAAGTAATTAGTTAATTTCCAAGAGGGTTTAAATCATTAATAACAGCTCCTAGTGATGGATCCTCTTCTTCCCATCCCTGTGGATCTGAAGGAGAGAATATCTGTAGGAGGTTGTCTACATATCATAGATCATTTGGAAAAGTTCTTGTTTTAAGTTAGTTTAGTTTCAATACACTCAACACAGGTGAATAACCACACCGGGTTATTTTTCTTGTTTAGTTTTAGTGTAGAAGTAGATTTGATTATTTAGAATAAAAGCAAATTGTTGTTTGTAATTGTAATATTTCAGTTTTCGTGATTTGTTTAGATTAGTTTCCCTTTCAGCAGTAGCATAGATCATTAATTTCATCTTAGTTAATTTGGACACTTCAAACTAGATCAACACTTAGATCCAAGTTAGGAAAACAAACCATAGGGAATTTACGCTACCCGTTCATAGCCTCTAAATCTCCCCTTTTCCAACTCAACTACCAGGAGATCACACTACCAGATCTTAGTCACTGATCCTCCTATAGTTAGCCACACACATTCAACCTAGAAACAAAATTTATCATCATAGGGGGGATTTTTACCATTCTGACAATGTAGCACCGTGTAATTTTGGGTGCGCACAATAGCTTTTTTATTTTTAGTTTTATTATTTTTATTGATTTTTAGAATATTTATTTTATTATATTTTTAAAGATATTTTAAGGGTACAGAAAAGGAAAATCTTCCCCAGCTAAGTCGCCAAAAGTTGTTGGTGAAATAATTTTTTGTAGGTCGATTATGGGTTTCCACCAACGGTCACGGGGCTAAGCCCCTCCTTCTTGGGTATGGGGAAGCTCCCATTATTAAATTCAATGTAACATCCCAAAATTTCTTGTAAGTTAAATTAACTGCAGTTAAGTCTAAACAGGATTAGACAAGATCATCATTTGGTATAAAATTCATTTGGTTCATTGTATCATGACCCACAGCTTCTACTGCAGGGCATGACATTGCAGAATGAATAACTTTGCACCCACCTTGATGATCCTTCCTAAAACATGATTAGGCCTTAATCATAGGTAAAACGGTTCATAAATGATAGTGAATCTTTCGGTTATTTGTATTCCGGTTACTTTATTTTAATCGGTTTGGTCGTCTTTTGTTTTGTTTGACTTTTGCAATAACCATGATAAATATTGCCTCTGTTTTATTTGACAATGCTATATCAAACCAGATTTATGAGAATATTTGAATAATTATTTTGATAACATATTGTTGGCAATATGTGGACTTATATTATGATGATTAATTTTACCATTAAAGTTAGGTATCAATTAATTTTTTTTTTAAAATGCATTATTAATTTGTGAAATTATATATTTAAATCCTAAAAGGATTTGGCATGTAAATCAAAAGTTAAAAAGAATAATGATAATAATATTTTAATATTTAAAATCTGAGAGTTTTGAAAGGGACATGCCTTCATCTGACACCAAGTATGTGGCATGCATTGACACATGAAGCAACATTGGGAAGCCCGAAAAAATCTCCATTATAGTGTAGTTTCTTCATTACATTTTCTTTTATTTCTCCTTTATCTGTTTTCATTCTTCTCTTTTGGGATACCTGCGTGAATTTTGGGAGGAAGGAAGGATTCAACTTGTTGGAGCTGGAAGAGTAAGAGGTTGCTGATTCGGGTTTTACTTTAGGCATGAAAATCTTCTCCCTTCTCTGCAACATTATTTGTAAATAATGAGGAAATACACATTCTATTTTAAATGGCAATTAAATGAATTTGTGGACAACTTCTAATTTAATTACTTGGAAATGAAATCTAAAAAGGAAATTGATGGATTTTTTATTCTCTTAAGTTTCCTTTGTATGGTTTTAGCTAAACCTAGAAAAAAAAATAGATGGGTGTTCCTAATCATTTTTTATTTTATTTTATTTTCTATTTAAATTTGATTTCTAGAAACCCAAATCGATTTCTGCCTCTGGGTTTTATTACAGTCAAACAATAATTTATTTGTATGAGCAAAGCGATTTCTGGAAAGTGTGAAAAATGTTTTTACCAGGTATTTCATCATTTTGTCTGTTATATTTACTTCCTGATTCTAATAATTTCTAAATAGAAAAGAAATTGATGTTGGAATGAACTGAATTGGATATGTACAAGTTGATTTGTCTGTAGGTATAATTTTATTACCGGATTGAAAAAAATTAGTGTTAACAGTCTATGTAAGATGACTTAGTTTTTCTTAAAGGATTTCATTACTAGAAGTGTTAGAAAATTATTGTTGTTATTCTATGCAAATAGACTTCAAAATTATCATCCTATGGTATGTGGGTCAATTTGTTTTGTTGATCTGTCGGTTACCTGAAAGAACATGTTAAAATGATTTAATAGAGGTGTTTTTACGTTGTTTAGTTGGACTGTTCCTATTTGTGTGTGTGTGTGTGTGTGTGTGTGTGTGTGTGTGTGTGTGTGTGTGTGTGTGTGTGTGTGTGTGTGTGTGTGTGTGTGTGTGTGTGTGTGTATTTTGATTATTTGAAATAAAGTTATTATGTGTTTTATAGAGCTTCTCATTACCTAGAGGGAATATGTCTAATTGGTATTTGGAAATGATGATTTCAAACTATTTTGTTAAGTTGCTTGTTGATTGGAAGGTAAGAAAAATAATAATTGAATCTGTACCATGTGAAGCATGATTTCCTTATGGTTTAATCAGAATTCGGATGTTGAATGATTATGGTTTGATTATGTCTTGATCCTTGTGATTAGAGTGAAACATGATTGTTGAAATAGAAATTGGTTGTTTTATTGGTGTACATTCATAGTTGTATCTTGATGTAGAACATGTAATAATACATTATCTATTGTATTACCATGTGTTTGTTGATAAAATATCTTGTATATCATTTCATATTTTATTAAATAATTACATCAGAAAATCGAGGCAATATTCATGCCAGTTCATTTTGAGCTGACAACATACCACTACTCTAGTCTTGCAAGACAATTACTCATCACGTTTGGATATGCAAAAACTCATGTCTTGTAAAGTTTTATCGTAGCATGGATATAAATGAGATACTTGGATTTCAATTTGTAGAAGGACGATATCCCAAAATTTTGACTAAATTTATTGGGATCTTGGACCCATTGTTAATATTCAAACCTCACTATGTGAGAGTTACCGTAATAGTTATATATTTTGCCTTAACGACATATGTAATTTATGATTTTAATAAAGAGATGATTACCTTTTATGAAAGAATATCTCAATATGAGTAAATAATAAATATTAGAAGTGAGAAATCTTACTTATCATAAATTGTTGTATTTATTTATTTGATATTTGTCAATGTATGAAGCCAATAATTGAACAATTATTGTAACATTCAATTGTCTTCAACTTCTAAATTTAATAGTTATTTAGTGGCGTAGTTAATCAGCGGAATAATTAGATATACATATATTAATATATATTTAATTCGGCCTTCCGGTAACTTGGTATTAATATGTTAAGATTGTAAAGCCTATTGTGTAGAGCATGAAGAGTATCGTTATAAAAAGGTTATTTAAGGTTAAAAACCAAACATTAGGAAAAGAGAAACTAAATGGGAAGATAAATAGATGAAAAGATCCATTAGGCATATTAAGGGATAAGTACATGCGAAATGCTGAAATAGATACATTTCAGCATAACGAATGTACTTATCTCATGATGATCTTAGTTGGCCTTTGGCATTTATCTCGATATAAACTCTTGCAAGATAGGTTAAATTGGAAATAAAGTAAATATAAACTATAAGATCTAGATAACTGTGAAAGGGATAGTTGTGAGGTGGTGGAAGACTTAAACTTATAAGACTAGTGTGTTGTCTTGAGTTTAGTTGTAACCTGCATGGCGGAAAACTTTGGCCAAAGTAATACATTGATGGTTGTGCATTGTCTGATCACCTAGTCCTCCAATTAAATTAAAATTTCCAGTAACCTGATCATGGGAAGTTGAACATTGAACATGAGGTAGGCAATGGTCGGATACCAGAATACGAAGTCGGAAAACTAGCTTCGTGGTAGACCCAAAGACTTTCACATGGTTCCCATGACCTAAAAAAGGTTGAGCCAAAATGCTAGTAAGCATTGTCACTCGAAGTAGTGGCGAAGGGAGATCGTGGAGATCTGGATTCACCCTTCTCATCCGCACATGGCTTACACGGATGTTATCAGATAGATCAAAAGAACAAATTTGATTTAAAGAATTTGATTAAATAAATATGTACGATTGTAGCTGTGTAATCTATTTTTATGTATGTTTTTAAAAAAAATCCTCATTTTCCAGTTCTAGTAATTTTGAGTGTTACATTCAAAGACTAAATAAACTGCGGTATAGCCATTAGGTCGGTAATCACATAGGAATACTCCACTAAGCTTGTGGAAAATTTATTGTATGGTGTACAAGTGAGGAATTAGTTTGGAGAGAGGTAAAGTGGAAAAGGAGAAATAGAGAGAAAGGGTTAATGTAACAAGTAGGCACTAGTAGATTCTCACCAACAGTAACCAGAGTAGGTCCACATTCAATAGAAGAAATCAACCATGTAAGAAATAACAAGACTAATAAATTAGAGACACAAAGTTCTATGGATTCATTAATCAAAGACACAAAGTTCCTTTTCAGGTTTATAAGATTAAAATGCTTACAAAATAGAAAATAGAGAGTATGGAAGAGCATAGGAAAGGAAAAGAGATAGAAGAATGAATCTTATTGTTTATAATAGAATTAAAATCAAACAACTAGTAACAATTAAAAATGCTAACTCTTTGGAATGGAGAAGCCATTCCAATTTATAGCTTATAAAATGTCTCTTCCTCTCCCCCCATGTGACTATTCATCTCACCACTACTTGTGACCATTCACATTCCTTGGGAATGGAATTAAGTCCTTTTCTTATTTTTGAAAACAAACTTTTGCAATGCAACATTAAGTCACTTAAGTGAGTAAGAAAAAAGAGTGAAAAAGTACATTCCCAATGAATAAATAGAATGTTAGAGAGAGGGAGAAGTGAGAGAGAAGAAGAGAGAGAAGTGGAAATCTAGAGATGGGAAATCTCTTGTTGATGAAGAATCTACTTCTGATGGACCTTTCAGGAAATGCTTCATGAATGAAGTTCTTGGCCTCTAACCACCCATAGAAGTGAAACACTGTGATTGAAAATGCTTCCTTATATGAGATGCAGACACATTCTAAGGAATTGAATGAGTGTTTAAAAACACTACTAAGTGAATTGCACCATGTGAACTTCATACGATTGCCCGATCATGGAAACATGATGATACTTTTTGAACACAAGCTTGGATTCAAAACATGGAGATCATCACCTTACTCCCCTTGGATTCAAAATCAACATCCGTGACAAAGATGTCACCTTTTTAAAATGGAATCAACTTCAGGATGCCTAGACACCTTCTTACTCATCTAATCCTCATTGAAATATTTCCTTTTCCATTTACAATAATTACTCTCATTCTTAACTGAAAGTGTATATTATGAAACCATGATTTTGTCCAGTCACCATAATTCTCCGCAACTTTCCCAAACACATCTAGGTGCTCTTTCTTCAACATGAGACGCTCAACATCCTTGTTTCTTGACCAATATCCTAATACTTACTATTTTTGGTAAGCCTTATTTTTAGAAGTCCATTTTTAGTTACCGGTTGCTCAATTTGACACTTTTGAGTTTTCTTGATGTGCACGGAGCAGTGACAACTCTAAAAATTAATTGTTTGCAACATTTTTTATTTATAGATTGTGATGTTTAAGAAGGATTACTATTTTTAGAATTGGGTCTTCTCAGTGTTAAAATGGAATGAGCGTGGTCTCAAAAGTTTTGTTATTTCATAGGGATGTTTTTATCCAATTTTTAAAGTATTTTAATTTCCAGAACTCTGTAAATATGAAAAATGAGTTTTTATTTCAGGAAACTTTGTCTAGCCATTGAAAATAATTCAGACCACTCTTGGATGCAAGGTTGGATTCATTTGAAATGCGTTTTTGAGAAAGTATTGTTGTTAAAATCTCATGGGGATCAAACAAGGGGTTTGGGATATATGAGCAACTTTCCATTTTTAGTGTATGAGGTTCCAGTCACATTTTTAGCAACGTACTAGAAATGGGAGTGAGCTTTAGGAGGGGAAAATGGAACTTTAAAATTTAAAAATGGTGAAGTGTTTTAACATGAATCCTTTTGATATCACTTGCACGCCTTAACTTCATCTTGACTCAAATAGGATTAACCTAGGTTAGATGAGAGTTGATGTGGAGTTAAACCATAAAAAATAGAGGACAAAGGGATAAGGGGGATAAAGGGACTACACAATTGTTTTTTTCATCATATCACATAAAGTGTCAGGTTGTGGTTTCATGTGGATGCGATACAGGGGCTGGAAATTAGCACTTGGGAGTTGCATTGTGGTTTTGCATGTGTCCAGGGGCTATCTAAGAGAGAGGGAGCATAATTTTATGTCACTCATTTCCCTTTGCACCTTGGGGACAATGTGATGCAACAAAAATGGTTAAAAATGTGCCATGGGTTCATGTAACATGATGGGGTGCAAGTAGTTAAGAAAACATGCAAGTTTGTTACTTCCTAGGTGCAAAAGTGATGACCTGCAAGTTTCTGAGAGAAAGGCTCCATAGGAGAGTGCAATTTTATGTCCCCAATGGCTCTTTTCATGTTGGGGGAAATCCAAGGGGACACCACATGCTAAAAAATGCATCGATGGAGAGTTCATCATGAGAAAGTGATCTATTTCCACATTGTGCTCACTTAACACTTCAAGGTAAAAATTTTAAGTGACGAAAACATGACATGCATATGAGGAGTGCAAATTTGTGTCCCCATGTCCCTTAACACCTTGGGAAAAAGTTCAAGGGGACTCAAAACCTTGAAAAGTGTGCTCAAGCCTGTAAGTGATGCTGACATCATCATCACAACGTGAAATTAGAACACACAGCTTGCATTTTCTGTCCCGAGAGTGAAAGTTTGAGTTTAGAGGTGAAATATTATATGATTTTGACTTCAAATCATCTAATCAATTCACTTACACCACTTTACAGACTTGATTCATCCTGAAATTTGGTTTTCTACACCATTCACCCTTTTAGCATGAAGGAGCAATAATAGTGACTTGAGCTATCAGAGTAGATTTTGAAGTCTTGGACCAAAATTGATATTTCCATCATGTGGAGGATTCCAAGAAATTTCTATTGAGTATTTTATGAGCTTCCAAATCCTCCCAAAATATTTCGAACAAGTTGACTTTCTCTATTAGAGCCTTCATTCCCTATGCCCAAAATGACCTAGTTATGCTTAACTTGATCCCAACATCAATTATCTCCACAAATTTTCCCTAAAATGCCTTAGATAACACCATTTCTCTCCTGAAAAAATTCTAGATGTGTTGAGTCTTCCCTGTTAGCTTCCAGAGGATGTCTTCATGTTGCAATATGGCTAAAAATAGCCAATTTAGTGCTTTAGAGAGCACTATTCCACCTTGGAGCTTGATCTTATTGTGAAATCAACTTAGATTAATTCCCATGTACATGAAACACACTTAAAAACCATGTTAACACTTTATTCAATTTTACATGCTAGAAATTTTGCATGACAAGTACTTAGTCTAGTTCTTTTATAGACCTTTGTTTTGTATCTTATTTTTTCCGGTTGTACTTATTGTACATGGGCACCTTATTAGGCATATTTGTTGAGATTCATTTATTTTTTACTTTTGATTTCACTGAGTACAACTTAATGGAGGGTATTGGTGCAATATTTACAAATATGCGCATTTTATTTTAAGTTTATTTAGCTTTATTTAAGCTTCGTTGACTTAGTTTCGTTTGCACACTTCCTAAGATTAGACTAGGATAAGTGGGACTCATAGTTTGACCACTTATCTCATGTGTCCCTATTCATGTGGAGGTTGTTACACATATGTCTATCATATAGTCAAAAGAAAATTTCAACTATGACTCTTGTTTTTGATATATATAAACCACTTGTATTTGTAAATTAATAAGCCTGTTGTAATCAAATTAATTCAGTCGATTTATTGGAAATATTATGTTTCTATTATTGTTTATTATTTGTAGCATCTTTTACCGTTTTTGGAGTGAGTCCAAATTGAGGAGGTTCTTAGGTTTCACCTAACCTTTCACTCATTACAATTGAACTCATACTTTTTTTACACATACGAGATAATAACTAACTCAACTAACATTGGTCAAGTTAGTCATGCCTTGTTAGTTATGTTTGTTTCTGATGCCCTTGTCATGTCACATTATGTCTTGTCCTATCATAGGTAATATAGATCCATTAGACATTGAGTCATGTGTTGTTTTTTTGGTGTATATGAATTGTTTCGTCGTCATTCAACGACTTGTCCACCATGATAGTTAGTCATCTCACTTAGTGATAATAGGTCATAGTGGAAAGGTCAATAGGGTTAGTTAGGATTGTGTACACATGTCATGCACAAGAGTTACACGTCACTCCTATACGTACCTCTTTTTTTTATCTATGAGCATGTCGCACACACAATTTTCTTTCTGTACTTGATTCTCATTTTGTGATTTGATCTCTTGCTTATTAGGTGCAGCGTTCATGACACCATTGAAGTGTAACCTTGTTTGATGTGCACAGGGTTCCGTATTGATCCTCATAGAACAATGTGATATGGTATCAAAGCAATTGTTCAATAAATGTGCACTCAATTAATCTAGTTAATTTTTACTTCGTTTTCTAGTTTTCATTCTTCTCATGTAAGTTTTCATTATTTTGGAATCTTGTTTACAAGTTTATCCTTCTAGCTTTTGGAGTTTGTGTGGGTTTTGTGGTTTTGCATGTGTAGGTTACAGGGATTTTCTAACTAGATCTAGCTAGTTATAGCCAAGTTTGGCGGGACTGCTAAATCCAGAGGTAGGTGTCATTTTTCACATTTTTGGTTTTTTTTAATTAGTAATTTGTTTAATGCAAGTGATTTTAAAAAAAAGATTATGCCTTTAGACCTTTTTTGGCCTTCCTTGTTGGCTTTTTTTTCTATTTTTTATCCATGTTTGGCATGTGTCTTTGCCCTGCTTCCTGTTTGTCTCTTCTTGGTTGGGCTAACTCCTTAGCAAGCTCTTCCTAGCTCAGCTCAATGAGCCAAATTCCCCAACTCATGTTAGTGAGCGAGCTTCTTACAGAGTTAGGTTGTTATGTCAATTTGAGTTGTCTCCTTTTTTGATTCGCTACCCTGCCTTGTCACTGCATTGCATGGTCTGCTCAAGTCGTTCATTTTTCTTCATTTGTACATGTTTACTCGTTGCTTTACTCATGTTTTGCATTATGTCTTGTGCATTGCATGCTACTTTGTCTACATTGGACGGGTTTTCATTTGGTTTACATTATGTGTTTGAGAGGGTTGTTCTATTTTTCATTGCCTATTCGGGCATATTTTGTCATGCTCTGCATTTTCCTCTTCTTGTTTTTCTCGAGCCGTGTTTAATCTTGGCTAAGTGTGTCATGCATTGTTTTGTTGGCCATTTTTGCATTGTTCAGATGTGGCCTGCTCGTGCCTTGCATTGCTTCCTTTGTTTGGTGTCTCTGCTTGTGCTTGCCTTGGCTCAAACCCTCACCTTTTCAATCATTCTTACCTTCTGCCTGTGTTGGACCGTTGCATCTCTACCCCGAGTTATGCTCTACGTGAACTTGCCGTTAGACCCGCTCCTCATGCCATCCTCCTAACTTGCCCTACGCTCCATGCGTAAAACACTTCATTGCCATCATTCCCTGAATCCCTCGTCATGTTGGATGTTTAACCTTGCTTTGTCAAAGAGCAACTCGCTGACATTGAACCTCTCCCCTTCCTACGCACCTCCATGTGTTTTCCTTCCCTCTCACCTCGCTGGTCATAGATCGAGTCATGCCCTCATTTGACCATTTTCCTGCTTATTTTAAATTTGAACCCTTTGTAAAGCGGTCATGATTGTTTTCTTATAAGTGTGTTCGGTCTTTTAATATATTTGATGGGATTGGTTTTAAAATTTAAATTGGGGTGTGTATAGGTGGATGTTTAATTTTATGTTGGTCGATGTGTGTTGGGGTTTATTTATTAAAAAGGGGTAAGGTTTATCGGGGGGTGGTTAATATAATAGATTAGATCTTAATTAATCATAGGATCTAATTTATTTAATCAAGGTAGGATTAATTTTAATTAATCTAGCTTAGAAGCTTCATATTTTTAAAAGAATTTAATTAAAATTTAAGCTCTTTATTATTAACACTATTATCATTTTTGCGGTTATCGTCATGTTTTTCCTTTTAATTTCTAAATTAAGCTAATAGGGAAAATTCAAAACTTAATTTATAGTGTTATTGGACATTTTTTTCTACTAATTGTTGTTATAGTGTGTTGCGACCCTCCTAGCATTTTTTGCCTTCCAAGAGCATTTTCGGCATCCTGGAGGTCCCCGGGTCTCATCCTGAGCCCGTTTTCTACGTTATAATCACCCTTATTATTGCTTGCAGACTAATGAGTGCAACCACCACAGTCTTGCAACAAGGAGGTTTCAACTATGACGTGAGACATTTTTTTCTCACACCGGACTTTGTCTTGTCCCCTTGTTCATTGCTTACGCCTTTTTTGTGATTGTTTACGTATTGTTCGTTGGTTCCAACTTAGACTTATTGTGACCTCCACTCTTACACAATTCGTCACCTACTGTAAGGTGATTGGTCAATTGTCCCACGTCACACAAACATACCCTATTGTAATCAACACACTACTTATAAAGTGTCACAAATAAGGGGGGTTATCATTGTTCTTAGGTATCATATTGAATGGAGACGCATTCTCAGCTGAGTCTGACATCTTGCAACCTTGTGTGTATTCTTGAACCCTCTTTTTCTTGCATTGTGCATTTATTGATTTTTTTACATTTGTACCATAGAGATTGTTTTTCCCAAAACTACACTTTATATGATTGTTTCTACATTACAGCCTCCACCTATTCTTCTTGGTAAGGATAACTATGCATTGTGGTGTTTAAGGATGGAATGTTTTCTTATTCACGATGACCTTTATCTCTATTTGTATGGACATGTACCTGCACATGGTGATCCTGATCAGCTTGAAGACTGACTTGACACTTGTAGCATGGTCATTGGTCATTTGTTGATATACATTTCCATGCCTCTCCACCATCATGTGGTGCATATAGAGTGTCATCGCATTGTTTAGAGCATATTTTATTCCTTATTTGGAGATCCTTCAGAGATTGTCGTTGTTTCTTCTCCCATTGATACATTTGTCTCCTCTTTTTTCTCATGTGATGACAGTTCTATTGACACATACTTGTTTGTTCCTATCCTTGATGACGAGGATCATTTTTCTAGTTTTGATGACAAGATTACAGATGAGGACTTCTCTCCTCCTTCTTTCTGCCACTTCTTAGAGAATGTTGACACTCCTCCCTTTTGATTAGATATCAAATAGTCTTATTCTCAACCTTATACTCTATTCACATCTATCTCCTTTCCACTTCTAGTGTGTGAGGCATTTTCCACTCCTCCTCCTTCATATGTTGACGATTCATACCTATCAGACATTGCTCTTCTATTTGTCAAACTACCCTTTTGGGAGGAGTATCTGTCAGACCTTAGTCATCTCTTTGTACTTCCTACTTGTGTTGTCATACATGGAGTTTCTCATCCTTCTACAGGAGTTTTGGAGGATTTCTTCATCTCCTTTATTGGGAGTGCCCCTTCTAGGACTCTTATCACTTCCACTTTTGCATAGATCATCATTGATCCTCTCTTACACTTTGATAGTTTTACGTTTATGGCTTTACCTTTGGCTCTCGTGCACTTACTTGTCAAACCTTGGTCAGATTTCCATGGAACACACTCAGAGTTTTTCATACTATTGTCTTCAGTTTCCTTCATGGAGTGGGTGGAATTCTAGTACTCCATTTCTATTCTTCCTAAGGGAAGAAACATTGTTCGATGTGGATGGACCTTCATTAGTCTACATGCGGAATACCACATCATCAAAACTCTTCTTGGAGACTTCATAGAGTTTCAAACTTCATATTCGGTTGTAGGATTTTTTACCAAACCCTTCACTGAAGCCAAGTATCCTTACTTGTGTTCTCATCTTAGGGTGAGGTCCACTACTTCTTCCTCACATCTTATTTGGGCCTTCTTGTCTTTCTCTTGTCTTCAGAATTCCATTCAACCTGCTTATTTGCCACTGCTTCAAATTCACTATCCCTTCATAGATTAGTTGGCACTTCCACCTCACATAGGAAACATCATTCCTTGGATAGGAACCACACCTTGTCACTTTGAGCATCTTCTTATTCACTTGATACAGGGTGATATTCAACACATTATTCATCTTGGGAGGCTGGATAGCGTTCTTTCTTCTCTTCTTGTAGAAAGATTACAGTTTATATATGAGTACCTTATCAGGCCTTTAGTTATCAGGACTCATTTGATGCATATTTCTTAGGTTGTTTAGGGAGTCTTTTATCTCTTGTAAGTGGATCTTTTCCCTTAGGGATTTTTTCTTCATTACTTGAGATCCTTATTGTACATGGGTACCTCGTTAGGCCTAGTTGTCGGGACCCATTTTTCTCTTCTTATTTTCCAGAGAGATCTTGTTTGTATATGGGTACCTTATCAAGATTAATAGTGAGGCTCCATTGACACATATTTCTTAGTTGTCTAGGGGATTTCTCTTTCATTTATGACTTTCTATGACCTCTACCTCAGCTTCGAAAAAGGGGGGTGTTGGTGTATATGACTTGTTTCATCATCATTTGACGAATTGTTCACCATGATGGCTAATCATATCACTTAATGAAAATAGTTCATAGTGGAATAGGTTAATAGAGTTAGTTAGGTTTGTGTAGATGTGTCATGCATAGGAGTTACACATCACTCCTATATCTACCTCTCTCTTTTATCTACGAGTAAGCAAGACACATTGTTGTCTTTTTGTACTTGATTCTCATTTTGTGATTCAATATCTTTCTTACTACGTGGAGTGTTCACGACACCATCGAAGTGTAACCTTGCTTAATGTGTGCAGGGTTTTATATTGATCCTCATAGAAAAATCTGATAGTTTTCATACTACGCTTCATATTAATACTATTTTTTTACTGAATTACTAGAACATTCTCATGATATGTAACAATTTTTATGATACATGTTATTTATGCTCAAATGCTTGTATATTATGAATACTACTCCTTATTACATGTTATTTAATATATTATATATGGTTTGTATCATAACTGTAATTTATTACAGGATTTATACAATGAATCCTCTCTCTTTCAAACAAAGTGATCCTTTGCAACATCCCTCATCTTAAAAGGGGACATATTGTGGGATTTTTTTAACAAATTCATATAGATTATAGATATAGTGCTTTATTTGACACCATATGATGAAATTCACATAGTTATTCCAAACATATTGTAAATATGTGAACATGTTAAATCATGGCATGTACGTGTCATTATGGCTCATATATAAAGATCATAAACAAATTGACCTAAATGCAAACTCAAACACACATAGGATGGCTCCATGGTAGGCTCAATTGCCCACACTTTGGCTCTGTAATAGGCTCAATTACACATGTGTTCTTAGATATCATAGTAGGCACAATTACTACAATGGCTCTCTTAACGAGCTTAATTGCTGTAATGGCTTATAACAAGCTCAAATGCCAAAAATTCTTACATACAACATTTGCATCCCTTATATGACATCAATGGCATATAGATGTAGATGTTTCATGCTTTAATTTAATAATATGTTATTTTACCAATTTCATAAGCATATTTATTTGGCATTAACACATGTTTTTACATGTATCGTGTGGGTTCATATATATGGTAGAAGAGAAGAGAACTCATGCATTTCATTTCACATGTCTTTCATGAAGGTTTACATTTACAATTTATTTTTATCTAAAAAAATTTAATTACTAGATTAAAATAGGGGAAAATGTAGTACCCTAAGTTTGGACCAATGGCAATTGGTAATAATCATTTGGCATTTGTCCAAGTCTATTCATGTTTAAACAGTTAATTGACTTATTCCTATATGCATCTTGCTCAATTTAGTACTCCATATCCACTAGTCAACACTTGTTTCTCAACATTTTCTCACCAAGAACCTTTTTGATATATACCAAAAACAACCTCACCAAATTTCTCCACTTTCAGAACAAGTCTTGAACTAAATTGGGGTAGAATCTCATAGCAAGGGCATAAACGTTCGACGTTTCTAACCCTAGCCAATGTCTTTGTCCTAAACAATTCCAACATATATTTTCAAATGAAAAAGTTACTTATGTCATCTTAAAGTGAATTAAGTGGAAAAAAGTTTCACTCAAACTAGATATAAAATCGTTATCACCTTACTCGTTAGAGGAGGTCTTTCTCTCACATCTTTAGGTTATATAGGGGATTACACACAAAAAATCACCCAAGGGAAGAACTATCATTATAATATCAGTCATTGAATCACACCAACAAGCTACCAAGTTTTAATATATCTCATGGTGCTACTTTAAATCATTATTAAGTGCAACAATCTACACCAAAGATCATTGTCATGTTTTCAAAGGACTTATTAGGATATCATCAACACATTATTTATTTCACATTTTTACACATTCACAGGGAGGGAGAATGTAAGACTTGATCCGTCTTTATATAATTAGTACATAGTATTATTGTCATCTCACTATTGGGGTGAGGTAAGGCCAGTCCAACCCAATTAGATTAACCCTTTTTAAGATCTTCAAGAGAGAGTTAGGGTTCACACAAAGATGTTATTTTACTATAGAAGCATAATCATCAACCTCTAACCATAGATCTAAAACCCATAGACATGGAGATTTCATGTGCCTGACTTTAGATCTAGATTAGAATAATAGAGGGAAAACTTGACCAAGGAGATCAAAAACACCTAGACGTTTTTGTCATATTCATGCAACACATGTCTTGTACTTAGTTTCACTGCTCCAAATTTTACGAGCAAGTTAATAAATCTGGTTAGAATTATTGTACCATTACACTTGAATCTGGTTATCATAGGTGGCACCAAAGTAGCCTTTGTCTAATCAACTACTCAACAAAAAGTATTCAAAGAATTGAGATGATGAATTTCATTCAGGTTAATACATGTGTTACTTAATTTTAGTAGTCATTTATTATATAGACCATGTTAGGAATTATATGGTGTTAGTACTCACATGGGTGATTAAATACATTTGTAATAAATTATTATTATTATTATTATTATTATTATTATTATTATTATTATTATATTATTATCATGAATTGTTGTAACACAACTCATTAATAATAATATAGTTAGAGGTTAGTAATTTGTTAGTGAGTAAAGAGTTGTTAGAACAACTTATATATGTTAAGGTGAGTTGTTATAGGAGGTTTCCTATTTTATAGGAAACATACTACAATTTATTTGTATGATCTGAATTAAATAATATACAATATAATATTATTATTGTATTAAGAGTTTAACATACTCCTATATATTTGTATGACCTGAATTAAATAATATACAATAAAATATTATTATTGTGATAAGAGTTTAAGTTTTTTTTACTTAACTTCAATAAACTATAACTAAATTTACATTTGGTAGCAGAGCATTCTGATATAGTTCTTTAATGGAGTAAGAGGCAGTGGTGTGGAGATTCTCTTCGCAAGTATTAGAGTTCCAAAAATCATTGTTACGTGTGCAAGTGTAGATCAAATCCATTTGAAGAAAATATTCTAAATTTCATTTTAGGATCTGGGTTTCTCTAAGGAAACAACAAAAATTTTTACAATTGAACCCAAATCATATTTTTGGAGAAAAATACGATTCATGGAGCAATAGTCATTTACATAACTATACATAAATCCAATTTTCATATGTGTGTGTGTGTGTGTGTGTGTGTGTGTGTGTGTGTGTGTGTGTGTGTGTGTGTGTGTGTGTGTGTGTGTGTGTGTGTGTGTGTGTGTGTGTGTGTGATAGCCATTGTAATCACAGAGTTGGTTCAACAGTAATCTTGGGGATACAAGCTTGGCCCTTTATTTTGTCTCATGCAGTATTTCCACATTTCGGCGGACAACTTGTGGCACACTCCATTGTCAATAATCTTCAGTTCTTCTGTAGAATCAGTTTGACGTGTAGACTTGTCTATGTCTAATGATAACATACTCTATGGGCTTCTAAAACCGTTCTATCTTCAAATGTATGTAGTGAAAGTCAAAACTTCGTTTTTTTGTTCATTATATAGTTCAACCATGTATCAGATTCATTGTATATTGTTGGTATTAGTCAGTCATAGTATTTTTATTTAGTTTTGTTATTTATAAATTTAATTTCTTTAGAAGATTGTATGGTCTTCTTGACAATCAAATTCATAATTAAGTGTCAAATTTATCATAAATTAAGTTAAAGAGCAATAGTCAATTACTTTTTAATCTTTGTTGTTTTATTGTCAACATTGTAAAAGTGTCAAAAAAATATTATTTTTTTACCTCGAGGATGTATTTTCAACCTGTAACCTTTGTCTAATAAAATAAAGTGTTTTACATTGCAAGAGGGAAATAAAAATAATTAAGCATCAAATTTTCATCGGTTGAGTAAGTAGTGCATCTAATGGAGGCTGGAGGAATCAAAGGAAGGAGGTCTATCATTGACCTATCATCGGTAATCAATGGTAGGGCCACATTCTGCTTTGGTGGCATCATTTTTAGTTGTGTGTTTGATTTCTGATATAGTATGAAAATAAGAACATAAACATGTACCTATTCACTTGGAATGTGTGAGAAAGAATTTCCTAATATAATCTCTTGAAAGTGTCGTGAATGGACATGGAAGGTGAAACACTGTAAAAATAATTGTAGAGAAGGGAAACTGATTGTAGTGACCCTCTAACTATTGTATTTTGTTGGAAGATGATTGGTTGGCAATAAGTTCACTAGAAGTGAAAGTGGGATAAGTTCTCCTATGTAGGTGATCATGTGCAACGAGATTTAGATGACAAGATCCAAACCTGAAAGTATGTATTGGCATACAATTTTGTTTTCAGGTGCTACTTGCCCCATGTTCACACTAAGGGGGAAATGTTGGCAATTATATGGTGTTAGTACTCACATGGGTGAGTAAATACATTTGTAATAAATTATTATTATTATGATGATTATTATTATTATCTTGAATTATTGTAAAATAACTCATTAATAATAATATAATTAGTGGTTAGTAATTTGTTAGTGAGTTATTAAAACAACTTGTACATGTTAAATTGAGTTGCTATAGAAGGTTTCCTAGTTTATAGGAAACATACTCATATATATTTGTATGATCCGAATGAATGAAATACAATATAGAATATTATTATTGTGTTATAGTTAAAGTTTTTTGGATTTAACTTAAATAAAATTTAGCCAAATTTACTGACTGATGCATTCAATCATGTACTCAGAGTCATCTTGACTCAACATGGTCGTGTGTGATCGCTTACCACTACAAAACTTTCACCTCACAAGTAAGAAAATATCCAACATATGATCACAAATTTTTTATATCATTATTCAAACATGTACGCATGGGAAACACCATATCATGGGAATTGTGATCCAAACTGATAAAAATCCACTTTAGTTCTCACATACTCGAAATAAGTTACAATAATAGTGACATCATAAATAGTCTTCTTATCTCTAAAAGTTTCACCTTAACATCAACCATAAGAAGGGAAGTTCCAATCCATTAAGTAATTGTTTGAGCCAACCTCTTGTTCAAGATTTCCTCATAGTGCTTATTACTTGTCGAAATAAAGTAAACACATTGGTCATACTTGTAACCTTTGGATGTAAACTTCACTAAAATCTATCGTAACTTGTCAACGATAAGTCAGTTTCAAATTTCTACTTGTATGATGGAATTTTATATCATCTTGGTCACTTATGTGTATCACACAAAGGGGAGAGGTAAGAACCAATATGGGAAGCTCACTTCAGAAGGTTAAAGAATAATTTGGATTTGAAAATACCCTTGCAATGTTAGAAAAATATTTCTTTTTACTGTACCTCAAGCCAAATGTCACTAAGTACATTAGGTGTTGTAGCACATGTGAAATTTTGAAACTGATTATCGAGAAGCAAGATATGTATATACATTTTTTTATTCCAATGGGACCATGGGAATCTATTTCCATGGATTACCTCTCAGGATACCCTACTACTAAGCATGACAATGATTGAGTTTATGTAGTGATCAATAGATTCTCCAACATAGAAATTATCATGCCTTGTGAGAAATTTATTTCCACTTTGAAAATCTCTAATAGGACAGGAGCTTATTAAGGAATTTATCAAAATAGATTTGGTCTTTAATGAGCACAAATTTAAACAATTCTACCACATTCCATCCACATAATGATGGATAAACATAAGTGGTTATCTAGATGATCGTACATCTTTTAGAATGTACAATTCAAACAAACAACACACATGGGGTGAAAAACTTATTTTCATTTAACATATTTATAATGAAGCTCTTCAAAATTCTACCACTCACAACAATTTTAAGTTTTGTTTGGGTTTCTAACCTTTAAAACCCATCAATGTATCTTATCATATACCTCATTCAAAATTACTAACTCATTTAGCTAAAAAAGAATTTGAAACAACCATTAATTTTATCTATCAAAGAAGCACCACGGATATCACAGGTCTAAGGATCGCAACCTTGCTCTGATACCATATCGAAGAAGTGCCACAAAAAAAGTCCCCATAAAAAAAATGCCATAAATTTTGTGATTTTGGGACCCCAAAATTTGTAAACCCTCAACTTATTGATATGTCAATTTGAATAATGCATGGGTGAATGATGCGAGGCATGAATTGTTTCAAGACAAAATAAAGCATGCATACAAGACTACAAATTACAAAAATACAAGAGAGCTAATTGCAATAATGCAGAAATAGATACAACTCAATACTCCGTATCATATAATGATACAAGTGATGTACACATATAAGAGGAGGAAATTGCAACTACTACCTAGATTAGTGGTGAATAACTCTCACTAACTTATATTAGTACTAAATTTGTCTCCACACAACTAGTAAGCTAACTGAACATAACTGGTAAGCTTACTCAACACATACACTAACACCCTACACTGAAAAATACAAGGGAAATGAATATCCTACACTAACACCCCCATAAGCACAGCTTAGGTGAGCAGTGAAAAAAGAAAGTGGGTCCCAGCAACAAGGCCTGATGAGGTACCCAGGTATAATGCAATCTCTCATAAGATAAAGTAAAAGGAGAAATACCAGTGTGAAAAAACTCCCCATAAAAGAGAGACATGAAGAAGTGAAGAGGCTAGAAAGCCCCCCATGAAGATGATGAAACTGTTGATGTAGACAGCACCCCAAGAAGAGCTCATAGATGAATGAACTTTCTCTCACTGAACTTTTTGTTGAAGATGTCAGTAACCTACTCTAAAGACTAACAAAATGTCAAATTGATGACATGTTCATGAATGACCTCCCAAATGAAGTGTACGTGAATCTCAATGTGTTGGGTCCTCTAATGAAGGATTGGATTCTTGCATACATAGATGGTGATTTGGTTGTCAGGGAAGATGACTATAGGTTGTCTGATTTGGATGCCAAACTCAGAAAAAATCCCCTGAAGCCAAATAGCCTCGGTAGTTATGTTAACAAATCCCATGTAATCTACCTCTATAGATGATGGAGAAATATCATTCTACTTCTTTTTCAGTCAACTGATAGGACCAAAACTCAATGAGAAATTGTAACTTTATGTGGACTTATGACACTCAATGTCACCAACCCAATCTAAGTCTGTGTAGACGACCAAGTCAATGTCTGAACAAACCCTGCAGTGAATCTCGTATCTATGTGAGCCCTAAATGTAGTGCAAAAGCCTCTTAGTTGTTTTTAATGTATCTCATGGGGTTCCTGCATGAACCTCGAAACAATACCAATGGCCTATGAGATATCAGGTCCGGTGTGAGTCAAGTAAATAAGGTTGCCAACAAGTTGTTGATACAAAGTATCATCGACCAAGGGTGTGGAATAATATTCATCAAGCTTGACTCTAGATAAGAATGGAGTTAGAGATGGCTTGTAGTCAGCCATGTGAAACTGAGCCAAAAAATCAAGAGAGTACTTGGGTTGTGCAAGTGAAATCCTTCAATCATACTATGTGATCTCAATGCCAAGGAAGTAGTGCAATATACCCAAGTTAGTCATGGTGAATCTATCTCGTAGATCTATCTTCACTGCTAAGATGGCTAATGAAGTACTCTCGATGATCAAAAGGTCATTAACATAAAGTACCAGTACCAGTAATGAATCATCCCACCGCAATATATATACATTGGTATCTAAATGACACATAGTGAAACTAGATGCTAGGAGGAAGGAATCCATCTTGGCATACTAAGCCCGAGGGTCCTACTTGAGGCCATAGATAAATTTCCTAACTTTGTAAACTAAGTATGAATCTTGAACAAACCTAGGTAGATGTGAGGAGACACCCGAGCATATCCAATAAAGCTTTTTTCTGAGGCCAAATGAGAGACAGGGAGGTTAGGGCACTAAACCAACAAAGGCTGAGCTAGCCTTTGACCACCACATGAGCCAAGTTTCAAGGAGACGAGACACAAAGTCACCAACAGTTGAGCTCAAGGAGACTACACAATGGATCAAGGAGTCTGGGCCAAGAAAGGCACACACAAACCATGGGTGGAGGTCTCTGGCTGAGAGGAGCCATGACAACAAAGTGTAATAGTGTGTCATGAATGGTTCAAAGACATGTCTAAATGGAAAGTGTAACAAGCTAAGTTAGTGGTGCAAACCAAGATAGGAGTTACGAGTTGAACCAAAAGAAAATTGAGTTCCAAGTCCGGGTTGTATGAGTTGGCCCAAAGTGAGTTCCTCTAACATTAGACCCCCACCATATTTAACCATATATAGCTAGCTTAGCTGTAAAACTCCTAGAAAAGTTCCCACAAAAAAATTCCATAAATTTCATGATTTTGAAACCCCATAATTTGTAAACCCTCACTTTAGAGTTTCTAGATATCTAATGAAAAAAAAATACACGAGAAATTACAAAAATCAAAATAACTAACAATAAGATGCAATATGATCAAGAACTCACAAGGTAATAATGGCTCTAAATCAATTCATTGCTCCATGTAGATATCCTCCTGTAGGTATCTGTGAATAAAATCACTCTTCACATCCAACCATGTGTTGCGGCTAAACCAAGTCTGAGTCTAATCTAACTCATCTTGGTTATGGGTGCAAAGGTATCTGAGTAGTCTAGGCCGACTACCTAGGAGAAACACTTGGCTACCAAACAAGCCTTGTACTTATCAACTAACCAATCTGCTATAAATTTGGCCTGATATATCCATTGACATTGAACCATCTTCCTTCCCTTAGGAAGTGAATTCAAATCCCAAGTGTGATTTTTGATTAAGGAATTATATTCCTAATGCATAACACTATCTAACTCAGGTATGTCTGATACCCCTTAGAATGTTTTTGGATCTGTCATTGAAGCATAGAAGGCATGTGGCCTACTTTGATAGTCTACCTAAGTACGTCTGTCATCCTTTGGATCCCTTACCCAAGTGTTTGCACTCTGAAGTGTCTTTCTAACCCAAATAGGTCCTGATGTGGGTGGGTCATGTGTCGAATCTTCATCCTCTAAAATTTGGCTAGAAGTAGATAAGGATGACTCCTCATTACTTTACTCACTTTATGAATCACTGCTAGAACTGTAAGAAGCAGAAGACTTTGCCTCAGGAACATATGGTGGATGATTTGAATCCTCAGATTACTCGTCAAAATTGAGTGAACCCAAATTAGAAGGAGAAGTGTCAAGTAAAGAGTCAGCAAGAATCTCCTAAAACTTAACACTTCTCTTGATGAACAACTCATGATTAGTAGGATGGAGAATTCTATAGCCCTTGACCCCCTCTAGATACCCACAAAAGATACAAGGTATGGATTGAGGCTCTATTGTTTTACATTTCTTTTTGGGGATGTGTGCTATTGTTGGAAATCTAACGACCCTGAAGTGCTTAATTGCTGGTTTCCTATTGTGTCAAGCTTTAAAGGGAGTTATTCCTTTCAAAGCTTTGTGGGGAACCCGGTTCTATATATAACAGGCATAATTGATGGCTTCTAAGCAAAACTACGGAGTCAAAGATTTATAGTGGATCATACAGTTTACCATCTCTTTCAACGACCAATTTTTGCATTCAACCACGCCTTTCTACTCAGGAGTGTAAGGCATTGTCTGTTGTAGATAAATACCCTTTGTGGTGCAAAACTACTCAAATATGTTGCTAACACACTCCCCCCCATTACCTATTCGACGAAATTTAATGCATTTCCTAGATTGTTTCTCAGTGAGTTTCTTTAAGTCCCGAAAGTAATCAAACACATTAGACTTTTTCCTAAGTAGACCCATGTATACATGGAAAAGTAATCTATGAATGTGAGAGCATATTTAGCCCTCATGAAAGAAGGATGGGGAAAATCCCCTGTGACATCACTATGAATCAAATCTAAATGTGTCGAATCTCTCCAAGCTTTTCCTTTGTCAAATTTCTCTTTAAGGTGTTTATCAAGAGCACAACCCTCGCAAAGTCCCTTTGAGAAATGAACTCTAGGCAATCCTATAACCATGCCATGTTGATTGAGTTGCTAAAGGTTGTGGTAGTTAAGATGGCCATAATATGCTAACTCCATCTGAATGTGTGAGCAATGCAGTAGGGGAAACATTAGGTGCAAAGTACGAGAAGGTATATAACCTAAAATAGTGATCTTCCCTTCCCACTGCTACTATAGTTTTGATATATAATTCCCTGATCTCAACTGAATCTAGATCAAATATGACTCTCATTCCCTTCCCTATATGAGTCATCTGATAAACTAACAATATATTAGTTGAAAGTGAAGGTACACTAAGAACACTTAGAAATGTTCCACCTTTGAATTCAACATACCCTCTCCCTGAAACTATGGCTAGAGTATCATCATCCAAACTAATGGAGGACATGTTGCAAGGTTCTAAGGAAGAAAAATCAATCTGTGATGAACCCATGTGGTGTGAAACACCAAAGTCAATAACCCAAGAAGGAATGAATGAGGATGTAATAACAACTAGTGCCTTTCCTTTAGGTTTTTATTTACCTTTTTCCTTTTCCGTAGTAGATTCTTGGGTTGATGAATATTGTTTGATAGACTCAGGAACCCCTATGTTGTTCTTCTCAAGAAGATGACTGAGGTGTTCAATCTACTTCTTCATACATGTGTGCTTATCGTGCCCAACTTTCTTAAAATAGGCACACTTAACCTTTTCCTTCTTAGGTTTCCCATTTGAATTAGAGGTTTCAGTGGTAGATTTAAATGAGGTAATGGATTTATATTCTTTCTTCTTTTTTAGACCCTTTCTCTTTTGCTTCTTCTCCATGTTGCTAGAGGATTTTTGTTTCCCATTCCTGACAATGAGGGCTTGAGGTTTGGATGACTTCAAGGTCCCCATTTGGATTAACTTGTCTTAATCCTTAGTCAAAATGATGATAAATTCATCTAAATATGACATAGACCATGTTGCATTAAGAGCCCTCTTAGTAGCATAAAATGTAGAGACAAAGATAAAGTAGTCAATACCTAGTTTCGCAAGCACTGAAAGACCTAGTTGTTCATCCTTATTTTTTGTTCCACATTCCTTCAACTTCAATCGTAAGGACTTGAGCTTGGTAAAGAAATCTTCCAAAGTGTTAAAGTTGCTTTATAAATCCAATAAAATTACAGGACAAAGCAAAAGGCCAAAGGGAGTTGTCAATTACTAGTTTTCATGCTTAGGAATCATATAGATGCTAGAATGCTTTTAGGACCTAGAAATGTACCCAAGTGCATAGATGTTGTGTCTACATTTGTCCCCGATTTATGTTGCTAAGTGAATACCCAATAGCATAAAGTATATAGAAGATGCATACCTTATGATCCTATAGAGAGTGTGGCAAATAACTTGATGAGTGGACAAGTGAAGCTTAAGGTGATCGCAAAGTGAAGAGTGGAGACTAAGAAAGGGAAGTAGACCCTAGGGGTGAAGCGTATGTGTATCTTGTGCTTGTTATTATGAGCTCATATTTGTTGATGTAGGTTACTTATTTTTGTGTATTAAGGATGGACCTGTAAAAGAAGAGCAAAAAATTAGTCAAAGTTCCGTATGAAAAATCAAAGTAACATGTGTATAAGTAAATGTGTGAAAGTATGTAAAAGGAAAGTCTGCACTTGATGTATAAGAGTGTAGGAGATAGAGAATTGTCTTGATTTGCTGAATTTGTTGTTGATGGTGAGTTTTTTGGCTGATCTCATGCCAAGAGTGAAGAGTGTTGGGGAGAGAGGTCTAGTTTTTCCCTCCTTCCATGACTCTTCCCAATAAGCACCACTACAAATTAGATGTCCTAATTTGTTATGTTTGTTCTGTGTTGTTACGTATTGTAACTGATTGTAGGAGATAGGATGCATTCTGTAATTGGAGGCAAGTGCCTGCTACTGGTGATGTGTGTTGAAGACTGCTAAAGACTATGTTGTACTAAGAAATTTCTTGTTTCTGCCCCCAGGACATTAGCACCCACGGGAGGACACAAGAACCAAACGCTACTATCTAGGTCTCAACGTTAGTGTCCACTTTGTGTTTTAGACCCAAGTCTGATTTTGGGCCAATCTGTAATTCTGTTCTTTTGTTGATTATGTACTGTGTTTTAGCTTTGAGATGTTGTAGGGGTGATTTGTTCACCCAATGTATGCCTCCCTCGTTTGGGGTGCATGTGACAATTGTAGGATAATACAGTCCAAAGGAGAGGACCAAATACTGATATGCATATCTAAAGTGGATACCTGTAGGGGTAAGGGATATGCATGGCAGAAACCAAGGCACATGCAAACAAGATAGGCCAATAACAAGTGTTGGTGATAAAAGCAACTACCATGCAAAGGAAGACAATATAACAAGCAAGTTTGAAAACAAGATGGACCGTGAAAATCGGGTTTCATACATGGGACATCGCTCACAATGTTACAAGAAATCATGGCCGAAGCGACCAAAAGCATACAATGATCAAGAAATACATAGGGCATAACCCACAAGCAATAACAAACAAGAGTAAGCAAAAGTGACAGATAACCATGGTTGTATAGATCCTACATGGAAAATGCTACACATGAAACACTTGTTAGCAAGTTAGAAAGAGTAATAGTATGTCAAGGCATATATATATCAGTGAAAATCAAGCGATAGTAAAGTAAATGATGTAACAATAGAACCTATGATGTGTAGAGTATGAGCATAATAAAGGTAGATGCCCCCAAGAACCTCGTCAGGACTAGAAATGGATTCAATGTTGAGCATCATGCATCATGTAAGGATTTGTAAGAGATCTGTATTTACTTCCAGAGACCAACTGAATGCACATGTGTATATGATAAAGATAATGCCATACTAAGAATCCATCTAACATAGTAAGCAAAGTGTAACATGTAATAAGTAAAAGCTAGCAAGAACAAATATAACCAAGATATGCACATGTTATATGAGTGTGATGGTATGGTATGCAATATGTGAAGATGGGAGGAACAACATTTCCCCCCAGCGGAGGTGTATGAAATGAGCTTCATTTATAAATTCCCCCTCAACAGTCAAGAATGAACCATAGAACAAGAGTGTGTCACCGGGAAATGAGTGTGTTACGTGAGAGTAGATGTTAGAAAAGATGTATCATGAAGTGCAGAGTGTGAAATGTGTATAAGGTGAGGTTCATTGATGAAGTATGCCATAAATAGTCAAATGTGAACCATGGCACAAGAGTGTGTTGTTGGGAAATGAAGCAAGAAAAAATCTTTAAGCTTAATAGTGTTTAAGATGCATGATATTGAGCATATTCTTGAGTGGTTTTCGAAGAAGAGTGACAAGACGATATACACCATTTACGAGATTTTTAGTTATTATATAAGGTCTAAGCCAATTGGGTTTGAACTTTCCTTTTACTTGAGCTTCAACATTAGTATGTTTCTGATTTTCTTGTAGAACAAGATCATTGATATTAAATTTGTGTGGGCATACTTTATTATTATAAGCTTGTGTAATGTGTGCTTGATAGACACTAATATTCTCTAAGTCTTGTACCTGATGAGATTCAAGCATTTCAAGTTCATTTATTCGATGGTCATGGTATTCGTTATCTTTTAAAATTCCTTTGTGGGATACTCGTAATGAAGGAATTTTAAGCTCTAAAGGAATGTCGGCCTCAATGCCATAGACAAGTGAAAAGAGCGTAGCATTAGTGGGAGTGTGAATACTTGTGTGATAGGCCCAAAGAGCATATAATATTTGATTACGCCAGTCACTCCCAAAAGTTTCGAAAACTTTGCATAAGATCTTGACAATTGTTTTATTGGTAGTCTCTGCTTGGCCATTGCCCCGTGGATAATAAGGAATAGATAAAGATTGCTTGATTTTTAATTTGGCACGAAGTCATTTAACATCCTTATTTTTTAAGGGAGGGCCATTATTAGTGATAATAGTGAATGGTACATCGAAGCATGCAATGATGTGAGTAGTAATGAATCAACATATATCATCACCGGTGGTGGATTGCAAAGGTGTCGCTTTGACCCATTCAATAAAGTATTCAATAACAGTAATGGTGAACTTATGGACATTGACTGATTTCATATTTATTTTTCTAATGATGTCAAAGCCCCATAGGGAAAACGACCATGAGGAGGCAATGGGTTGGAGTTCATGTGCAAGGCATGGCGGATATTGTTGTGTTTTTGATATTTGTCACAATGTGTGGCATATTCTAAGCAATCTTGTTCCATGGTGGGCCAATAATACCCTTGTTGTAAGAGCTTTTGAGACATTACTTTTCCCGAGAAGTTTCCTCCACAAAGGCTATCATGAATATGGGAAATGGCTAAAGGAATATCGTTAAAACCTAGACAATGTAATAAGCGACCGTTGAATGCTCTTTTAAAAAAAGAGGCTCCAATGATTGTGTAGTGGCCTCCCACCATAGTTGATGAGCTTCATGAGGCGGTAGGTTGGCAGGGATGGATTAGTGATATAGGAAATTAAATTTTGGGGTGAGCCATTCAAGGGCATCATGGCTGTGAGTAATGGCACAGGTGTCTAAAACAATACTATCGGTGGAGGGATGGCGTAAATGACATATTATGAAAGTGGCTTGATCATCAGTGATATCTTGTGGAATAAGAGAGGCAGCACTAGCCATGTCATCAACATGACGATTGTCTTTACGAGGAATTGTGGTGATAGAATACGAGTCAAATGTGGCCAATATAGATTTTACAAGGTCATTGTAGGGGATGAGTCACTCTTCTTTGATTTGGTAGGTGTCACTGACTTGATTAACAAGTAGTTGAGAGCCACCTTGAATAAGGATATTGCGAATAAACAACTTGCAAGTGATAGCGAGGCCAAGGATAAGAGTTTTGTATTCAATGATATTATTTGTACATGGAAAGCCTAATTGGTAAACAAAAGGGAGATAATCACCTGAGGGTTGATAAAGACAATGCTAGCTCTGGTGCCCAAGGTGCAATGAGATCCATAAAAAATACATGGTCCATGTATCATGATCAATTGTGTAAGCGACGAAGTCATCACGGAAAAATTCGCAGATGGGAGAAGGATCAGGAAGAGGAGCATCTGCTAACTAGTCAACGATGACTTGGCACTTGATTGCTTTTTGTGGGATAAACTTGAAATCAAATTTTGTGGGTAACATGACCCATCTAGCAAGGTGACCGAAGAGATGTGTGTGAGATAATAAATATCGTAAAGGGTCAACTTTGGTGATGATATGGATCTCGTGATTGAGAAGATAGTGGCGTAATTTATCTATGACAAAGACAATGCCAAGGCATAATTTCTCAATATAACTACAATTACATTCATAAGGGAGTAATGTATGACTAATGTAATAGGCAACTTGTTCACGATGAGCATCAGAATGTTGCACAAAAAGGGCTCCCAAAACATGAAATGTAGCGGAGATATATAAAACGAAGGACCGATCAGCTGTGTGAGGCACAAGAACTAGAGGATTCAGCAGATAAGTTTTGATATCTTCAAAAGCATGGTGACAATGATCATCCTAGAAAAATTTAGTGTCCTTTTTCATGAGGTGTGTGAAGGGCTGGGTTTTGTCAGCTAACTTTGTGATGAAATGAAGGATAGCTTGGATTTTCCCTTGGAGTGAACGCATTTGATGGAGATTTCGCGGGGGAGGCATGTCAACTATGACACAGATCTTCTTAGGATCAGTCTCAATTCCTCATTGAGAAATGATATAACTGAGGAGTTTTCCAGTCATGACCCTAAAAATACATTTTTTAAGGATTTAAGTGTACATTGTATTATCACAAGCGTGTAAAAGGCGTGTGTATGTCATCAGCCTGAGTGACGCAATTGCAAGATTTAACAACTATATCATCAATGTAATCCTCAAGGATGTTATGGATATGATCATGAAATATGTGAGGCATTGCACATTGATAGGTGGCACCAACGTTTTTAATCCCGAAAGGCATAACAGTATAACAAAAGGTACCCCACATTGTAGTAAATGATGTTTTTTCTTGACCAAAGGGGTTAATTTTAATTTGATTGTAATCGACGAAGCCATCCATAAAAGAAATAATTTCATATCTAGTTGTGGAGTCGACTATAACATCTATGTACGGTAAAGGAATTGTATCTTTGGGGAAAGCCTTGTTAAGATCACAAAAATTCAGTGTAACAACGAACTTTCCATCCAGTTTCATAATATGGACAATATTAGAGACCCACTCAGGGTAGTCCACAACACAGATGAAGTCTACATCCAATAGTCATTGAATTTCTTCTTTGACTAATAAAACAACTTTAGGATGCGTTTTTATAATTTTTTACTAAACCGGTTTGGCTCTAAGGTTAAGGAATATATTATGCATGGTGACAGAAGGATCAATACTTGACATATCATTATAGTCCCATGCGAATACATCAGATAAGTCATGAAGTACTTGTTTGATGTTAGCCTATTCTGAAGGTGTAAGAGAAGCGACTAAGAGAACAATACAGGGGGTTTTCTTGGGTACCAAGGTTATACTGAATAGTCTCTTCATTTAAAAGTGCATAACGGTCTTCAATATAGGGATCGATGAGAATGGTATCAAGAGTATCAATATTTGCAGTAGAAGGATCAGACTTGCCAAAGTAAGTGGTAGTGTTAAGTACAAATGGAGAGCATTTTTATGATGATGAGGGGGATATGGTCATAAGTTCATACGTGTTCTAATAAAACATCATCAGTACAGAATGTATCTAATGCGTGTCAAGTGGAAGAAGCGAAACCATCGATGAGCTCAAGGTATAGTAGAGTGAGGTTATGAGTGTGGGAAATATTATAGACTTTAGAGGGAGATGGGGCAATATAACTAATTCCTAGCTTAGTGGAATGTGTGGGGATGGAAAGAGGTTCGATGATTGCCTTTCCATCTTTTCCTAACTTGGTGCCAGTGAAGCCATAATGAAGCATATATTGATATCCAAGACCATATTTAGTAAAAGTGGGTGAAAATGTGTCAGGAGGAGGGGTAGCAGGGGAATGATCGATGATGTTGTAGAAAGAAAATGGGGAGGGATCAGCTAAGGCTTCATAGACCACACCTTGATATAATAATTTAAGTCATGTATGAAGGGTTGAGGGAAACACATGCATAGCATGGATCCAAGGCTGCCCAAGGAGAATGTTATAATTAATATTATTGGGCATTATATGACATGAGATAGGAAAAGTGCATGGTTTAACAGTAATGGGAAGGGTGATTGTGCCTAAGACCCGTTTAGGAATGTTATCAACACTACAAATAGAAACAAACAAGGGAAGCAGGAGGCATCAGAAAGGCCAATTTGGTGAAGGAGTGCTAAATTACAAATATTAAAATTGGACCCATTATCAACTAAAGCTCGCTTAACCCCTATGTTATTTCAATGCAAAAATGAATATAAAGAGGGGGATCATTATCTAAAATAGATTGAGAAGGAATTTTTGCATATGTAAAAGTAATATTTTCTTAAAAGATAATATTGTAGTAAATTTATGATACATACAGTCAAGAGAAGTATGCGGATGAATACAAGCATTGGGCAAAAAAAATTGGATTTTAGTTTGACATTCAGGGTTGACCCTTAAAAAGGTGGGGATGGAGACACTCATGGTGACAAGATCCTAGGGTATTGAGGCTGACAATAAAGAAGGAACAAATAGTATTCAAAGGAGGGTATGGGTTCACCAAATTATTTAATATAAATTGAATCTTAATTGTAGAGTAAATATTATAACGAATGATATACAAATGCTCATATACAATAAAGAAGAAAGCAATGAAGCATGTACAATATGAAACCCTGAGCAAGAAGAAGAGATAGAGGGATTTAGCTAATTCTTGAGCAAACTGGAAGTGATCCGAGCAAGTGAACTACTGGAGTAGGCTATGAATAGTGTCATTAATGCTAACTCGATGTTCTAAGATCTGAAAATGTGTCAGACAAGAGCGCCCATGAGAGGACAAGAGTGTCAAGGCAATAACGTTCTTTCTGGGCACTAGTGTTTATGTAAATGCTCTGGATCTGATCTTTTCTATGCAGGAGGAGATTTGTCGTTGATATCTGTTTATCACTCTGGTTCTTCTCCAATGTCATCGATTGTACCTGTAATCTTGCAAAATAAATGACTAGTTGCACATACCCACAAACCACATAAAACATAAAAGGTAAGATGTAGAAGAGGAGTTAGATTGACCCGAACGGTCACCCGAAGTGTGATCTTACGACCAAGTGTTGCACTACATCTTAAAATCCATGTAGTTTTTTTGTGTGTATGCGTGTTTAGAAATGGTTCCCTGGGATGCCCTTGTGCAAGTTACACATTGATAGTGGGCTAGCTCTAGAATGTAACAAATATATAAATTGTATGGGATGGAATAAAATTAACTTCCCCTCTTATGTTGTGTATGTAGAAGTGATGCAACCTTTGTCCCTTGAATGAGTGCGCTAGATGGATGCATTTAATGCTCTTGTGCTTTTAAATGCAAGCTTAGGTGATATTATGTAATGCTTAGCGCTTGGTCCTTTATTTTGAAAACATAACTGTATATTTATATGATTCCCTTATTTGAATTTCGTAATTAATAACTGAAAGGCTGACCCAAAGTAATAAAAAGTAATTAAGAAGTGAAAGGGATCCAAAAGGATAAGAAAAGGGTAAAAAAGGACAAGAGAGCCCAGGAGGACAGGAGCACCTAGTGCTAGTGTCTCAACTAGGCACTAGTTTCCAAGGCCATAAAAAAATAAAACAGTCAAATGTCGATAAGAGCGCAAGACATATAAAGCCAATAAAAGTGCAGAAGCTAGTAAAAGGCCAAAGGGAGTTGTCAATTACTTGTTTTCTTGCTTAGGAATCATGTAAATGTGAGCATGCTTTTAAGACCTAGAAATGTACCCAAGTGCATAGATTTTGTGTCTACAGGCTTAGTTTTTAACCCCATCGTGATATAATACAACCCTTTACTCCTAAGTATAATGGTCATTTTTTATTTCCATTCATGACTGTTAAAAGGTGTAAGTGGGTTAATTGTACTTTGATCCATTAGTGCAGAAAGAAAAAATGTGTTCGTTGTTGTAGAAAACAATGAAATATGTAGAAAGAAATAAGTGTTGAACAAAAGAGGAAACATAGTGAACACCCCCCCAAACTATATCAAGAAGCTCCCTAGAGTTATGTCATTTTACAACTTAGTGTGTTTTACAAAATGAATAGGTCCAATGCGTGGGCAATGAAAAATAGTTAATGTTGTAGCAAAATCATAGCACCCCTGAATTGCCTACATTTTCATGGGGCATTTAATGTGATTAAGCAACACGGGTACCACCTCTCTAGCTCTAGGACTTGCGAGCTTGAGGTGGACCGCTGGAGAAGTTCAGATTCCTCTTCCTAATCCTACTGCTACACTACAAAAAATATAAGAAAAACACCTAACTAAACCTATCCTAATACTTCCACAGAGAGAGAGAGAGAGATCCTACACTAAAACAGGGTGGTGATAACACAAGAAAAGGGGTTGCTAGATAGATTCCCAGTGCCTAAAACAAAAATGAGTAATGGAGTAGATGGACCAACATCACAGATTCATAGAGAACACCATTTCATTCCCCAGTAAACACAACTCACCTAAACCTGCAATGAACACAAGATATGGACAATATACCTTAGTAATAAAGAGAGGCAAGTTAGAGACAACAAAACACATTCAGAGGATGGACAAATACATCACAAAACACCGCTTTATTGCTCTATTAAGTATGCATAATACATCATGGGGAGGCAAGAGGCAAAATTTCCATTATAATGCTTAGGGAGGAGTTTTGAATCTCCCACATTCAACCCAAAGGAGAGGAAGAAGGAGGGGGGCAAGAGGAAAAATGTCTAACTTTTTGCATAGTGTAACCCCTTTATATTTTATAGCAAGAATGAATGAGAGAGGAGGAGAGAAACCTGAAACCTTGCATCAAACCACCCAAAAAATCATCATGACCTCTGCAAGAGCTATGGGATGATCTACCAAGTCCATGCTCCATTGTACCTTGCCTTGGGCAAGAAGGAATGTCCCCCATACCTTCAATCATTTCATTTCTGCACCTGGGTATGACCTCCATTGTCCTGTAAATTCATCATGATTTTTCTCACACCCACCTCAATAATTTTACATTTTTAATCATTTCATGATTAAGGGCTCTTAATTCCCTTTCCAACAAGTATAATTTTGTAGAAAACTGATAAAAATGGAGGAAGTTATGCTTGTTTGAAGGTGGGTTGCATTTTTGGTTTAAGCCCCAAGTCACCATCTCCCCACCGATCTACTCACCACCTACTCGCTATCAAATCTCACCTACCTTGCCTTGGGAAACTTGCCCATGCAAGTCAGGTTGGGTTTTTTTTGCATTGCATAGCTCGGTGACCGACTTGAATTGTGTAAGTGTGAACCCACTTCCGCCTCCGTTTCCTTAGCTTGGCTAGCTCATTGCTTAGTTTGTTGGGGCGGGTTTTTTTGGACGCATTGCATCGGGTTAGTGCGGTGCATCGACATCATGTTTTTCTAACATGCGGGCCCGAAACCTTGCCCGACATGCCTTAACTCCTCGCACTCCTGACAACTTACCATTCTCTGCGGGCTCGGAACCCGTTAATCATCTTCACCATCACGCCGCCGACATCCACTTCAGTATCATGTTCCCTGTTTGACCTTCAACAATTGACAATAATTTTTTAACATGTGTATAAATTAACATATTTATTAATACGTTGTCCTATGTTGGCTAGAAAGAGACATGTTTATTTTTATTGTGTTGACACGTGCCTTAATTTTTAGTCTTTATTATACTTCGAGTGCCATATCTCATGGACCTTAGGGGAATCATCAAGATATGATAATTTACAAGAATTACATTCGTGTAATTGGGGGAATGCATTTACTTCACCACTTACATGTATAACCAATCTCTAATTGAATACAATATAATATCTTACATACTTTGAAGCATATCGATTATGTTCAAGAAAAACTTTTTTCATTTTTATCTCGTTAAATATTGAATGCTGATATTACGAATGTAGTAAGGATACACTCATACGCTTAGTACACCAAACCTCTATTGGAGCCTTTACAATCAAGAAAGGAGTGATGGTAGTTTGTTCAGCAGGAAATGATGACATGTTATGGGAAAATACTGATAAAGTTGCAGCTTGGATTTCTAATATTAGCAGAGGCACTATCGACATGTATTATGCCACCGCCTTAAAGTTGGGAGAAAACATTATTGTTATTATGATGCCATCTTTCTTCCTTAAGGAGGGGAACACTTTCACATGGAGATCCCAGGGTTCGTTGCTTCACCAATCTGGGGGCCCCGCGTACACCCAAAAAGGGGGTTTGTTTGTTGAAGGGTGAAAAACGCATAGTCTAAATTATATTTTTAAAAATCATCGACATTGCTATTGAAAGGGATTACACTGCCGCCTTGAAGCTGGGCAATGATGTTATTGTTGTTAAGGTGCCATCTTTCTTCCTTCACCAGGGGGACACTTTTTCGCATGGAGATGTCAGGATTTGCTCCTTCACTGATATGGGGACCCTGGTTGTGCCAAAAAGAGGATGTTTGTTTGTCGTAGGGTGAAAAGCGCTTAGTCTGAATTGTATTATTAAAGTTTTGTTTAAGAAGATGGATTACACTTTCTTCGTGGTTGGCTACTTAATGTACCTACCACTATGAGTTTCGATGAGAAAATGTGAGAAATAAAGTAATTGTTCCAAATTTGCATTATATATATATAAATAAATATATATATATATATATATATATATATATATTTATATATATATAATGCAAATTATATATATATATATATATTTATATATATATATAACTCAAAGATTATATATCATTTCCTTTCCATTTAGCTAGATTTGTAAATGTTGCTTATTTGGGTTTCTAATTCTAAATTTATATGACACCATTAAAACCCCACTGTTAGTCATCTATTTTTGCCATATACCATCAGACTCGCCATCGTTGCAAATAAAACTAGAAAATGAAAACAAAGAGCAAAAAGTTGTCAACAAATAGGACGCGAAGCTCGTCAAAATGATTTAGTTGTTTAGGTATGGATTTAGTTGTTTTGTTGGAATTGAATTTTCAGACTCGTTGGAATTGAATGTCGAGATTTGTTTCAACATTTTTAACAGATTTGAACTCTAATTTAAATTTGAATATTATTATTAGATTGCATATTTTTAGTAAGTAATTATTCCATGACTATTATTTGCAGGACGTGAACTGCTGAAATATAGACTAAACACATTAGATCTTAAATTAAGAAAACAAACAACCAATTTCCACCTGCACACAAACCAATAAATTCAAGAGCTTTAAATTCAAAAAACTATTCTCCTTGGCAACACTTTCCATCTGCTACTCGCATTTTGAGATATCTCCCTCTATAGTTTCATCTGCGTCTTGCTTGTCATGAGTTTTCTCTTGCTTTCAACTGACAACTTCCTTTCCCATTTTTCCTCCCCTTCCACTTTCGCTTCTTCACTATATCCCTTTCGGCGTTCACATCATACATTTCACATACGATTGCTAGTATACATATAGTAAATGAAGGGAGATTTTGAAGTTGCAGAACGATTCCAAAAGTGAATTTTTAAGAAAGCTACATTGTTAACATAAAGATCTAGATACCGTGGGTATTACACACAAATAAACTAGTGAAATGTTTCATATTATATGTTAAAGTAAAACATAGTACCTACAAATGCTACTAGCATATCTATCTTATATAAATATATGTAAAAAATGGCGAGAGGTACTATTCTCCACACGCCTATTCTATTTATGTCACGAATCTAATATAGACACCTCGAAAATAATACCTCTCAACATATATATATGAAAGTTTAAAAACTGGATATCGAGATATAGTGGGTTTGTATATTGCCATAGACCAACCTTATAAGAGGTTGTGTAGCTTAGTCATTGCCATTAACTCATATTTAAAATTTAAGCTATGTAATTACCTTTTTATTTTTAAAAAAATGCTTTATGACTCGGCAAATAAATCTGAACGTTGTCCTTACATCGTAACCCTAAGAACCATTCCATCATGAGTAGTTTTATGAACCCAACCACAGAGTTACACGCCCTATAACACATTTGAAGTATTGGCAGAGGCAGGGGAAGAGAGATGGGCAAAGGAGAAGATGCAATAGCTAAGAAGCGCAGCAAGGCCACTCGCAAACGCCTGAGAAAGGATTTGGCAACCTCTTCTGAGCACATCAATGGTATTATTGCTGCCAAACGCCGTAAAAAGGACCAAAAGCGTCGGATGTGTAGAGTGAGTGCTTCTACTACTTTTGACTGAAATTTAATTATTTCACTGCAACTCTCAATGTGAAATATATAAACGTGCGTGATACTGTTCCTTTTGAAGAATCTGTGGCCAAATTGCTCAACTAAAGGTTACCATTCAATCACTTTCGAATAAGGGTTTTAAGTTTAAGTAGCAGAAGTTTTACATTTCAGAAATGGAAATGAATGTTCCTTTTTACGCTTTCGTAGTGATTGGTGGCTTGAGACGTGTAATGTTACTATATATGGTGCAGTAAATTGTTTTGGTCTCGTGGACTTGAGAAGTAAAATTATTTTCAATTACGATTGCAGTCCTTAAATAGTTGCAAGAGGGTTTCTGGATGGAAACTGTTTAATAGACTATTGAGGAATCAATGCGTGGTCATTCTTTGGGACCAATCAATGATCAATGGGATGAATGACCCAAAAGATTGATTCTCCAATAATATTTTAGGCAATTTTAATCCAGAAACCTCACTGCTACTGTTTTAAATTTCTGAAACATCCTTAACTTTAAGCTAAGGTATGCACCTCAGAGCCATATTTCATTCAGTAACTGAAAACTTGAGACAAACATTCCGTGAGGGGAAATATCAGTGATTACTTCTTAAAAGTTTCCCAGGTTAAAGTTCTTCCACTGCAATAAGGGGCCTAAATCTTCAGCGGACACATGGCGAGATTGTGGTGCAACAATCATGGGGTACATTCAAACGTGACCTCTGCTCATAAATTATTGCGGTTGAATCTTATCCAACAACTTGTTTAAGGTGGGCTATAACCTTGCCGAAAACCACCTACAAAATAATTCTGTTTATGGAGTTCACGGAAGAAGCACCTAGACTTGCACCAGGTTTAGAAAAATTTCCAGTTGTTGCCAAGGTAGAACACTTTACATTTTGTGCAAACATACCTTATAATACCTTATAATGTATTGACCCTTGCTAACATACCTTATAATGCATCTAGGTCAAACAGGAATGAAATAGTGGCTCAAGGCCCCAAAGTAACTGCACCATGTATGAAAACAATGAAATTGGCACTTCGAGTCTTTTGAATGTCTCCTTGAACACGTTAGATCCTTGGATAGCCACCTCAAACATTTCAGATCCTTGGTTAAGATCGATTTGTATAAGTAGACATATCCTCTAGATTTTTATAGGTCACACACATGCACATAAAAGCAGGTATATGTGCTATTTTTCTGCTTTGGAGATTAATTGTACAAGCCTCCAAATGTGCTTTCATGAAGCCCTGGCTTTAGCTTAGCTCTGACACAGTCCTAGAAATACTGATAAACTATCAAATGAAAAAAATCCACTACATGTGCCCCAATGCTTGAAAAATGCCCAATGGCATCAACAGGCATAGCTTTGATTGTGCTCTCCTAGTTGTTCACATACGCTGGCTATTAGAGTCACCTCATGTCTGAGAAACTCTTGTCATGGTTTCTGTCCATCATCACGTGTTCTACCCAATTTCTAATTTGGCTTGTCATGGGTTTGATAAGAAACCATTTTTCTTGTCACAATGACACCTATGGGTCTTAGTCTGAAAACTGGTCTGAGCTCTCTTATTATGGTCGTACTCCACACTTGGGTTACATCTAAATGGTCTTACTCCTAGTATTGACTAGACCGTGTGGCAGGGTCTTGCTCCACTCATGGGTTGCATCAAACCATCTTACTCAGAGTAGGGCTTTACTCCACTCATGGATTCACTAAATGGGCTTATTCCAAGAGTAGGTTATAGCTAGATAGTACGACATAGTACTCTCATGGGATACACCAAATGCTCTTACTCCAAGTGTGGGAGACACTCAACGTGATTCCCTGATGTGAATCAAGCACTTATTCAACCGAAGCAACTTCAAGTAGTACAAGATTCAACAAATCTTATATGAGTAAAGTACAGAGTTAAATAAGTCCATAGACTGATCGTGTCTCGCACAAGAGTCGATTGGAGAGTTAAAATACCTCATTCAAACAGAAAAGCAAATGTTTTCTCAGTCAAGCTGCTGCTACAAAAAGTCAAAGCCTTTCAAAGCTGTAAGTTCTGGTGAAAATTTTCTTTGACAGGAAAACACAACAAAGTTTTTCAGTCATTGGTTGCACCAAACTATCTTACTCAAGAGTAGGTTTCTCCCAGATAGTAAGCTACTACTTCACTCATGGATTGCACTAAACAGTCTCATTCTAAGAGTGGGTCACGTCCAGATAGTAAAAGATGTATTACACTCATGGTTTACACCAAATGGTCTTACTTTAAGAGTTGGAAATGCTCAACGTGATTTCCTGATGGTAATTAAGCATTTATTCATGTTAAACCAAAGCAACTTCATGAAGTACAGGATTCAATGAATCTTACACGAGTGAAGTACAGAATCAATAAGTCCATAGAATGATCATGTCTCTTATGAGAATCGATTGGAAAGTCAAATATACCTGAATGCAACAACAAATGAACAGTCAAACAGCTGCTACTAAAAGTTAAAGTCTTTCAAAGTTGTAAGTTCTGGTGATTTTTTTCTTTGACAGGAAAACACAAGAAAGTTTTTCCTCCTAGATGATCAGTATCGTCAAAGATTGGAGCCAAAGGGATGAATTTTGTGAAAGTTAAACAGGCTTAATGATGCTAAAAAGTCATGGAAATGATATTTTGAATGGAAAACAAATGCTATGAACAAATACACAGTGAACAAAAAGAACAGGTCATTCTTCACATTCCATGGAAGTGTTAGGGAGTTTGGGTTAATTTTGAGTTGCTGGTTGACCTCACCGCATCTTTTGAGCCCATAGCCTATTACGAATGCAGATTAGTTAAATTTCCGAGGGAAGATTCAAGACGGCTTTACAACTTTGTCAAATGGTGCACTTAAAAGCTTAAAAAAATGTAACTAGAGTCCAGACTCCAGATGCATTCATATTGCTTGGAATCAAATAGGAGTTGCCAATCAGAGAAATTCTGTTGTTTCGCAGGGTCATTGCAGGGGTACAATCAGTTGAAAGCTTGCTTAAGAGTTTGGGCTGTACTGATTGATGGTGGTAATAAGATTAGAGATTTTTTTTTTAGATTGGTGAATTCTTCCTTTTTTGGGGTATCCTTCAGCTTAGTTGCCTCGACCAAGGGTTTCTCTTCCATCAAATTCACCTGGGACTTGTACCTGGCCTCATCCTTACCGTTTGGGATACACCATACCCAGTGAGTTGGATGTAGAATTTCACCCAATTTCAATACTTTAACATGTCTCATGGGAATTGAATTTGGGGCTCCATTGTATAAGCCCCAATGGTCTTACCTCTTGAGCTCAATCCATTTGACATCAGAGTGGAGTTTCATTGCTTGTTATAATAGAAAGTGTATTTTGAAACTAGTTTTTCTCTTCAGATCTAAAAAAAAAAAAGATATTTCAGATTTTTAGGAAAATTTCCATTTACAGTATTTTTTTTTTGATGAAATAGACTATATTACTTAATAAAAATATTACAGCTATCCACAAAAAATATGGGTGGTAAAGGGCACACCCCACGTTCAAACTAGCCAAAGGCTAGGAGACAAAACTATCAAAAGGCAACAATGCCACAAAACATAAGGAAAACAAACTAAGCTGCCACAACAAACATAGCAGCAGGGGGCGGTGGTGGAGGCCCTTTATCCTCCAGGTTACCATCGGGAAGATCATTTCCATCCGGAAGGGGCGGCCAGCCGGTGCCAACTTCTTCTTCTTCTTCTTTGTCGTCCTGCAGATTAGGAGATATGGCAAGAGCCAACCGGGGGACTTTGCCAGAATCCCATCCATCCCATTACGCAGGAGGTGGGGAGTGGTGGCGGGAGCCCCGGCCACTGTGATGCGTGGGCCACTGCGAGGACCCCCAACCACCCCGATTGACAGGGCTCCGCCGATGCTCGGGTTGCTACCTGGGAGAGCGATGACGGTGGGTACGTTCATTCGACCGGCCTCGGCCACGACGACCTCTCGAACGAACACTCCCAGAAGGGGAGGTGGGGGGCTCCCGTGCCACAGTGCAAGGAGCGTTGGCCCAATGATCTAGGAGGGTCTGGAGGTGCCGCACTTCCAGCTCAACCTTGTGGGCCTGATCCTGGATCTATAAGAACACATTCAAGATAAGCATAGCCTTATCATAATGCGAAAGAAAGCAAGAAACTGCGGAATTAGCAAAACAACAGAATTGCGTTCTTTCCATATAAAAAAAAGGATCTCCACTCTAAAAGTATGCCACACTTGCGCAAAAGCATGGGGAATGGAAATAGAATCCCCAAGCAAAACATGTTGCCAAAGAAATGGAGTTGGGCGAAACGGCTGAAAGAAATCGTGGATCCAGACCCAAATAGCCTGAGCTTTTGGGCAGAACCAGAACAAATGCGTAAGTGTCTCAATATGCCCACAAAAAGGGCAAAGTCGAGGAGCAATCCCGTAATGAGCTAATCTGCGCCCAATAGGGAGGCCTTGAAAGAGCAGGCACCAAGCAAAACAGGCTAGCTTGGGCTGAAGGATGGCCTTCCAAATTGTGTGAAATCTAGCTTCCCAGGAGGACCATCCAGAGTTGATGGACCACTTGGAGTTTAGCAAAGCCACCATTGGCAGCTTGGAGGTGAGAAGAGCATACCCTTTGTGCTTGGGGAGTAATTTAAGAACGGGGTATCTGGAAACCATTTCCAATCCTTCCACCAAGGCCTAAGAGAGACAATACCCACTTTGTGAAGCATCTCAGCAGGAATGGAATCAAGAATTTCCTGATAAGACTCTCTGTTGGCTGAAACAAGCCGAAATTTGGCTTTAGCTTGAGGCCAAGTGAGAAGCATTTTGGACTGCCTGCAAAAGATGTCATTAAGAGTGTGCAAGCCTCGACGATATAACTTAAGGGCATGAACCCAGGGCACTTGGGCAAGCGGCACATCATGAAAATTGATGAGAGGAGACCATCAGATGCTGTGGTCATTAATGGAAAGCCCATTACGGAAGCCATCCCCTTCCCAGATTAAAAAGGGTTTGAGCAACTCCCAGAATTTCCATATGCTTTTGACAACAAAGGTGCCCACAATCTTGACCGGGGCTTTGAGAATGAGCAGACTGTGAAAATCCAGCCCTTGCCAAGTTTTGCGCCCTTGAGGGGAACCTTGGCAAATACAATTACGAATTAGTACTTTCCAAGCTTCGTTGCTAGTGCAGGCCTGAATGATCCACTTGGCAGCCAATGCAGTCCCCTGGCGGCCAATGTCGGTCAGCCCAAGCCCACCAGAATCCCTAGGGAGGCAACAATACTCCCAGGCAACTCTGTGGAAACCTTTGCCAAGCTCCGAGTTAGCCCAAAGGAAATCTCTGAGAAGTTTTTCCAGCTTCTTGTAGGAGGCTTTGGCCGGCACCCAACACGAAGAATAGTAAACATGCGTGGCAGTCAAAATCTTGGAGCAAATATGAAATTTTCCTGCCAGCGAAAGGGGTTTAGTAATCCAGTACTCCAACTTGCGGGTGACCCTGTCAATAACATACTGCCAAAGTTGACTGGGGGCAACATCAAAAGCAAAGGGGATACCTAGAAATTAAAAAATTTCTCCATACTGGATGTACTTCCAGTCAAAACGATTAAGCCAACCAGGCTTGGGGAGAAAAGATTGCCTGAAGCACTGGGTCTTGCGCCATTAGATACTGGACCTGAAGCTAAACAATACGTGTCCAAACATTGCATGACATTGTTGATATTAGTTTCTTCCTCCAGGAGCGTGAGAAAGGAGTCATCCGCAAAATGCCCATTGATAAGCTGAAGGGGAGTCGGGGAAGGGAGCTGAATTCCACGCACAAGCCCTTGGTCCCGAGCATGGGCAAGGAGAAACCCAAAACCTTCAGCGGCAAGCACATATAGAGCAGGTGCTAAAGGACAACCTTGCCTAATAGAGCGGAAAAGCCCAAACTGCTCAGAAGTATGACCATTTACAGATAGAGAGGCAGAGGCATCAACAAAAAGCATTTTGACAGAGGCGATGAAGACTGAACCGAAGCCCAACTTCAAGCATCGCCAAAATGAAATGCCATTCAATCCTGTCGTAAGCTTTTTCAAAGTCAATTTTGACAAACATGGCAGATTGCTTAGAGGTTCTAGCCCACTCCATGCCTTCCCAAACAACCAAGATATTATCCAGAATGTACCTGCTCTGTATGAAACCAGTCTGCTCAGGACTGATGATAACTGGCAAGATGGGCCGAAGCCGAAGAGCTAAAGCCTTAGCTATGATCTCATAGGATACATTGAGCAAGGTAATCGGCCACCAATTGCATATGGGCTCTGGGTCTCCCGCTTTAGGGATGAACTTTATGTGACCCCGATTAATAAGGGCACCGAGGGACCCTGAGTGGAGAGCTTCTAGATATACTTGAAGCTGATCCCGGCCCACCATGTTTCAAAGGGCTTTGTAGAACTCGCAAGGAAAGCCATCCATGCCAGGGGCTTTGTTGTTGGCCATGAGGGAGACAACTTCATATAAATCTTCTAAGGTAAGCAGTCTGTCACAGACAACCCGGTGTGCATGTGAGAGTTTAAATGGAACAACCGAGAGGCATTTAGCGAGCGTAACTTGTCGCTCAAGAGACTCCTCCTGAGCTTTGAAAACCTGAACATAGTGCCTAACAAAGGCTTGGACCATCTGAGGAGTGTCTGTAATCCGAACACCAACATCAACAATAGCAGAAATTTGCTGGTTTATGTGCTTGGCTTTGAGCCGCTGGTAAAACTCTTTGGTGTTACGGTCTCCAATTTTAAGCCAGTGCAGCCGAGCTTTGATTTGGGCACCCCGCGTTGTGTAATCATCAACAACGCAGATTTGCTGCCGCAATTTAGCAACTTGGAGTTGCAGAGCCACATTGAAAGGAGCCTGGGCGAGCACCACCGTGGACTGGCTCAGCTCGGCGGAGGTGGTGGAGTAAGCTCGCCGCTGAAATTTAGCGAGCTAGACACCGTACGTCTGGAGTAATTTAGTTAGCCAAATTATAGCATCCTTCCACCAACTTATCCATCCAACCTTACCAAAAGGGCGAGGTGCAAGGTTCCAAATTTGGCGAATGTGTGCCAACGTGGGGTCATGATGTAATAAAGCAGTATTTAAATAAAACTGCGTTTTTTTAATCTGTGGCAGTTGAAAAGTCCATTCAATACGGAACCGGATCAGAATGTGGTCGGAAAGGACAACGGCCGACAAAGCTTCCACTGGAAGAGAATAACAACTGACAAATTTAAATAAAGGCTGTAAGGAGATCATTGCACGATCCAACCTTTTAAAAACCCGATCTTGGCTGTTTCTGAGATTAGACCAAGTGTACCATGGCAGCGTGTTGGTGTGACGCGAAAAATTGGGGTCATAAAACCCAAATTTATTGCGCATGTAAAACCAAGCCTCCCTTTCGCCAGCTGGCCACCTCATGGGTAAAAGGCCCAATTTATCATTGGGCTACTCCACCATATTAAAATCCCCATTAATCAGCGAGTGCGCATTTGGAAGGTCATCAGCCACCCACCTCCAAAGCGCCGTCCTTTCTGACGCGTCATTAGGTGCATAAACATTTATAATCGCAAAGGAGATATTTTCAATATTGAATTGCACCCAAAGAATACGGTTGTTAGGGTCACATCCATGATTGACGTAATGTGGCCGCCATTTCAGAGAAATAAATGTGATCATTCCACCTCTGCCAACAACATGGTTGTTAGAGATAGCTAAACTGTTAGGCCAAATAGTCCTGGCGACAGAATCAAGTAAAAAACCTGAAACTTTGATTTCCTGTAAACACAGAATATCCATATCCGGGAAGCTTTTCCTAAAATCTCGCACAATGTATTTGCGAGTGGAGCCTGTGAGACCCCGCACATTCCATGAGTAGCAATTCATGAGGAAACATTATCAAGATGCATCTCTGAGTCTAGCTCACTCAAACCATCAAGGGCTCCAAAATTGTTCTGTAAAAACCGTTGCTGGTTAACTGAAAAAAAATTAGACAGTTGAGCCGCCCGCCGGCTGGTAGGGCTATACTCCCCTTCCTCGCGCTTGCGAGGAGGGCTGCGAGAACGCCGAACTGCCTGCTTTCGTGGAGAAACCACTTTGTTAGGTACGAGTAACGGTTGAAGTCACCCCTCATGCTGCAAAATAGCAGGCTGAGAGCTTGAAGCCAAAGGTGCCAATTTACTTGAAGAACCAACCATACTGCCAACCAATACCTTCGTGTGAGCTAGAGGCAACTTGGTATCCGAAGGTTGCTTTGCCGCTGAGTTGGAAACATTTGGAGGCACCTTTCTGGCTTGAGCAGCTGAACCATGATGCGAAGGCTCGATATGAGCGGCCTTGCTCTTGTTGGTTTTATGGCCACCCACAGTGTGCCAACCCTCCTCCTCAGGTTGAGGGCAGGGATCGCCCATGGGCTTTGAAACGGCGTGGCGAGTGGCCAACAAGGGACAATCCCTAATTTTATGCTCAGAAGATTGACAACGAAAACAAGTATTCGGAAGGTTGATGTATACCACCTTCTGAGCAAAAGATACATCACCAACCTGAATGGCAATTGATTCTTTCAGGGCCTTCGAAAGATCCAGTTCAATGCAAACCCTCTTTTGCGGACGAGCTGCAAAGAACCTAGAAGGCTTTGTGTAAATAACACGGCCGAGAGTTGCAGCAATACGTTCTAAGAAATGCCAGCAAGGCATAGGAAGCCCTGGGAATTCAACCCAAACGGGGACTTTAAGGGCCATTTGGTCAGAGACAACAAAGTCTTTGGTCCAGGGTGACAAAACCAACAGGGAGCTTCTAACATACCAGGTTTGTTGCTTATTTAGAATAAGGGAAGCATGGCTAGGGTCAGCAAATCGAAGGCAAAAAAAACCACGGGTTAGGTTTTGGATGGAATCTAGCTTAATACTGTGCGCCGTCCAAGTAGATTGGACCCAAGATTTAAGCATACTTTCAGTGGGAGTCCTTCCCACAAAATATCCTATTAAACAGAATTGTTCTAGCCACTTATAGGCGGAATCAAATTCTGAAAGCGGTAAAACAATATCAGGGGGAGAATTGTTACCTCGTGGAATACTTTCGGCACAAACTTGAGAGGGCGCTTCCCCGGAGCCATTGTTCGCAAACTGCCGCTCTCCGTCGTAGTTGAAACAACTGGACAAGAGTCGTGCAAAGTCATATTTAAAGCCCGCCTACACTATTTTTCATTTCATAGTTCTACTGCTTTTTTGATTCCTGTTCAGTTTTATTCTTAGATTTATGCTGAGACCATTACACTGACGATGTTTTTAAAATTAAATAAATTTGGTAATCTACTTTTAATTTTTGGTCATTTATGTTCTGCACGAGGCAGAAATTTATCGGCACTGTTCCGAATCTGAAATTGATTAACCAATTGCTTATAATATAAAATGTGGTCTTCTTAATACAAATAACTGTAGATTTTTTTGCATATGTGATGGTATGATGTTTTTATTATTTGCTAGTGCATCCAGTTTTGTAGGCATTTTTCTGTCTCCGAGAATACATCTGCCACAATAAATATCAGAAAGGTAGCTCTCCTTTTTAACAACTTTTCTCTATCACAGGCGTAATTGCAACAAGTCTTAAGGAGTTCCAAATGTTGAGTGCAGAGGCATAGTAAGAAAATATATGATGGGCAAAGTAAAATACATAATCAGGCACATGAAGAGAAAAGCAGAATAATGGTCTATATATTGATAATATAAAGAGGCATAGATCCCCTCGAAGGGGTGTTTGGGAGGAATATCTATTCTTGTATCATGTACCCGGATTATGCTCCCCCTTTCATGCCCTTCGATACATTTATATATTGGAGGAAGTTAGCAGTTGTCGACTGTCCGTCTTCCTGTTCATTAATTGCAATATTATTATTATATAGTTTCAATATAATGCATCCTAGTGTGCACTCCACTTCCTTGTGTTGCTTGCTACACCCCATTCCTCTTCAATGAACCGACCCAAATAGGTTAAAAGCCACGAAGGTATACATGACATCCCTGAATCATGTATCCTGATTGATGAGAGGATTGAAGGAGGTAAATAAACATGAGAACAAGAGAAGGGGTACAACTAACAATAACACCCCAGCTAAGGCGGGTCCTAGAAGAAGGCAGCCACAATGGTTTCCTTTGGACAGAGTGCCTATTCATCGTATCATTGTAAAGGAGATCAAAGTGGAAACTTAAGGCCTCAAGGATATAGGGAAGGCCTTTTCCTAGTTAATACCGCCAATTATAGAGAGCAAGGGATAGCTCTTAAGAGACAAAGGTGGCCAAGATCACATACTTCGGAATTATGAGCATTGCTTTAACCTTTGACAAGGATAAAAAATAGAATCATTTTCCCCCACCCAATGAGTAAGCTGGTTTATGTTGAATATATATAATGAACCTATACGGTTCTAAACAGTTAGGAGGTTATAAATCAGTTGTAACTGAATATCATATAACTACTTCCCCTAATGATATATACACCCTGCCTGAGTCATTTGAATTAGTGCAATTTTGTGCATCTCTATCTTCTTGCCGTTTTTTTTTTATGCTTCTAGATCTAACAGTGGTATCAGAGCCATAGGCATCAATGAAAGGAGGGGTCGACAGTATGGTTGACGCAAGCAGAAGATAAACTCATTTTTTGAGTGTTTGAAAACGCCCAACAAAAAGGAGACTCGTGACTACTCAGGAGACGTAGTCGTTTGTTGTTGAACGTGACCGGTGTTCGGTGCCCAGTTTGTGGATAAAAACGTGCCTAGTTTGCTGTACCGACCAGAAGTTTTACCTTCGTTGCTAAAAACGTGCCCAGTTTGCTGTAATAATCATGGAGGGCAGTCGCAAATACTAGAGCCTGACTCGTGTGGGCAAAGGAAAGGAAAAGGTGAAGTCGTGAGGGGATATTAAAGTCTGGGAACAAATATTTGAACTGTTTGTATAATTTCTTCCTCCACGTATTTGCTGTTTGATTATTTGCTGCCACGTATTTGCATAAAGTGGTTTTGTTTTATTTGGTGGGCAAAAGACTTTATTTCCATTTTTATTATTTTCATAATAAAATGGCGAATATTTCAAATCTTATCCTACTTGACTTGCAAAAATTAACGGGCACTAATTTCAATGTTTGGAGTCATAAGATTTTAACGGTTGTGGAGTTTCGTGATTGTGATAAAATAATCAAAGGTGATGAAAGTCGACCAGCGACGAACTTCGAGGATTATGACAAACGTCACAAGGAAGTGTTATTACTTCTCAAATTGTCGGTATCGGGTGATATGATACTGGAAGTGCGGAATGCCACTGTGGCAAGCACGTTGTGGGCTAGTTTGAAGGGTAAATATCAGATGTCAGAAAAGAGTCGGGTTTTATACCTGAAAAATATGCTCTTTTTTGTAAAATTACAAAAAGTTGGATCGCTATCTGAGCACCTACTTTAGATGAAAGATCTCCGAGACCAGTTGTCTTCCATAAATAAAAAGGTGGATGATGATGATATGGTAGCTTTGGTTCTAAATAGCTTGCCTTCTTCGCCTCTGTAGTCATTTGTGGAGGCACTTCATTTAATGGCGGAGAGTCAAACTCTTACATTTGACTGCGCAGGTGAGTTCCTACGCTGTTGCAAAAGGAACGAAGACAGACACAGGTATCAAGAGTCGAACTTCTGCGACAATTTGAGAGCAACTTTTGCTTCTCACGTCTAAAGGAAAGTATAAATGAACAGGCTGGGACATCCTTTCCTCTCCTAAATATCAAGTGAAATGTTATTACGTGCATAAACATGGCTCATGACATCTTCTGACAGTTGTATCTGTCTGCTACAGAGCCTCGATCGACGCGTGCCTAGACTTGTCAGAAGAGCTGCTGACACAAGCTACATGTTGGAATTTTCAGAATTCAGATTTAGGCGTGATTTGGTAGGCAAAAAATAGGGAAACATCTTTCTGATCATTGATGCAAACATCTAATCGACCTCAACCACCAGATTTCATCAAATCTTGCCTTCTTCCTTCTACACGCCAAGCAGACATGGGGAAGCGCATCTGATAGCTTTGTAGGCGGATTTGCAGGCATTTATCACTGGCTGTTGGTGGTTGAAGATTTGAATCCAAGTTTCCCTCTCTTTCTCCTTCTCTTATTTCCTTCTTCTATAAATAGTAGAATTCTTCTTTGTAAAAAGGATCCCTCTCTATTGTAATGGTACCATGCCAAAATGGTGGCCGACTTCCCATGGGTCTTAGACCTTGGCATGGTCTCTGTAATGTATTCTCGCCTCTTGCTGTGAGTGTAAATGACTGTGCGTCCCTTAAAGCAATAAAATCGTGTTTTGTGGAACTTTTGTCTTCCCTTTCTCGTTTTCATTGCATCTCGCCTCTCTGTTTGCGTTTTTTGGCATGCTGTGCATATTCCTGCTTGCAGTCCCCGTGTTCATGTGTTGTGCGCGCTGGAAGGCCGATTCCGCGTGTTGATGCTTGTGGCACGCGTCGTCCGCCCTCTTCTCCAGCGTCCGGTCTGTTTCCCTCGCCGCTCGTGGAGAGTGATCGACCCTTTCCCTGGCGCTATCGCCTTTTTTAGCTTAAGATTTCCCCTTTGTGCGTATCCTTTTATCCTTGGTCCATTGGCATGTTTAGCGTAGGATTTGCTTTCAGCATTAGGAGTAGCAGTAACGTTAGAGGTAGGTAGAGGAACCGACCTTCTTCGGAGATCCATCCCAAGCGCGCAAGGTCCCACAACTTGGGGACGGTTCCATTGTGGTCTCAAACAACTCGGCTCTTTCGGATCCGAGACGCGGGTGCACATTTGAACGACCAACATGTTGTAATTAATTATAATTTGATCAATACAAATGAGATAATGTGGGTTTTCGTCCACACTACCCTCTCCTCAAGGGGTTTCGTCCTTGGGAGGTACTCAATCAAGGGTTTTCGTCCTTGAATGAGGTGGAGAAAGTGCTGCAACAAGCAAGCCTTCACCAACAAGATAGATTCACCAAAACAACGTCCTCCTACAAATGACTAAGCGACCTCCTTTTATAGACATAAGGGGTGCTTATTACAATGCAATCCAAAAAATCCGACCCCTTAAGAGAGGATCTTTTAAAAGTTCAAGTTCATTAAGTATTTGTGCCTACATGCCACAAATACTTATTTTATTTCCTGATTACATAGCCATCTATTGGAGCGCTAATCGCCCAATAGGAATACATAAATATAAATGAGATAATTGTTAAAATAATGATGCAATTACAAAGTTCAAATCTTCCCCTTGCTTTCTCCTTAAACCCACAGGGAGAAAATGGGTCAAGGTCTTCAAGAACTAACCTTCGAAAAGGGACATTACAATAAGCATTAGACGTCAATCTTTGAGAAATAATAATGCATTGAAATGAATTTCAGATTTACTCATGCTTCTAGTTCCAATTACTCGATTGGTGGATCAAAGTTACCATCTTTTATGTATTGCATGCTTTACAAATCTTCCTTGATAGAGACTTGGGTTTCAAAACGAGATAACAACTCTGAAATTATCTCAGAGTGCCTGATTAATTAAGCATGTAGATCTTGATCTAACTATCTATACATTAGGAGCCAAATTCTTAGTCATCGTATGCACATTCAGGTGAATCATGTTCGATCTAGTTAGGCATTGGAGAATCAATATTGATGTTGAATATATATCATGAGGCATACCAGAATGGGAAATTGCCATGCAACTAGAGTATGATGCCTTGATTAAAAATAATACCTGGAAGTTGGTGCCATTACCTCCAGGGAAACACCCCATTGACTGTAAATGGGTGTATAAAATCAAGTGCAAAGCAGATGGTACTTTGGATAGGTACAAGGCTCGACTCGTTATGAAAGGATTTTTCGCAACAGGAGGGAATAGATTATGAAGAAACATTTGCTCCTACTGTAAAGATGGTCACTTTTTGGCTGCTTGTTTCTTTTACAGCTCACTTTGGTTGGAAAGTATATCAAATGGATGTCAAAAGTGCTTTCTTGAATGAGGATTTGGAGGAAGAAGTGCATATGACACAGCCTGAGGGTTTTCGGGCTCGTGGTCGTGAGCATCTGGTATGTAGGCTGATTAAGTCCCTGTATAGACTTAAGCAGGCTCCTCGAGCCTGGTACATAAAAATAGATAAACATCCCAGAGGTTCAGGCTTCACACGGAGTCATTCTGATCCAAATCTCTATGTCAAAAGCAATGATGATGACATTTTAATTATTATTGTGTATGTTGATGACCTTGCCATCACAGGGAGCGGAGATGTTGCGATTCACAAGGTAAAATCAAATTTATGTGTTGCTTTTGACATGACTGATTTAGGCCTCCTTCACTATTGTCTTGGTGTAGAATTTTGGCAACATGATCACTTGATTTTCATTTCTCAAGTTAAGTATGCCACGAATCTGCTATAGAAATTTCAGATGTATGATTGTATTTCTTTTTCTACACCTATGGAGGTCGGGCTGAAACTCTCAGCTCACGATGATTCACAACCGGTCGATGAATCATTATACAGACAATTGGTGGGTAGTTTGATCTATCTAACAACTACAAGACCAGATCTATGTTTTTTGTCAGCTATCTCTCTTGGTTTTTATCTAAACCAAAACTCATTCACTGGGGAGCAACAAAACGTGTTCTACGATATGTCAAAGGAACTCTTGACTTTGGTTTTTTATATCTCAGAGAGTTGCAGATTTCAGATTGATTGGCTATCCTGACTCTGATTGGGGAGGATCTGTAGATACTCGGCGATCTACCATAGGATATATCTTCTCTTTTGGTTCTGGAGTTGTTTCTTGGCAAAGTAAACTTTAGCCCACTGTTGCCATCTCTTCTACGAAAGCAGAATACAAGGCTACTATTAGTGCCAGTTGCGAAGCAATATGGCTTCGTCGGATTTTGACTGATTTTCAGTTTCCCCAGGGTACTACAACACCTATTTCACTCTTTTGCGATAATCAAGGTGTTCGAAAAATGGTGAAGAATCCTGCCTATCATGCCCGCACTAAACATATTGAGATTCATCATCATTATATTCGCCAGTTGGTTGATTTTGGTGAAATATCTCTGCATTTTTGTCCTTCTACAGATCAGCCTGCTGATGTAATGACTAAACCTCTTGGTCCTTTGTTGTTTGTCAAGTTTAGAGATAAACTTGGTGTTGTTTCGAGGTTAGTCATTAAGGGGGGGTGTTGAATATATATAATGAACCTGTACGGTTCTAAATAGTTAGGAGGTTGTAAATCAGTTGTAACTGAAGATCATATAACTACTTCCCCTAATGATATATACACCCTGCCTGATTCATTCGAATCAGTGCAGTTTTGTGCATCTCTATCTTCTTGCTGTTTTTTCTTTATGCTTCTAGATCTAACAGTTTAGATAACCAGATTTGAGGTTGGAATCTTGATTGGAGAAGTCTATATTTGCTAGCCACCTTTTGCTACCCTTTTCACATGCACAAAGAAGTTTTTGTCAAACTTAGAAGTCAGGCACTAGATGTCTCCAAGAAGCTGGTTATGTCTACAATGACCTCCTTTTGTAATTGGACTCTTGTCAAGCTTCTGTATCATTACTCTAGAACCTGCCTCAACAATCAAGTTCCGTTGCTAACAAAACAAAGTATCTGGTAATTCTTGTTCAATAAACATTCCCTGTGCCATATTATCCTCCTATTGAACCGTTAATGTCCCTTAGAACTCCTCCAATGCTAGCTTCCCTAGGGTTACCTTTCAATGCTTCATTCATACTAAGATTCATATAGGAAGCTCCCGGATTGCACCATGAATGCCTATCTCCACATCAATCTTCCTTATGGCCTACCATATTGTTGGGTAAAGATGTTTATGGTCACTGATATCAAGCCAACTCACCCTTCTACTAAGATTGTTGGATATGACATGTAAATGTAAATGGTTAGTAATCGGTTGATATTGATCTGCATTATGCACACTGTTCTGATACTGAATTTGCAGTTACTAGGAGAATTAATTAATATTGGCTTAAATAATGTATTTTTTTGGTCTCGTTCTTTACTTGTTTTCCTTGTCATTTATGTATAACTTATTGGTGTCGTGTATAGCATAGCTTTTGCAGAAGTCTTTCCAACTCATCATTTTCCATATTTGAAAATGTGCATATTTTGTCAGTCATTTTGTTGTCTTGTATTTTGACAGGGACAGAGTAAGGGGTAAAATACCCCTCCCGTTTTAGGCCTATAAAAACTAGTTTAACGTACGGGTTACCATGACCTACCGAAGGTATGGAAATACAAAAAATCAAACATGAAATGAATTAATCTAAGACACACCAACATCCTAATCTAACCAATTTTGATGATCCTAATGAAATAACTACTAACCTTTTGTTTGGAAAGAATTTAGAATTCCATGAAATAAGATCAACAACCACAAAGACTTGCAACAACCTGAGGTAATTCTATCTGGAAATAGAATTCTCATAAACTAATAGTAAAAACCATTTTAAACAGAAACATGTGCTTAAATCTATAAAGAAGGCTGCATTATTACAAATTTGCTCACTTACGGGATTAAACAACATATGCCCAAATAAGTTTTCGAAATGCATGTTATAAGTGAAATTTCAATAACTCTGGTTTCCAGACAGCATAAGACCAAGTGAAAATTTGTCATTAAAACCACCTATGTTGCACCAGTATGCCCTCCCAATGAACCCATACTGGTGCAGATATGCCCCGGGATGTACCTGCCACGTTTCGGCGCTGCAGTTGTAAAATAATTAATTTTTTTCGTTGACTTGGTCAATGCAAACCCAAAAAACTCATAAATTACTTAAAAAATCATACCCAAAACTCCTCTAAAACCTATAAAAAGGCATTCAAGCATTACCAAAACACACAAACAATTCACTGTTGGTTTTTGCAAGTATAAGAGCAAAGTGCCAAAGACGAATTGAAGAGGTGGCGACAACTATTGGAAAGATGACGGGATTGGATGCTGCCATTGCTTGCAAGGAGGAAGCTATACTGAAAGTGGAGCTAGTGGGAGTGGCATGGAGGAATTTGATTTTTTAGGAAAATCTAGATGATATAATATAAGATTATTTGTATTCGTATTTACAGGATATTCATATATCATATGTATTATGCCACATGATTAATGAAAATGTTAAATTTTAAGCATATTGACTGTTTCGAACCTTGATCCTACTATATTATTAAGCTTTTAATTTCTTATGGACTAAAAAATGAGTAAAATGAATGTGTGTGTGTGTGTGTGTGTACATGGACATATCCAAAATGTACCCAAACAAAGGGTTTTTGAAAATCGGCGTACCTGCGTATCGAACCTGTACCCATATCCTAGCAACGTAGAAAACCACTTAACAATTATAATCAATAGCAAACAAGTATATTAAAAACAGCACGAGCTCAAGTCAAACATACCAACATGAATACCGAATGTAACATTCAAAAACTAAATATAACTGAGAATTGTATTTCTGTACTCTAAATACCATCAATTTCTCACAGGGTTAAACAATATATGCCCAATTACTTTTCAAAGTGAATGTTAGAAGTGAAATTTCAATAACTCTATTTTCCAACAGCATAAGCCAGAGTGAAAAATCTGTTATAGGGCTCTCCCAGCTATATAGAGTAAGCCGTCGGGAGACCCCTTTAGATCCCATATAGAGAGAGGGCCCCAGTCTTATATATCTGCACTCACCCGACGAAGGAGGGTGGGGGGGGGGGTCGAGGACCCCCTATCTAGATCTCTATCTGAACTCTGAACTCTATATATGGCCTCTGGGTTGTAACTCCGTGGCAGCACATACATCTATTCCGAACGAGTATCCATCATCCCACACAGGAGTAGATAAAGGGGTATCGGTTGGCCCCACCCCCCATATATCGGTCGAGTGTAGACAAACTATGGGTAGTCAGTCTGGACTACACTCTCCATAGTCTGTTTGTCAGATGAGATAGCGAGGAACATCTGCCTCTATCATGTCACGTATAGAATCTATAGTATGGCATCCTATGCCTCCCAACCCATCATGTGGATTACACCGTCTAATCCATAGTGGATATAGTGGACGGGGAGTTGGAAAGTTTGATTTCCCCGACGGCCCGATATAGATTGCTGCCGATTCGATTGTGATTGAGTCAACTTCCCCCTCAAAACCACTCAACAATCCTATTCGATAGCAAACAAGCATATTCAGAACAGTATGAGCTCAAGTCAAATATGCCAGCATGAATATCAAATATAACATTCAAAATCTGAAGATAACCAAGAATTGTATTTCTGTAATTTAAAAACCATCAATTTCCTTAAGTCTTTAGTGGGTCAAAATAAAAGCATATTTTCTGTCCAATTTTTCCAACCCAAGTTTTACAACATATAAATAACTTGCACAGTGTAACACCATCCGTAGCAGCTACCTAAGTAAGTGAAAAGATAACAAGACACATGGGAAAATGCTATTGAAAAGAGCAATTAAAGATAGGTGCTGTCTAACAATTACTTTACCCTTAGTTAACACCTGACACTGATCAAACAGGGAAGTTACATATGACAAATCAATCAAAACTAGCTTTCCCAGTGTCTTGTTTGTAACTTAGAATTTACTTTGTATGCTTGAGATCTAGGATCCGGAAATGCCTGCGGCCCCCGCCGCCACCCCCACTGCGCCCCCCCCTCCGTACCGACATTGGGATGTACCCTGTACAGGTACAGGCATTGGTGCACCCAGAAACGTTCTGGGTACTCTGCCAAATCCCGGGTACACCCTAAGTACGGCTCTGCCATACCTGAGCTGTACCCAACCCATACTGGCTGTGCTGCAGGTTTTTTTAAATAATTTTTTTTCCTTTAAAAATTTCTCAAAAGTTAAAAGCAAAAATAAAAGGAATGACAAACAATTAGAGTTCAAGGATAAAATATTTAGGGCTTTGCACACAAACATGCTCTTTGACATATATAAAGGATTGTGATTCTAGATGTTAATGAATTAAAACATGAAACTTTAGAATTGCATAATATTTTGTTCACAAGTTGCATAGGCTACAATAAGCCATAAATCTAAAGTGAATTACGTGCATTGAATAATATGTCAAAAAAAGAATTAGATTGCATGACATGAGTAGTAAGGTGTAAAAGGAGTTAGGTAAGAGCACCTGAGAAGTTTAGTTTTACCATTCTTAATTATAAAAGGCAAAAACATTTCTAACGATATACTAACTTCTTTGCATAAGGCATAACCATACTGCATAACATTAATGGTTTTAATTTAGCGGACACAAGCATGGCCAAACTCAAGCTTTGTAATGAGAGTTCAAGGGACGATCTTGCTATGATTATAGCTTTAAACAAATGAGTATTAAGCATTTTTTCAATATATTTATATATATTTTAAATATTATATTGTATGGACATACCCGTGCCGTACCTGTACCCAACATATTAAAAAAATTGGTGTTTCTGTGTTTCGAATCCGTACTCATTTCTTGGCAACTTAGCCCAAGATAACTTAATTCACCTCTTCTATTAAACCCCAAGTATGTTCCACCTTTCTTGCTGGGCCTACGAGATAATCTTCAAGAAAAGTCTGTCAATATCTTGTCATGGAGCTTTGACTGCAGTGGCAACAATTTCCCATTAGAATCCTTCACCGACAACCATTTACTATTCACTCCTCTGAACTCAGTTACTAGAAATATGGAAAACAATATATCGGATTTCCCAATGAGAGCATATGACAGAAAAACGGTATTTCCCAATTGTTTACCCATGGTAGGCATTTCATCCAAATGGTTGACAGACAAATCTATAAAATGTAATAAAATCGGGAGCTGTAGAACCCAACCGCCTTTTGGTTTCCTCAATGAAACCAACCTTGTCTTTAACCTCTACCAAATTCTTGTTCTTAATCTCAATTTATTTTGTGCCTGTTCACCTGAAACAACTTCTCTTGTGACTACAAAAATATAACAATTAGGGAATTCAAAACTTCCTCCATCTCACACAAATTCTTTCACATTGGAGCTGTACCCAAAAGCATGTGTACAGATTGTCTTTTGCAATTCATTGATTTTTTGCTTCAGATTATGAACTTCCTCGAGTAACTTTTGCCTTTTCATCTTGCATTGGCTCTTGCACATACTTGCTGATGGTTTTAATGATGGATACAGAGTCCTTCTTGGTATGATAGAGATCAACTATGGCCTGCTTTTTGGTTGCGGTGTCATATTCTTCCCCTCTTTTCTTTTTTAGTCACCCTCTTGATTTTCCTATCTTCATATTTGAGTGTATTCGCTGGTTCCTCCACAACAATCATGTTGGTGTTCTTTCTCTGTCTTTCAACTTCCAATTGCTCCCTCCAATTAGATGTGCTACCCAGTGCACCTTGATTCAAAATGTATGAAGAAACCCCTACTTTAGCAAAAGGAGTAGGTAAGAGATGCCTACACATTTTCCTTACATCAAAAGATTCAGGGTTCGGAGCAAGCAGTAGTGCGATTTTCCTCTGCACTTCATCAAAACTCTCACTATTCTTGGTTAATGCATCTCTGAAATTACTAGCAGTGACAATGCTTTGTTGTGAATTATTTTCTTTTACAGGTGCAGCCATTGGTACATACTCAGAACAAACAACTTCCTCCTCATTCAACCAAGTCTTTAACCTCTGCCAGCTTCTTGTTCTTAATCTCAGTTTGTTTTGTGTCTGTTCCACCTAAAACAAATTCTCATGTGACTAGAAAAAAATGACAAATAGAGAATTCAAAACCTCCTCCACCTTAAACAAAACCTTCCACATAGGAGCTTTAACCAAGACCACGTCTACAGATTTCCTTTGCAATTCCTTGATTGTATGCTTCAGACTATGAACTACCTCCAGTAACTCTGTTTTTTCATCTGGCATTACTTCTTGGCCATAGTTGCTGATGGTTTTAATGATGGATACAGAGTCCTCCTTGGTACGAGAGAGATCGACTATGGTCAACCTCTTGATTTTCCTGTCTTCATAGTTGAGTGTAATCTCTGGTTCCTCCACGACAATTAATTTAATGTTCTTTCTCTGTCTTTCAAATTCTGATTGCTCCCGTCAATTAGATGTTTTGGTAGGGACATCCAATGCACCTTGATTTAAAATGTATGAAGAAATCTCTACTTTAGCAAAAGGAGTATCTAAGAGAGACCTACACATTTTTCTTACATCAAAAGAATCAGGGATCTAAGGAAGCAGGAGTGCAACTCTGATCTGCACTTGATCTAAACTCCTACAATGCTTGGTTAGTGCATCTCTGAAATGACTAGCAATGATAATTCTTCGTTTTGAAACATTTTCTTTTGCAGGTGCAATTGCTGGTACATACCCAGGAAAAACAATCTCCTCATCGAACACAGTCACCTGAGATTGCCCTGTAATGGTATGAGGTGGGACACAAAATGAAGGATAAACTACATGATTGTTTGGATACCAAAAGGGAATATCCTTATTGTCAGCCTGGTATCCTGAGATGGAAGATAGGCCCCCGTGTTGTGGTATCCGTTTGAATACTGTTGACTGCTGGCAAATTCGAGTCTTGACTGAAATCTTGAGTAACCTGCGTAGGGACCATGACAATCTTCCTTCCCTTAAACAATCTCTAATAACTTCCCTAGAATCCACTGCATTACGATAATAGTCCTAATCTGGGTGATCTTCATGCACATATTCCAAGGTAGCTCAAGGCTTCAGAATAACTGTTTGTGAACCCTTGTAAAAGGATCCCATCTTCAATAATTAATATCTTGGAATTTATAAGCAAGAATCTTGTATCTATTTTCGATGACTGGAAACTGATGAAAAGTTTGGCTAATTAAGATTATGGGCAACTTTTGACAAATTGCAAGACTCCTTTGTCTTAGCATCGCAACAATTTCCTTTGACAATTGGTAACATACTTCTATAACAACTTAAAATGGATACCCGAGAGGTGCAGATAGGGTCCCATCAATCCTAATTACTGTCCCCGTGTTATATAATATCCAACTTCCCAAAAGTTCTTGAGACCCCATCAAATGCCTCGAGATTCTTGGACATTCAGCCCCTTGAACGGCTGCATATACCTCACGGATAAAAAAGTTGTAAAATAAAGGCATATGAGTCAAAATGTTTGTGCCTATATAAGACATTGTAAACTACTTGGGTGGGCTACTGACTCTGAGGTGTCCATTGAGGGAATAAAGAGGTATTGGAATTTGAGGAATAGCAAATACAATCTATAAGATGGGAAGCCATAAACAAATTTCCTCCTTGCTTATACTCTTGAAACTATTTAATCAAATTGAAAGAAATTATTTAACCCCAGTCAGGTGGCTTACCCCTTTCCACAATATCATGGAGCAAGGTAACCTAAAGCATGTTCAGAAATTACCGTTTCGTCTTTAAAATGTATCCAATTTATTAAAACCATGGTTTCATGTATTGGAGCTCTAAACAACTGCGCAAAAATGACATTTCAGCTTTGTTTTTCTATGCCTCCGAATTTACAAACCATTCTTTCAACACCTCATAGACCTTGTTTCTCTTCTGCCATTTAACTACTAAATCTGCATTATAACTGAACTTGGGTTCTGGTAACTTCAACATTTACCGAATGGAAAGCCTATCAAAATCAATAACATCTTGCTACTCTTTGCATGCAGCCTACCATTTCTTTCTTCACAATTCTGGCACACATCAAATATGAGTTCTGGGCATGGGAATACATCTGGCTCTGTGGCAACTCTGTGTAAAAATGAAGCTCTAATCTTCCAGGTCTTTTCCACTTGTTCATCAAAATCTTCCACTGTTGGACGTCTCTAAAGTAGAGGAAAAACTCATTATAATTCTTTTGACTACATATCTGTGAGTGAACAACTCATTATAATTCTTTCCACTTGTTCATCATAATCTTCCACTGTTGGACGTCTTTGAGCTCTAGTCCCACTTGCTACCGAGTTCTCCTTGTTGCTATGCTCGGATGAATACTAAAGCTGCAACTTTATGGAGAAATTCATTGAAAAGCACACCAAAACGACGCCAACACAGTTCAAAACACTTCCCCCTATCTCCGATTACAATGATGGCTTTCATGCTAACAATCTACTCCCTGATTTACCCTAGAAAACTATCAACTTCACATTTGATATTGTAAAGCAATTACTCCTAGCTTTATTTCAAACACTGCACCCAAGACTTTAAATCATGGTTTTTTTCTAAAAAACTCCATGTAGACATCAAAGTTTGTTATTAGTCAGTAAAGTCCGGAAAACATGGAGCTCTGAGCCTGTGTAGAAAGATGAAAAGTCATCCTCCAGGAGAGCGCCTTCATGCTTTCCTTGAATGCCTTCTTGGTTCCTTTGGTTCTTTTGGTCCACTTGGCTACTTGATTCTTTGCATTAATTGGCCCATCATTGTAATTTGTTCCTATTGTCTATCTTGATTGTTGTGCGTTTCTTATTGATTTTTCTTTGACTGCTGTTTGATTGTACTCCGTGCTTGCAAAATTTATGAGAAATTGAATGCTTATCATACACTGGAATAGGTAGGTCTCCATTCTTTTATACAAAATTGATGGGAGCCGATGGTTCAGTAAGTGTGGAAGATTGTAGGGGAGAGGGAGTTAATGGGGGAGGCAGATCTGCAGATGTGCTCGGAAAGGACTCTAAACTGGCCAAAAAGACATGCTATGAAAACAGAAATCGTAATGCTTGTGAAGATGCTAATAATTGGCAAGGTCCAAAAACAAATGAATTCCAAGTGACATGACCGCCCAAAAAATCTTTTAGTCAAGCGCTTTGACACGAAGAGGTGGCATTGCTCTCTACTCGAGCAGAATTTGTGAGCTGTGACCCTTAACCTTCAGAATCTCGGGATCGACAAGAAAAGGAACGAGGAAAAGGTAAGGTTTCGAGCCGTTTCTTTACCCTGCATATTAGCCCTAATGAGGATATGTGTAAAGATATACATAATGAAGAAAATAGACTCAAAATATTTGGGAATTTTCTTTGTTTGTTTGAATGGTAAGGAGCTCCCCTCTAGAAGGTTTTTTGATAATGGGATTAATGTGGGTTTGGGGGGAAAAATGGGTATTTATGTTTACTTTTGTAGAATGGTGCAAAAAGGGGTATTTATTGTTCTATTTAAAAACTCTAATATGCAGAGAAGAGCTATTAGTAAACTGTTGTAGAACGTAGGGCAATCCTTGTTCAAAGCCCTCCCTTGGAACTTGAGCCTTCACTATCAAGAGTTTTTTGCGAAAACGGCCCCGAAATGGATTGAACTCCAAGATGTGCCTATGCAGCTTTGGTACTTGCTGCCAAATGCCCTAAATCCGCTTGGCGAAGTTCTCAAAATCGAAGAAACCAGAGTGACACTTGCCGACATGAATGCATGTATTCTAATTGCTCTTAAATCGGCTGAAACTCTCCCTAATGCAATCTCATTTGAATGTTCTAACGAGGTTTTCTCTTGCCCGCTATTAGGGTTGGGAGGACTGAAAGCATGTTTTTTGTGCAAAAAAGGACACATTAAAAAGGAATGCCCATTGTTAAAAAACAATAAGAAACCGCTAAATAGCCCTAGTAATTCTGGGGGGAAGGTATAGGAGTGGTTACCCTGGTCGCTTTTGCCCTTGATGATAACAGTGACTTAGGAGGAGTAAATGAGGCTTGGGGGGTAGGGATTGAACTTCAATTGTGCCCTTATTGCCCTCCAAAAGTCAAGAAGAGTGAGTTGGTTGATGTGGAAGAAATGAAAATTTGTGCATACCTATCTTAGAAGCTGCCCCCGCTGCCGCAAAATTGTGAAACTTTACCTCCCTTGCATGTTGGTAGAATTTTAGAAGAATACGAGGTCGAACTTTCCAAAATGTTGGAATCCCTTGCTTAAAACCACTGAATGTGGTAGAATTTTTGAAAAATGAGTTTTTGAATATTGATAGGGAAAATATTACGCCTCCATGCTTGCAAAAAAAGAGCGGGTTCGATTCTCCTAGAGAGGAGATGGCCTTCCCCAGGCCCCTCACAGGGAAGCAAGTGTTAGAGAAGCTTGCAGTCTTAAGTGAGAGAGACCAGCTGTGCAAAAATTCCAAGATGGGTTCAAAAAGACAAAAAATAGAAGCTTGCGTTGAGTCTAGTGCACCTGAGTCTCTCAAGGTGGAAGAAGATAGGAAAAAAAAGAAACCTTGGTCAAGGAGAGGGGAAAAAACAATGAAGGAGACTAGAATTCTTCCTTGTTTCGATCGGCTGTATTAGAATAAAAGCCCCTTGAATCCTTCTGTGAAGGATGTCGAGGGACCTACTGAATCCCCTCAATTATGAAAATCCTAAGTTGGAATGTTAGAGGTTTGGAATCTTTGGATAGGAAACCAATCATTAGGTAGTTTAAAAACATCACTATATACATGAGCAAACTTTGCATATTTTGTGTGTAATTGTTGGAATCATGGTTTCTAGTTTTTCAAATATATTGTTTTCTTTAAAAATGTAATTTTTATGTGTTTTTTAGTAAACCAGTTCATAGAGTTTGAACCAGTTCGGTTCCGGTCCGGTCCAACCCTCGACCGGTTCCGAGTCCAGTTCCGATTTTTAAAACATTGATTAGAATAAAAGCCCCTTGAATCCTTCTGTGAAGGATGTCGAGGGACCTACTGAATCCCCTCAATTATGAAAATCCTAAGTTGGAATGTTAGAGGTTTGGAATCTTTGGATAGGAAACCAATCATTAGGTAGTTTAAAAACACTAGACAAGAGATAGACTGTAATGTCCCCAAATGGACATTTTTCAACCCCAAATGGGTTTGAGGCAAATCCCACTCCAAAAAAGCAATTTATGGAGATATTTAAAAATTATTATATGCAGATCTGAATTTTATACAAAAATGGCGACTTGGCTAGAGGATGAAACTTATTCGAAACAGAAGATAAATCATTACATTTTTACCATAAACTGATCAGCTGAATTTATTATGCCAAAACACGAAAAATACCAGATTTGGAACCCAATTGGAGGCTGAAATATTTTATTAAAAATCTGCAATCAAATACTTGTCTTCAGACACAGTTGGAAATATTATATTTTTGAGCCAAAATCCACTCCAAAAAGGCTTATTTGGATGACTAAAAATCTGCAAATAGAACAGCAGCCCCGATCTGATTTTTATCAGCTCCCAACACCACCAATCAGTCCTCTATGTAGGTCGCTTCACCTAGAACAAGGTGGAAATAAAGAAGAAATACAACAATAGGTCTTCTCCTTGAACCCTTGTACAAATCTGCAACTTTCAGCCATCAACAATGTTGATAAATTGCTGGAAAACGCCATTAACTCTTTGATCCACAATAGAAACCCCTGAATGGAGAATCCTCACAACATGGAAGAAGAGTTTTCGTTCTCCTTCTATATTTCTAGAGGGTTTTCGTCATCGAGAGATAATCTCCAAGGGTTTTCTTCCTTAGAAATTATTTTGCAAAGCTCTTGAGCTTAGACAAAAATCAGAATTTGTATATAATATAAGAGATGCTTTACAAAGCCAAACACACTTTTTTTGATAAGCAATCTTGGCTTAGTAGCCACCCACAACCACCAATCAAATGCCTTTTCCCACATTTAATTCTTTTTTGGCATTTATTTCTTCCCAACATGGGTCGCATTTTTCCCCTAGGGGAAATAAAAACATAAAGTGACCTTTTCCTTTTTCTTTTTCTAATTTCACTTTATCTTTTCTCTTTTATTTTTTATTAAGTCATTAATAAATTAGTATAAGTGCTTTTTATGAAGTATCTTTTTATGCATTTTATAATAATTTATTAAGAGTATAGTTTACCTTTTTATCACCCCTTAGCCGTCAGGAAACAAAATTGGGTTAAGGGTCTTCGACTGGGATGAGGATATTACATAGACTTCTTCCCACTGCAAGAGGTTAAAGAATTTGACACTGCTTTGGAGCTAGCACTAAAATATATCTGGCCTGGATGTATCCCCTGCTTCACAAACCATAGAAAAGGGCGAGGGTGGGGGACGACGGGGCTGCCTCACTCATAAATAAAGAACAGGCGAAGGGATTGATCAAGCATGGGTTCTCGTATTTTAACACCGTAATATGGGCAACCTTTTGCATACAACCACTCCTTTGGCATTTGCTCAATATTAGCACCAAATGACCTCAAAGACATAACCGAATAATGGAATTGGATGGCCACTTCCTTGCCAGATATCCCGTGGATTATAGGAGGTGACTTTAACATGCTTAAAAACAAAGAAGTCAAATGTGGAGGGAGAATTCCATTGTGGAAAGGTAACAAACAATTCTTTTGGTCCAAAGCTAAAAGAATGCTAAAAATGAAGGATCCTAGTTGGAAAAAAGAACATGAGCAAAAATATATAGTACACATGGTGTAATAACCAACAAGGGGAAAAGACAGTCTACCCCAGGCTTGACAGATTCTACCACAATCTGGATTTTTTCACTGTAATTCAAAAAGAGGCAACTGATGATGTTCTTGTCCTTCTGTTCACTCTTTCAAATCACTCCCCTGTGGAAATCAATGTAAAATTCAACAACTCCCTGTCCAGGGAAGGAGGGAAACAAATTGGAAGGGGCTATACAAGCTAAACACTACTCACCTCCAGGACATTGACTGTCTAGAGGGAGTTAAAGCTTCATGGCTCCTAGCCAAAAGGCTCGATAGAGATGAAGGTGTCCTCTTGGCATAAGTCAATTAACTTGTGCAAGAGTTTCTTGAGAACATATGGCCAGTCAAATGCAATTTTGAGATCTAGGAAGCAAAGAATGGTTAAAAAACAGTTGATCAAAGTGTAAGCCTCATTGCAAGAGGACCCTCAAAAGCCTTCTCTCCTCGTTGAGCTTGTGAGTATCAAGCATCAACACAAGATCCATCAATGATACATGGCTAGAGGAGCCCAAATTAGGTCTCAAATGGTATGGTTGAAAGAATGAGACAAGGGCACAAAGTAATTTTTCAGAATCTTGAAAGCTAAGCACAATACAAAGCAAATCAAAGCAATTGATATAAGAGGGAATATCATAAAAAATATCGAAGAGATTAAACAAGCCTTCTTCTTCTTTTGCTCCATCTTTACCGCTGATGTAAGTGGAGACACCATTATAGCTAATAGAGATATATGTGCTAAGTGCGTCCTGGTTAAGCTCTCCCCTATTGCTGTAGAAGGCTTAGAGGGAGAAGTCTCACTGGATGAAAATCTTTCAGTAGTTGATTCATTCAAAAATGAGAAAGCCCTAGGGTGATCGATTTTTGACAAAATTTTACAAAACCAATAATTCTTGGCTTGCACTTGAACTTTTACAAGTTGATAGGGAGGCTATTCAAGTGGTCTCTTTGGGGGAAAATAACAATAGAGTGGTGGTCAAGCTTATTCCAAAAGAAGGTGACCCTAAACAAATTAAAAGTTGGAGACCTGTTACTCTCCTCAATGTGTTTTACAAAATTTATGCCAAGATTCTAGCCAAAAGAATTGCTCCTCTAGTGAATAGTATCATCTCAGTCACACATACATGATTTGTGGAAGGCAAATATATACTTGACAACTTAATCACTAGTTGGGAAGGAATGTATTATTCAAAGGAAAATAATCAGAACGCGTATATGGCCTTACTTAATTTTGAAAAAGCCTATGACTCTCCTCGATGTGTTTTACAAAATTATAGAGGGGTGGTCAAGCTTACCCCAAAGAAGGTGACCCTAAACAAATTAAAAGTTGGAGACCTATTACTCTCCTCAATGCGTTTTACAAAATTGAATGGCCGTTCATTAACCTTATGTTAAAAGCATTAGGATTTAAAGATAAATTTTGTAGACTGGTAAACGTTCTGTTTTGTGAGGCTTGTGCACAAGTTGAGATAGTTGTAGAAGCTCCACATACCTCTTGAGAGATGTCTCCCTTGGCCCTCAAGTGAAAGGAATCTCATTACTTGATGAACAAGAACTTATTGATGTTTTATTTGTTGATGACATTGCTATCTTTGTTGTACTAGAGGAATGAAACTTTAACCAATATTTGAAAAGACTTGACATCTACTGCTCTGTCTATCACTCAATGATCTTCATTCAGAAATCATTGGTTCTCGGTTGGGATGAATCTCCACCAGATTGGTTCTCGGCCATAGGATGTTAATGTGGGGGGGTCCTCACAAAATGGTCAGATATCTTGGGATTCCTTACACCCTCGTACCGTCCTTCAAAGAAATGTGGGAATGGATTTTTAGTAAAATCAACAAGAAAGTGACCAAATGGCACTACCTCTTGAGAGATGCCTCCCTTGGCCCTCCAGTGAAAGGAATCTCATTACTTGATGAACAAGAACTTGCTGATGTTTTATTTGTTGATGACAATGCTATCTTTGTTGTACTAGAGTAATGAAACTTCAAGCAATTTTTGAAAAGACTTGACATCTACCGCTGTGTCTGTGGCTCAATGATCTCCATTTAGAAATCATTGGTTCTTGGCTGGGATAAATCTCCACAAGACTGGTTCTCGGCCATAGGATGGTCATGTAGGGGGGTCCTCACAAAATGGTCAGATATCTTGGGGTTCCTTACACCCTCATACCCTCCTCCAAAGAAATGCGGGAATGAATTTTTAGTAAAATCAACAAGAAAGTGACCAAATGGCAAGGACACTTTCCTTGCTAGGAAGAATTCAAGTTTTCCAAAAGGTTCTTTCCTCCTCCTCCATATACTACACCTCCTGCTGACTATTTGGCAACTCACAAATGGAGAAGCTACACAGAGTTATAAGAGACTTTCTTTGGTCAGATGGCATGGGAAATAAAAAAAGACATGACATGTCTTGGAAAATCTGCTATAAACCAAAAGCCTTGGGGGGTCTAGGGATTAAAGACCTGAAACTTTAGGGTATTTATCTTGCAGTCAAATGGATTTTGAGGGCCGCCCCAGGGAATGAGCCATGGAAAATGTTGGTAAAACATAATATTAGGGAAGGATTCCCAAAAGGTAAACCCATCTGGAAAGGATTACATATGGCTGATATAATGCTCGGCTCTTTCTTAGTTAAGACTGTAGGCTCCCCTATCTTTGCTTCCCTTTGGAAGGCTTGGGAGAAGGTAAGACATTTAGTGGTTAGACAACCCATATTCTCTTGGCAGGGTGCCAGATGTGAAGACTATAGATCTATTTGGTGGAACTTTAACCGTAATGATTCTCTTCTTGCCAAATTGAGAAGTTGTTCAACAAGTTTCTTGTATGAAAAGGGCATAAAAAGAATGAAAGAAATCATTGACAATGGTAGGTTGTTAACTTGGGATGAAGTTAAAAGGCAATCCCAATTCCCAAGCTCGCAGCTAAGAACTTATACTATTCTCAAAAAGACTGTTGGGCCCCTTCCCAATAATCTCACTCTAGAAAATGATGAATTCTTCTGGCCCCGCATTAATTGGTTCAAGGGGCTGCCTTTATGTGAAATCTGTACCAACCAATTGTATGATAAGCTTTTCTTTTCTCTTGAGGTCCCCCTTTCTCTCAATAAAAAATGGTCATTCTGTGATCCCTTGTGCTCTTGGGTCTATAGGTTTAATGTTATTTGGTCCTCTTGTATTGGACCAAAAAAATCCTGCTTTAGATGGTTGCTGATTCACCATTTTAGCTAAGTCCCTTTTGCTCATTATGCAATGAAACTGAATCTCTTGAACACCTTTTCTTCCTATGTCCTTATGTTGTGCTACTATGGGAAAATGTGTTGAAACCATGGTCCATTTTGAGTGGTGTTTTTTTCTTGGCTTAATGTTTTATTTGGTTTTATTTACTCTGAGATTAAATTCCATGTCTTTTTTCAAAAATTGTGGCTTATAATATTTGTGGAAGTCTTATGGTACTTGTGGAAGCAAAGGAACCTTGAAGTGTAAGGTAAAGTTAGGGCCCTTACTGACTTCTCAAGAGAGGTCATTTATGTGCGAATGGCTCTACAACCGAATCTAGCCAAAGAACAATTGGAGCAGTTCCTTAAAACTGGCCTCTTCAAAGTAACTACAGAACATATTATTATCCCCGGGGGATGTCCTAGATTCAGCCCATCTCCTAACTGGCAAACTCTCCACTTGTCTGCTGCCGAGGTTACAATCATTGAATATTAGTGGGGGCTTATTAAGGACTCATACTTCGAACAATGCATTCCTGTGGACCTACAATTGGCAGGTCCTCAGGTTTCTGAATTTGAGGATGATCTTCTTGCTGTCTGTAGAGACAAAACCCTTGTCCATGCCTTGTAGAACTCTATAGATAAAGACCTACAGAAGGATCAGTGCTTTGAAGGTAGTAGCAGTGAGGAGGCCATGGAAAATTCAGAGAGAAAAGTGCCTGGATGGTTGGAGATCATAATTGACTCTAAGGTGCAAGGGACAGTTGAGGCTTTAAAAGAAATTGTTAAGAGAGTAGATGAGAAACTCGTGGCAAAGGAAGGACAAAGAAGGGGCCAGTGACTTCCTGAACTTTGAAATGTTAGAAAACACAGAGCCTTCATAGGGACCTGAGCTAGAAAAGGGGACAATGAGGGTCCAAAATATCAAATACAAAATTGGGACCTGTCTCTATTGAGCCTGCTGGGAGTGCTGATGAGAATAATCTTTAAACTTTGATTATGGATGCATTTGTGTTTGCTAAACTGTTTTATTTGTGATTATTACTAGACTTGGTTACTGTTGATGCTTTCTGTGACCCCTGTTTTTTGAGTCTGTTTCATACTTTGGTTTCTATTGACTATTCCCAGGGGACACATTGTTTTGTATTCAAAACTTCAATATAAAAAATAAAACTCTACGAAAAAAGAATTTATTAAATAAAAATGGCAGTGCCAAGATTTGACAGGCATCGAGCCCATGTTACATTCCCGTCTCATGGAGCACCGAGGACGAAACAATTCAAAAAGCAAGAAACTAGTGAAACTGTCTGCGCAACCAGGTCACGAGATGTTGACACCTATCAACATCCTGTGATCCCGTTGCCTGGACTAAAACTGAAGGACTGCAAAAGAGCATCATGCAACGTGAAATGAGAAAACAACACTTGTCAATCCCACTTAGCAGGATGAAGGTGAATTGAATAAGCAACCATTTCAGCATCAAACACAATATTATGAAGAGCAAAACATGGGGACATGATAACTGAGGCAATCTAGTCACACGGAATGCATTAAAATTGGAAAAGATAGCAGAGAGAGACTACTTTAACTAGTAAAGCTCTACGAAATGGTAGCAAAACATGTGGCATACTAATATCGCATGGAGCAAAATAGAAAGCCTAACGATTGCAACATCAAAATAAAAAATCACCCAAGCAAAGCAACCTTGAGGAAGCAAAAGTGTCAAAATCTTGTAAATTCAGCAGATACTCAGATAGATAGAGAAGCGAGATAAGCAAGCAAACAAATGGAACGAGTGAATACAATAAATTAGAGAAATCAGTACGATTACACTCAGTGGGAAAAGAACCTTGGAAACAGTTCGATCATAGCCATGGAGGGACCTAAATCCTCAAACCAGCTTCTTGCTGTGGAATTATAAACTTGAAACAGTGCCCCTAAATTCTTTGGGAATTTGGGTGTGTTGGTAACAATACATTTGTATGCTAGTAATAGGAAATATTTCGAACTATTGAGTTGGCGAATTATCATGTCTTGTGAAATTTTTTGTTCAGCTTCAACAATTTCTTTCTGCAAAAATATTCGATCCAAAGTCTTAACATGGTGTACTCATGTCACCATAAAACCCTATCAAAGCACATTCAAGTACTGGATTAATTATTTTATCCTTCACTCTTTTTGTGAAAGAGGATAATTGAGTTGGTTTGAGCTTCAGTTTACCTGTGTTGTCTTTTTCTCCTTACATATGCATGTAAATGCTTTAACATTAAAATCAGGCACATCTTAGTGTGAAAATTAATAGGAGTATTATACATGCTATACACAGGGTAGATGTTTACTGCTCACATATTTGCAAGGCTTAGAAAGCAAGCTGTTATTGTATATTTGATTTCTTTTGATATTTGTCTACTTCAGGTTTTCTCTGATGGTTACTACTATGATGTTGCAGGGTATGTGCTATTCACTTCCAACTCCTGAAAACCCTTTTAACGATGTGATCGAGCACAGTTCTCAGAAGAAACAAGGTGGCAAGAAGAAAGTGCTTTCTGAAACTGAAGTTAAAAAACAAAAACGTGGGGAAAAGAGAGATGCTGGACGTCATGAAACATCATTTGCTGAAGAGGAGATCAACAATTCGAGCCAAAAAAAAAAGAAACGAAAAAAGGATCTGATGGATGATACAGAAGCTAGTCAGTTGCAGAAAACTGTCTTTGAATTTGATAAAGTTTGTAAGCCAGCAGAAGATGGTATTGAGTCAAAGCAGAAGAAAGATAAACTAAGTCGGAGAGCATCTTCACATGGACATTGCAGAATTGCTGAAGATCTAAGCAATTTGCAGATAAATGCCATCCCAGAGATGGTTTTGAAACTGTCCCTGGATGCAATAAGGAAAATAGAACTTGAAGATGGCATAATGCCAGTAGGGTTTCAGAAGTTAACTTTAAATAATAAGTGGGGAACAGAATTCTGGAATGCGTATTTAAAGGGGTCAAACATTTTAGGAATCTCCAAGGCCTCATTTGATTTAGAGCAAACTGCTTGGATAGTTTCTGCTGCTGCTTCTCATGTTATAAATAAGTCGATGAGGGATTCAGTTATCCGCGGTCCTATGGTTCTGTACATAGTAGCTTCCCAAGAACATGCACGGAAGGTCAGTTTATGGTGTTTAACATTTACAATTTTCTGAAAAGTTTGTGATTCACTCTGTGAGTTAGTGTTTTTATTGGATCTTCTGAAAGGATTCAACATGTTTTAAAATTATATTTCAGTTTTTGGTGAGTGATTTATATATCGTATATTACATTTATGATTTCTTTGGAAATGCTCACAGTTGGATCTGCAATTAATCTTTCTAAAATGTACTTACATTGTTATGCTTTGTTACTATCCAGTTGAGTAGGACAGTAAATGCATTGTAAGTATTTATTTGCCTCATTAATTGATTCTCTTCAGGTGAGAATGCTGTTCAAGCCGCTCAAAAAGATTCTTGGCATACGCTCAGTAAGCTTGCATCCAGGAGCTTCAATTGGCCATCAAGTTGAGGGGTGAGTCTTGTTTTTATATAGGACACAAATTGATGGGCGGCGAGTAAATTTTCTGACAAGGAATGATGATTCTTACGGTCTGTTTTCCTTGCAACTTATTTAGGCATATATAGAGATGCATTCGAGAATTCCTTTCCCCTTGTTTTTCCATTGATCCACTTATTAATCATTGAGAAACAAAAGTTAAAAAATGCAAATATAAATTTGTGTGGATACTGGGCAGGCATGGACACTTTCAGGAATCCATTCTATCAGTATCTTGTTGCCAAGAGAATGTGTACCATGACCAATTGTCTGTGGATTGATCATCGAAAGTAATCTGTGTACAATATATTCCATAAGGATATAGTAACTCTGTGTACATTCAAGCGAAGATATGTCTGACATATAATCTAGTATTTTTGTTTTGGATATCTGTAATTCAGGATTTTTGTTATGCGTCTACTAAGATTGTTAAGCTTTTCGGTTAATTGTTGTTGCTGGAATGTGCATTGGCCTGTAAATCCAGTTTTGGATTACATATTCTGGCTGTTGGAGGAGCAGTGTTTATCTCTTTGACTTTTTTTATTGCAAATTTTGTTTTTCTTGAAGGGTTGCTGTGTGTAGTCTATCCATCACGTATCCTCACAATTTCAACCTGGAAATGTTTACGAAATGCCTCATCAACATCAAGGAATATTCCTCAAGCATTTACTAAATTGTAATGTGTGGGAAACATTTTTGGATGTTATCAGGTAGTTTATTGTTATAACATTTTTTCTCGGGTGGGATCCATCGCAAATATAATGACAAAAAAAATTAAACAGCTGCGTAGGAACAAAGGGCACAGAAACAGTACCCTTTAAAACTTATGAATAAAGTGTTGGGTACCATATTTTAACTTTTTCTTCTTGTCTTTCATTGTTGTCTGAGAAAAGTGAGAGTGCACGTTTGGATAATTGTATGGGTGCATAGCACATTGAAAGGCCAGAGAGTGTGGTTTTACTGGAATCTGAGCAGGTTTGTGTTGTAGGATGGGTTTCGTGAATTTATTTTTTATTCCTTTTTTTCTTCATATATTTTCTTGTTTTTCAGATTTAGTGTCTTCTTCACGTTTTTCTATGGAAGGAAGTCTCGAACCCTCATAAAAATATTATGCCAATCGAGATAAAGCTTCTGCCTAATGGACCTTTGGAAAGATATCACAAATTGGAAACCATTATAGGAGGGGATTCTCAAAAATGGCAATGCTACTTTATTTGACATTGAATTCCAAATCAGATGGTGATCATTCAACTTGTACTCAAGACCAACGATAGGTTACAAACTACCATTGCTCAAGCTATTGGAACTACCTATAAATGAGAAAGTAGATGATTAATCTCTTGTAGATACGTTCAAGGTCAAAAACGTTGTAGGCTTGTACACAATGTGAGAAGGTAGACTATCTGCCTTAAAAAGAAAGAAAGAAATTATATTAATGTCCACAGATGACCAAAATTAGGTCAATGGGGCTCAAGGATACAACAATTAACAAAAGAAAAGTTCTAGGAAGAATTCTAGAAGTGGACTAAAGAAATGAAGTACAACAAACAAATTAGAGCCATGTGCCACTAACACAAGTGGCAAAGAAACCAATACAAATAACTATGGAGGGTGAACAAGAGCCCCAAAAGCGTGTGTGAAAGAAGATTGGATTCAAATCTCCTTGAACGTCTCTGTCTGTGCTTGAAGTGGAGGAATCATTTCAGCCATTATGAATCATTGTGAAAGATCTGATAATGCTCGTAGGGGAGTATATCAGGTTAGAGGTGCTAGGTTGGGGGGATCGTAGGGGAATCGCCCCTAACATCCAAGTTCGCTGTAACTCCTGTAGTAGAAAAGAAGCTCGTAATATTTGTTTGCCCCTGTGGTTTGTGGGGGCATATGGTAAGCAATGGATCCATGTTGCCAAAAGGGGGACGAGCCACCCCGACAGGAAGGAGCAGAGCCACAATGTTGACAAATAGCAAGCTTGGAGATTTGTTATCAGCTACTTTTGACTTCGCAAAATTAATAAACGTGAAAATTTTAATTTTTTTTTTTCAAAAGTGTTCTTTCACGTGATTTATCACCCTTGTCGCGATCGTCTCATTCTCATGGTCATTTTGGTTTCCGTTTCATCCATTTTGAATAAGCCCTTCTCCCGCTACGACGCAAACTGTGTTTTAATTATTTAATTAATATTTACCTTGTTATTTAATAAAATAAAATATATTAAATTTTAGGGTTTTTAATTAATAAATATTAATTTAATACTCATGAAAGTTGTTCGACAAACTTGGGAGATTATTTTTTTTTAATTGCCGTAACTACCGTGAGCAATTGTCGGGGGCAATTATTTTTCCGCTTCCAATTGCCGTGGACTATTTCAACTTTGCTTCTATCATCCGGAAATTGGGAAGGAGACGGAAACAAGGAAATATTGCAGACATCCAGAGCAAGAAGAAGGAAAAACTCATTCTACAGGCACTCCTCGACTTTCACAGGGAAACCTGGCACGGGCATTAGCTAGAGCCAGGCAACCTTGAGAGCTCCAGGTAGTTGTCTCCATTTCAGAATCATATGGTTACAAGAGGCCATCCTTCTCCATTTGCTACAGACCCTCCATGCTCGTGCAACATGCCTGATCCGTATGGCGTAATAATTTCCGCTCGAATTCAGATATTTAAAAAAAGACTCAGAGGTTTTATCTTCGCTGCACTCTGTTTTTATTTAAGCTATTTCTTTTGTTGTATTGTGCCAGATTGAGAACACAAATACCCATACGCTGCCAAAAAGGGAAGATCCAAATGGATGAAAGCCTGGAGGGAGGCAAATACCAACAAGAAGTCTGTTTTTGAGATCCACGCATTACCTGAAAGGAGAAGATCAACACGTAGAGGGTAAAGAAAATCTGCCCACGCAAAGGAAATGGTGAGAACCATTCTACACGTTTAGCTGTTTGGAAGGAGAGCAAAGGTCAGCAAGGATAACAAATTTTTCCCACGTGCCAAGCAAGAAATTCTCCAAAAGCCATCATGAAGTCAAAGGGAGAAAGCCACACATCATCTGCAGAAATTAATTATCTTTTTCCAAGCCGTGGGTAATTAAAAAGGAAGGTTTTTGTATTAATTTCTCATGCAGCAAAGGAGGTACTAATCAGGAAGTCAAAGGAGATCCATATGTTGTCAAAGAAGATATCAAAAATCCACACGTGTGAGGGGAGAGGAAAGTCCACGTAGGAGCCAGTTTTTCAATTCAAGAGGTTTATAGAAGTTCAACGCTTTGCAGAGGGAAGAAGACAAGAAAAGGAGTTTAAAATCCAACGCATTTTTCCATCCAAATCACCATGCATTTGCAAATTGAGCAGCAAAAGGAGTTTCCACGTTGGTTTTGAAGGAAGTGAATTAGTTATCCATTCACTTGACAAAGAGTAAAAGTCCATGCATGAATAAAACCAAAGATTAAAACCCATGCATTTTGGAGGAGCAGTAGTTTAAAATCCCAAAGCATCTCCACGCCAAGAAAGAAAACAAAGAGTAAAAGCCCACACATGCAAAAGAATTCACGTTTCACCTATTAAAAAAAAATCCAACACATTCAAATGCCAACGAAAAGAAAAATTATGAGTTCAAAGTATTTGTCAGAAGATCAGAGTAGTTCCCACGTCTAAGCTCGAGCTATTGGCAATGTAAAGAAGTAGAAAATTAATAAACAACTCAAGATCGATCCTGCACATATCCATTGCGACCAGATAATATTAAAATTTTTATTATTTTTTGCCGCGGTTTGTATCTGTCGAAGTAATCAACTTTGGAGCTCGATATCTCGAAGCGGAATGATTTTCGTGAAAAACCAATCATTGCCTGCGATTTTACTCATGTTAAGGTGCTTCCATACTCATTTGCAAATGCACAACACCTCATTTGGTATTTTTCACGAACCCAAATAAAACGCAGTTCGTTTGAATTTCGCCGTGCGCACTGTTTCAGCTTGTCAGAAGGCCTACTTTGAGAATCCATATTTTAGGCCTAAGTGATTTTCGAGAAGAACGGTTTGGTTCGTTGAATTCTCCCCAACTTCATGTACTTCTTTGCCAAATTGTAAACGCACAACACCTCGTTTGATATTTTTCACATATCCAAATAAAACACAATTTATTTGATTTTGCTGCGCACACAATTTTCAACCTGTTAAGGAGACTAACTTCGAGAGTCAATATTTTGAACTCGGATGATTGTCAAGAGGAAATGATTGTTTCTTTGGATTCTCCCCACATTCATATGCTCCCTTGCCAAGTTGTAGATTCCCAAGGTGACGTTCGATATTTTTCCCAGGCTAAAACCAAATAGGATTTTCGCAGTTTTACACTTGCATTTTCCTAGCAATTTCAGAAGAGTCAACTTTGACCTTTAATAATTGACTGAAGAATTTGATTTGGGAAAAAAACCTTTTGACACGCAAACTTGTGGTACTTTAATAGACTCCTTCATCCAGTGAGAGCTTCTCAGTGTTAAGCACAAGATAATACTGAGAGGGGGGTGAATCAGTATTATGATATTCTTTTAAATTTAACACTTAATCTCAGATTTGTAATCACAATTAATCAGTTTCACAGTGAATATATCAAAGCAATCAATGAATGCAAAGCAAACCAACACACTACAAATAGACACGAATTTACGTGGAAACCCTTTCGGGAGAAAACCACGGAGAAAATCTTCTTTATTATATTTCTCAAATGTTTGTAGGCACCAACCTACGGGAGACACCAATCCCCAAGTTACAATTTTGTAGGCACCAACCTACAGGAGCACCAACCCTTTTTGCTAAGCACCAACTCAGCAAGAAACACCGATCTCTTCAAATATGAAGGCACCAACCTTCCTTACAAAAAGCAAACTCTTTCCTATCTTTTATGTTGCTGCTGCTTCAACAGATGATAGAACAAAAATGCTGCTAAGTATATTCTTCTGATTTATTTTAGTCCCTTCACATATATAAATCGCTGCAACTCTTCATTAAAAATAAATCTGCCCTTCACTCCTTTTTATATTTCATATTCTGCTCTTCTTCTTCTCTCCCTTAAACTTGAATGAAGCACTCAAATTGCTTGCCTAAATCAAATGATTCCATCTCCTTATATTTCCTTCTCACATCCTTTTGAAAAGACACATCATTCCAACCAACACAACCTTTCCATTATTTAATTAACCATATTTTATTTTAATAATGCAAATACACATGTCGGCCATAACTATAAAGTGGCGCTATTTTCCAAAGGGGGTCGTCCAAAATAAAAACAGCAATTTTATATGTATTTTAGACCATCCTATGGACATATTTATTGCTCCTTTAATCACCCCTTATCATACTAAAACATGGAGATTTAATTTTGTTATTTGAATCTTCGTTTTCCCCATAAAACATGGCATATGAACACCTTAAAATGCTGATATCTCTCTCCTATGTACAGCTGTGTATATCTCGCTTAAACCATGATAATCCTTATGCAAAAACACTTCTTTTCATGTATTTAAACTTTCGTTTTCAGCCCTTCTATACAGCTGGTTATTTCCGTTACTTTTTACCGTTTGTGTCAAAATCCGTCAACATCCGTCAGTAGTTCCGTCAGCTTCCGTTACACGATTCCGTTAACCAAATACATCAATGATTAAACCTTTGACATCAATGACAATATTTCCAACACTCAGAACAAGATTTATTATTTTTGCCAGAGCAGTTTCATAGGCGATTTGTTCAGTTTTAAAGTCTGGAAGGAATAGCTAGAAATCAGACTTTTGTCGCTTCTGTCACAATCATGTCATCTTCAAACAAAACGATGTTGTGGTATGGGTCCTAGGGAATTCTACCCACCTCGACGCTCCATTCAGAGTATGAGAACATCGCTGATACCAACTTGGGAGACATCGACATAAGTCGGTTTTGCGGTCGCATATCAACTGAAGGTGAGTCACAGTTTTCTTGATGTTTTTTCCGAATTGGTCATCACTTGCATGGATGCACTATGACACCTGCATAATGTGGTGATTCAACTCCAATGGCTCCGAAGTGAATTGCAATCTCAACTCTTGGAAGATCTTCTCAATGGCGAAAGATCATGAGCTGGATTCTGACAAGCCAGGGTGGCGTAATGACTACGGTCTCATGACAAATGAAGAATTCATCATGGAAGGTATTCAGAGCATGTGGAGAATTGTGTTTAATTGCGAATGTGAATAAAGACAAACTTGCTCACACCAGGATGTTGCTCAAACGGACAGGTGGATAAGGATAAAGATAAGGATAAATATATTAATGTCCAACGAATGACCACAAAAGTAGGTCAATGGGACTGCAACCCAAACAATATACAAAGTGCGAGCTCAAAATGAGCTCCCAAAAACAAAAAAAATGAGAAAAGATAAAGCAGAAAGGAAACCCGAAGCCAGTACCCCCACAGGCAGGGGCAATGGAGCAAGCGGGGGAGAAAGACGAGAGAAGCAAAGAAGGGAATGAAGGGGGGGTCAAACGAGGACCAATGGTCTACTCAGGAATGGTAGCCACACCCCTCCTAACATTAGAGGCTGACGAAAAGAAGCTCCTGATGGACTGGCAACCCGAAGAGGGGGGCGAAAACCTCCTCCCCTGCCGAGATCTGAGACTGACGCAACGGCTAGGGGGACGAATGGAGCTGGGTTTCCCTCTAGTACGTGTGTGCATCCGATTCTGCGGGCGGTGATCGAGGGAAGTGTGAAGGTCCAACTGGGGACGAACTGATCTATGCACTGTATCTGGGTCAGAAAGGCTTTGTCGTTTAGTTCCTCCACCTGTGGGTAGAACCGGAAAGAAGGTTGTAATTTGTCTCGTGGGGATGACTCTCGGAGGGGGATGAAGAATTTGGTCTCGGATCAACAAAGACTCACGGATGTAGAGGGCAAGACACTGTTGGTCAATATATCTGAAGAAGACTGGGAGAGTTTGAATCCCTCTGAAGAGACAGTGAAATCGTCCTCTGATCTCATAGTATATGGGGCAGCGAAAGATGAAATGAGTCTCGGTCTCCACCTCTTGAAGGCTACAGAGCCTACAAAGTCTGTCATCCCGATCAATGTGGTGATCAGTCTTGCACCGAAGTTTGTGGGAGCCGACTCGAAACTGACCCAGAGGTATACGGAGGGCATGCACCCAGTGACGAGAGGTGTACTGAGGGCGGATGATGAGTCCATCTCCGATTTCAAGAAAGTGCTCTGCATAAAAGGACATCTTAGCGCGTAAACCCCCAGGAGGGTTCACCCAAGTAGTCTAAATGAAGCTCCTGTAGATATTCTTCTGGATGGACTTGTTCAACACTTGCTTGGCGGGCAAGAGATGACTGGGAGCATTCAGGGAATACTGGAAAGGGGGGAGACGATCAATCTGGATACTGAGTCCAACAAGGTGGATGAATTGCTCAAGTTTCAAGCTCGGCTCTCTTGTCATTTGAAGGATTGCGGAGCACGATCAATGAGTTCATTCCCGTACGACCAGGATAGGCGGACTCTTGGCCCAATGGATAAGGCACTGATTCTAGGTGTCTTGATCTAGGTGGCATGTTGTTGACTAGGATGTCTATGTGTGTGTTCAAATCATTTAAGTGGGGTCCACATGTACCCATTGCTTTTTGTTATAAAGTGGTGTTATTAAACTCACTTTTGGCAAATCTTTGGATAACTTAAGTGATTTCTATTTTTAGTTGCTTTTAATAAAATTGGTTGAAAAAGTCAAAGTCACTTAAGATGCCCTATTTAATGTTCATGTAAAACCCTAACTACTTCGTAACCAACTTTTGGGTTATAAAAGGAAGTCAAGGGCTCATTTGTAAGGGTGACTTTGAGATAGGAGAAGAAAATACTTGTGTGCAAGCTTTATTTCAAAGAAAGAAACTGTGTTCTTTTGAGAAGACATTTTGGAGTTAATGAAATATGAACTGTGTCCCATTCATTGTCTCTTATAGCATTTGATGTTCTTATGTTCATTATATGTTAGTGTTTGAATCTTGCATGCAAATATTGTCTTGGATCTTATTGTCAACGCTACTAATATGTTGTTCTAGTTCACAGTGATCAAACTCTAATTATCTACTTGCTCACGCATGTTCCCTTTTACTCATTCTCGTTTAGTTGATGCAAACTCCGTTTTATTTGTGTTAGTTACTTATTGTTCTTCTCCATGCAATATTAGGCTCTACTTTTACCTAACTATTGCATGTTCTTTCCATCCATTCCTTTCCATTCCTTTCCTTCATTCCATTCCATCTCCGTCAATCACTTTTCTTTTCATTGATGTTCCAAAACCCCCCCACATACAATTTTGAATGTATAGATGTAAATACAATTTTGGTTTTCAATAAAGGTAACCTCACCTTCATTGAGGAGGGACTTCATTCCCATACTGTTGCATGTCATTTGCATGCGTCCAAATCCATATGCTAACAAGATCTAAGTAGCCTGAGAAGTAATGATGTGTTGAGAGAAGCGCTGTCTAATTGATCTATCAATTCTGATGTGTGATGTAGCGGTGTCCAAAGGACGCTTAGTGTTGCCGGTCACCTTGATGGGTTGGAAGAAAGAGGTGATCAACATGGGGGCTTTGGAGCCTCTAAGTTCCTTTTGTAGGAATCTCCATTAGAGGGTGACAACCTCGCGAAGGTAAAGAGCCAGATACCACTGGTCCGTATATTGGAAGAAGGTAGCTAGAGTGTTGTTGGAATCCTTGTAGAGGCAATGGTATCTTCCTCGGATCTCATAATAAATGGGGCATCTGAAAATGAAGTTGTCCTTGGTCTCCAGCTTCTAGAGGGAGCATAAACAAAAAAGAGGGCTAGTTAGTCCTTTTATGATGATTTGAGGAGACGGTGATGTAGCAAAGCTCTCTTGCAGAGTTTAAGGGTAGGGTTCATGAACATTGCGTTATCATCTATATGGTGTTCTAGAATCTCTTTGCTTTATAGGTTATTGGTGTGTACACCCCCTTGAAGGATTTGTAATTCGGTGGTGTGTTCACGTTGACTGCATGCAGCTTGTGATGAACTTCAACTATGCAATGATGCGAGGACACTTTATGGGAGAGAGTTGCAAGAACTCTCTATGGTGTGTGGATGACTCTATTCTTTTTAACCTAAATTTGAAGTACAATGCATAGTTCAATATTGAAATGTGATTTGTACTTACCGAAAAGAGGATGGTCAGGAAGGTCTACTTTGGCGCAATTGAGGCAACAACAAAGTAATTTGTTTCTTTAAACCAAGAGATTGTCCAGGTTAAGGGGATGAATCACCCAACCCAATTGCGCTTTGTATGGTTGGTTTAGTTTTGGCCCTTGGTTGGTGTCTACTAGGTTTCCTTTGAACATTAGTACTCAAACTCCAATTTGAAACCAAGGAGAGGTCAAACAAGCTACCTCGATGTAGGAGCAAGTCAACACACAAACAATTGACCCAACCCAATTACGAGGAAGTTCTACAATGATTAATCTATTGTCTCTTTAAGAAAGTGGAATACATGAGAGTTGCCAAAAATCTAATGGAGACACTCCCTTCACCATTAGGCTTAGGATGCAATCTTTTTCCCAAATTCCTATAACTTTCCATGTTAACCTCCCAAGCTTAGCAAGGGTATCTTGACAAGGGGAGAGAGGAGGGGGAGGTGGCACCAAGAGGTCTCCCATAAATGGATTAGGGATTGGAGTCTCACAATGGGGAAGATGATCTTCCAACAATAGAGCTTTTGGGCATTCAACATGCTCTTGAGAAACATAAGCTTTAGCATTTGAAACCAAAAAGGGGGAGTTTTTTTGCTACATGGCCACCTTGTTTGCAGAAACACAAGCATCTAGACCTTCTAGGGCATGAATAGTGGTATTATAAATGCTTTCATTGATTTCAAACTTGATAGAATTGAGAGGCTCAAGGGTAGGGTTTAAGGCCATAAGAATCCTTGCCCTCATATGAGGAAAGGGGGAGTTTTTTTGCTACATGGCCACCTTGTTTGCAGAAACACAAGCATCTAGACCTTCTAGGGCATGAATAGTGGTATTATAAATGCTTTCATTGATTTCAAACTTGATAGAATTGAGAGGCTCAAGGGTAGGGTTTAAGGCCATAAGAATCCTTGCACTCATATGAGGAAAGGGTAAAACAATTTTCTTCGACTCATACTCAAGGTAGAACATAAGTAATAAACTATTGTCCATGAAACTATAGAAGTGCTGGTAATGAGAAAGGAAATCAAAATTTGATATTGTGGTACTTTAGTCAAGGCGTCTCTATGACAGGAACATCTTGATTTCCTAGTCAAGAGTATAATGTAATGAAATTCAATTTGAAAAGTAAAGAGGTTTGAAGTAGAAGATTGGAAAATTAGGAGCTTGGAGTAGGAGAATTTTATATGGAATAATCATAGAGCAATTTGTGGGGATGAAAGTACATGTTTAATTTCATAAAATTGTAACTTAATTAAGTCATTTGTAGGTCCTTAACATCATACAATGGTCCTTCCTCATTTAGATTGGCTCATCTCAAGTTTCCTCGTGTTTTTTGCTCAAGTTGGCCTACAACTAATGTTTGGTGCTAGTTAAAGGTTCATACAACTCGTTAGTGGTGTACTCAACCCTCATGATTATTCTGGACAGGCTTATTATATTATGGTCAGAATGCGCTTGGATTACTTCACAATGTTGTAAGTGTAATGTTATTGAGGTGCTTTAATTTTCTTAAAGCACCACAACTAGAGGATTGTGATTTCCCAGTTGTGGATGTCTATACTTTGCTTCATAGTTATCAAATTCGGTTGGAACCGGAATTTTCAGCCAACACAGATAAATTTGGTCTGCTTTGGCCCTTTGTTTACAATATTTTTTCAGTTTTTTTGCAATAAGACGACTCCCAACACCCTCAAATGTTTTCCTCTGTATTTGTCATTTTTTCAATATTTATAAATTATGCTCATATATAATAATTATATATTCTGAGCCCCCAGGGTTGGCCTCAAAGGTATGCCGTTGTGCTGGTGACCACTAGGTCACGGGTTCAATTCTGATCTAACCACAACGAAGTTGGCTGGGGCGTCGGCCGCTACCCGAGGATTATTGAGGTGGACTACCCTGCCAAAGTGCACTTCAGTGTGCCAGGTCGCTGGGTCTCTCATAAAGACTGGGGGTGCTTCATATCTTGATACTTCGGTTAACAATTTTTTTTAAATATATTCTGTATCAAATTTTTCTGAACTTTTTCCAGAGTTTTGGATTTTCGGATGTTTTTGCCCTCTCGAATGGATCGGGATTTCCGGACTTGGCAACTATGCTTTGCTTCCTCCCAGTGTCTAGGTGGAAGTGTACTCTACTTCTTCCTAGGTATAGATTTAGAAATTGCCAAAAATTGGCAATAAATCGCGATACCAATGAAATATCCCTTGTTGGGATTTTACAAAAAATTGACAAAATACAGAAATTTGCAGCAAATACTAAATCTGATTTTTTTTCTGATTTTTGCAAAAATAGGGCAGCGAACAATAAAAATATGATATCTTGAAAAATACTTGCCCAAAACACTTCAAATTTCACCGGAAGCTGGAAAAAAATAATAACTAACAATAATAAACTGTTTTTGTATTTTTTTTATAACATAGGAAACTGCCAGGAATTTTTTTATAAGCTCTGAAAATGATAGAATGCCGGAAAATTCATATCTTTTCGAGTACCAAACATAAAAAGCTGAAATTCTAGAAATAACTTATGAAAAATATGAGAAAAACAGGCCAACCTTCAGATCCGGAAAATTCCACCCGAAACCCTAAATTTTAGGGCCTGCAATTCTTCACCCAGGTCGTTTTTGCTTAGGAATGGCTGAAACCCTCAACAAACCCTGCCGTTTCGTCAAAGAACCTCTCCTTAGCCACAATGGCTGAATTTCAGCAAGCAAACCCTGCCGATTCGTGAAAGAACCTCTCCTTAGCTGCCACAACGAATTTCGCTTCAAACGGAGAAAAACCCAGAAAGTTATCGTGATTTTCCCAAAACTGCCCTTGGAAAACCCTGCCTGAAGATGACTGCAAATCAGATCTGAAAAGGTGCAAGAGCCTAGCAAACTAGGGTGGATCTTTCACCACCGAAGAGTGCCCTTCTAGCTAGGAGTGGATCTCTCACCACCGAAGCTAGGGATCTTGTGGGATTCACTCCACAAGCGGAACAAGCAAACAGCAGTTGCTCACTATCAAGTATCACCAAAGAAAATATGTATGCAAGAATGATTTCCAACTCCACCCTCCACCTCCTTATATAGCTTTTTATGAGCCCAACGAAGAAATATAACATTTAATGCAATACATATCCCCCCAAGTCGCCAAAAAGGGACTTTAAGTGGCCCCAACGAAGAAACATAACATTAAATGCCAAAAGTGTCCACTTAAGTGATCCCAACGACAAAATAAAACACAAAGGGCCCATTAGATCCTCCCAACGCCCAAAATATAACAAAAACATAGTAGGAAATCAGACAACCATCCCCAATAACCTCCAAAGTTGTTAGCCCCTTGGGAATGACCAAGGCTAAGACCAAAATATGGCCGTTAGGCCAACTGCTCGGAATTGGGGACATTACAACCAACTCTGAACGATTTGTCTTTGCCAAAATTGTGAGAAGATAAATGCCTATACATTGGCGATTTTTGCCAAGAAATCACAGTTTTTTCTCTGCAAAATTTGCCGATTAATCAGCATTGACCCGCCAGTAACGGGAAAAATAGCCCATGCGTTTATAAAAGCCCTTAACAGAAAAAAACACTTTTTCAGGCTTATATCCAGATTCCAAGCTGCAGATTGGTGAACATCCTATCCTGCCTTCGCTTATTGCTATTAATCCGGGTTACACTTTTTCTACCATGTAATCCATTCAATATTTTAGTAGTGGAACAATACATACCGATTTAGTGATTCCTACCGCTTTTCGATGCATACTCCATTTTTAAACCTCAAGGAAAATACAGTCACACAGCAACAACCTACAACCTACATTCATTTCTGATGTCATTTAACAATGTTTTACATTTTATTTGAGTTTATTTTATGAATTTAAATGTTTTTGAAAGTAGTGATAAAGTAGCCGAGTAATGCCGATAAATTACTGAGTCGCAAGTTCCGATTCAAATTTTGGGTTGCCCTTTAATTGCCGAGTATGAGTTTCTGAACTATGCTCCTAGGATTGTTCAGCCAAGCTTTCTTACGCTTGGCCATTGTTTTGAGGGCAGCATCAGACTTTGTATTGGCCCTTTCGTGGTAAACAATGTTTTACATTTTATTTGAGTTTATTTTATGAATTTAAATGTTTTTGAAAGTAGTGATAAAGTAGCCGAGTAATGCCGATAAATTACTGAGTCGCAAGTTCCGATTCAAATTTTGGGTTGCCCTTTAATTGCCGAGTACTAGTTTCTGAACTATGCTCCTAGGATTGTTCAGCCAAGCTTTCTTACGCTTGGCCATTGTTTTGAGGGCAGCATCAGACTTTGTATTGGCCCTTTCATGGTAATTAACAAGGATGCTGCCCCTTCTTTTACTCTTTACTCTTGGCATTTTCAGCGGTTCTTTTGATGAGGTCCTTCCTTTTGACAGGGTTGTTTACGGTTTACCCATGGCTTATTTGGTTGTATTGCTTCCTAGTTTTAAATTATAGATACTTAATATTCAATATCCTGGCTAGCTATACTTAAGTTTTAATCTTAGATACTTAGTATTGTAGCTTGCTGTACTTTTGATTCCCTTTGACCTACTTTGGTCATTTGTGGATAAGATTGTTCTTTCTTCTTTTTATTAAGTGTATTTGGTTTTCGTAGTGGTATTAGAGTTGTGCTTGGGCTTTACAAGGTGGTGCATTGAGGCTCACATGGTTTCATAAAGCTCTTGGAATATACTTTTCAGTGCTGTATCCTCCATTTTCCCATGAATCTTCTAATCTATTTTATGACAGGTTCTCTAACAGCCTCAGGATTCTCATGTCATAATAATTATGAACTCTGACTTTGTCTCCATCTTTCTACTGTAGATTTCAGACCGTTTGACCTACTTTGGTCATTCCTGGATAAGCTTGTTCTTTCTTCTTTATTAGGTGTTTTGGTTTTCCTAGTGTATTAGTATTGTGATTTGGCTTTACAAAGTGGTGCACTTAGGCTAACATGGTTTCGTAAAGCTTTTGGAACACACTTTACAATGGTGTAAGCTTCATTTTACTACGAATCTTCTAATCTATTTTATGGCAGTTGCTATTATGGCCTCTGGATTGTTTATGATCTCAGAGTTTGTCCACATCTTTCTACTGCAGATTTCCTTGTTCCGTAGTTGTAGTGATAGAATCACTTTCTATTAGCATTATCAAAATGCTTAACAGATTTCTTTGCTTTTGTAGTCTGGGTTAATAATCACTTCTAATATGTAGCTGCAGATAAAGATATTAGATGACTCAATAGTATGTTTGATGGTTTGATTCATTTGTTTCTACAAAGCTAAAAAGAATACATTATATTTTTCAGGTTGAGGATATGCATACCAGAAATATTGGTCTCCACTCCTGAGCGACTTTTGGAACTAATTGAATTAGAGGCGCTTGATTTATCAAGTATTTCTTTCTTGGCAAGCTCCCATTTCCACCTTATATATCTTTGAAGTTCTTTTTGTATACTTATGCAAACATTTTGTGGGATTGGATTGTTTTGCATTTGATCAGGTTTTTTCAGTTCTTTAACATCTCCAGTATGTCTCTTTCTAACAAAAGTTCTTCTTTGTAAATTGGATTCAATTTGTCTCATTTGTGTAGGATATGTACGAGGCTTATAGACAAATATATGAGGGGACATGAGCTGGGGAGAATAAATAGATCTCATTAATATTGCAGTAGAAAGATAGACAAGCTGGGTATTTGCATGAGATGGGCTCCCAAACAACTCTCCCAAGTTTACATATTGTTCAAAATACATTAATATAACAATATATTGTAATTCCTCACTATTTTGCTTCAACTGCTAATAAGCATCGTTAACATTAACCTGACCTAATTAATGGAATTTAGATTTGATAGCGTTTCAGTGTGCTAAAAGCAATGGGATACCTATATTTGCAATTTTTGTGTTATAACTGCAGCTAAAGAGAAGATTAGAAGAAAACATTAAAAATATTGCCTGCATTCATATCACGGGAAGGACTTGATTGGAAAGATAGCATTGGAGTCTTAACACACATATTATTGGCAAGAAGTTAAAGAAATCATAAATATTGCTGAAGATATTGCAACACAAGCAAGGGAATGTCAATGAACAGTATTATGGGACCTTGCTAAAGTGTGAAGATCATGTAGAGACCCATAGACCTAATTTATGCTATACTGTGAATGTAATAGAAAAATCCCTAGGTCATGAAGTTAGTATAATGCTATAATATTTTGATGGGCCCATGTTGTAAAGTTTAAGTCACTTTCCATTCTTTGATAGGTGTCACAGTCTTCAACGTGTTCTGTATATCAGTGCCGTTTTCCATTCCAATGGAAGGATTGTCACACATCGTAATAGTTTTTTGAAGAAATCAACATGACCAGAAGCTGGTGAGTCATGACTCTCTTTTGACACCTATGTACTTTTTTTTGCTTTTTTGGATCGAATGATAATCATCCTGATTTGTGTGTGCAAATAATCTACCTTCTTCAGCTCAGTGCCAAGGACTGATGGGGGTATCTATTCTGCCAAATTTGGTTGTGACTTGAAGCCGGCCTCATTCCTTTTATTTATTTCTGGAGATTTGTATCTTGGTAGATGGTGTAGCAAATGTGACATATCATCACCTTAATCAATCGTACTAAAACCCCTTGGATTGCATCTTAAAATTTGAAATGGGGCCCGAGTACATGTCCCTTGAAGCACACTATATATGTTGGCATGTGTGTCCAGCGCTCCCCGTGAGTTTCGTGACATGGACTAACCGCCTCTCGTAGATCCTAACTCTGGCGATTGTAGTGGAGACTAACACCTATGGGTTTTGGTCTAACGACAATCGTGGTCCAACAAATGGTATCAGAGCGATAGGTCTCGAGTTTGAAACTCACTCGGGTAACGTTGAGGGGGAGATTGTTGGCATGTGTGTCCAGCGCTCCCTGTGAGTTTCGTGACATGGACTAACCGCCTCTCGTAGATCCTAACTCTGGCGATTGTAGCAGAGACTAACACCTATGGGTTTTGGTCTAACGGCAATCTTGGACCAACAATATAATCCCTAGAAAACCTATGGTACTTTTCGGTTTGGTCAGTGATATTTTTGCAATCAATGTCTGTGATGCATTGTGCATGAATTTTGATGATATATTCTAGCACCATAATTGTGATTGAATGCATTATATTTTGTCTTTATGAACTAGTGTATTAGCAGTGTTATCTTCCCCCTTTTATGCGAAAAATCAAAATCAAAAGTTTGGAATTTTCTCTAGGTATTTTTGTTGTTTCATGGATAAGGTGTTCTGTTGGAGCAATGTTTTTAATTTTAAGACTATCACGGTCTATCGTAACAAGAAATTTACTATCCAGTAAATGTTGCCTTCACTTAGCCAAATCATTCATAATGGGCAAACATTTTCATATCATATGTGGACCATAATTTCTCTTTTGAATGAAGTTTGCAGCCATACTGCATAATCATTGCTTCAATGCCCCCATCCCGAAGAATCTGATTCAGCGATGAATGAATTGGGAAAATCAGTTGTAGCTAGTCCTAGAGTCAACAATCCAATGCAATTTGCTACTGAAACCATTATAAATATAAATAAGGTGCAAATTTGATTTTTGTTACAGGGGAGTCTTCCATTTACATATTTCATTCAATTAGCAATATGTAGATGCTTAAATACATACCTACAATGCTATAGATCTGATTTGATTTGCCTTTATGCTACTACCTAAGTAGCCAATGTGTTTTGGATACGGGTAAGGATACAAAGAATCCGATACGTGGATATGGCAAAATGTTTTTCTCCCTTGGATATGGCAGTACAAAAAACATATGAAAAATAAAAAAATATATAAATTTTAGCGTGATATATAAGAATTGACCACATAATATGCATATAAGAAACAAAATAACCACAAAACACTACCGATAATCTATATAATGCCAATTGAATGCCAAATTAAATGTCACAATTGCCATAATTAATATTAAACTTTATTATTACATAAAAATGCAGCAGGGTCTGAATCTTCACGTGATCTTTAAAACAGAAGATGCATGTTTATCAAGAGCTACTGATCTTATTTTCGGGTTTTATAGCAGCACAAAACTGAAACTCAGATTTGTAGTGGGATTTAGATTTACTGTCACAATTGTTCCTTGTCCAGAATTGATCCTGCCTGTAAGTGATCAGATTTGTTCCCAAGATCAGACCCTGCTGTTTTTTTAGAGTTTCCTAGTGTTTTTGAAAAAGGACCAGGCCATTTTAATTTTTATGTTTTAATGTTGATTTTTTTCAAAGAACTTGTATTTGGCCCTGGATACACCCATGATATAGCCTGGACGGTTCAGATACGGACAGATACATCTGTAGACGTATCCAGCCGTATCTGGACTGTCCTATCCGTATACGTATCGGGTATGCACCGACGTATCCGTATCAGATATGTACTGACGTATCCGGCTCTATCCATATTGTCCCGACCGTATCTGTATCGTATCCTTATCGGATATGTACCGTATCCATATCCAACCCTGTCTACTGCCGTATTGGTATCTGAGGCTACTACCAATATTTGATTCCTATTCGCAAACTCAATGGTGCAACAAAAGTAGTATGCTTATTTTTAAACTTGCATATGATTGATTTTACTTCTACTTGCTGTTGTAACTTGTAAACCAAGAAGTAATGCTGGAAAACAACTTATCATAGAATTAAAATGTTTGCAAGTGCTGGAAATGGAATCCACATAAATGAAATGAATTATTGGGAAGCAATGCAAAACACATCACACAACAAGAGGGACACGATATATTCTAGAGAAACCTAATGTAGGAAAATCCAGCTTGGAAATGGGACGTGCCTCCTTACGTCAACAGAAAATAGCAAGATTACAAGTCATTATTCTTTGGATCCATCAAGAACATTATGGGTCACATTGACAACTCTGCAATGCTTCTACTTGACTGATCTGCTTTCCAACTCACTCAAACCACTTCGTGCTATCTTCTATGTTTGATTGAAATGCATGCAACATCCCTTCATGCCTATTCATTCAGTTCTAGATGAAGAAAGTGCTGTTATAAGCTCCCAAATGTGCATACTTTTACACAATTCAGGTTCCAAACAGTTACAAATGAATCCATCGGTTGATTCATCTCAACAATCATAAAGGGGACCACTTCATCTTCTAATCTTGGCGTTATTTTTTCACCTTTGTTGTATTTGAAAAATTTGGCAGGTGACAGCTGTTTGACACATTTGGCATGGGACATACCTGTCAGACACATTCAGCAGGTGCCAAATTGATTGCTAAGCCTGTTCCTTAAAGCTGGAATGATCTGAACCATCCTCAAAGTCTCCATCCCTGTTTCCTTGCTATGCATCATTTTCCCTTCATGTTTGAGTCTCTGGGCTTCATTTTGTAAGGTGAATGTGAGTGGTTGAGTGTTTTAATGGTCATACAAACCATAGAAATGGGTTACGACTGAATTCAAATATTTCAACTGATTATTTTTTGATCATGCATGCTCACAAATCAAATGCTAAGATTGGAATTCCTGAGTACAATGGTCATGACCTCTACACAACCCTTTGACTGGGCTAAGAAGATGAAGCACCGTTTCTTTTTGACCCTAACAGATTTTAAATGTATTAGAATATAAGGCTTATTGTTCATTATTAAGTCACTATTAGTTTTGTATTAACTAATGTATGGTTGTAACCATCTCAACCATTTTGTAACTATCTCTTGCATGATAAAATGATAGAGTCTAGACACACAAACTACTATATATGCATTCTGGTTTCTCTTCATTCCTTCCCTGTTCACATCTTCTAACATTGGTGTCAGAGCCAGGCAAACAAGTAGGAAGTTGTAAGGAGGTATTTTGAGAAGAGGAAAGATGAAAAGACGAAGACTGTAAATTGCAAGTTTCATTTGCATTCCTGCAGGCATGGGACAGGAAAAGACATCTGTAAATTGCAAATTTATTCATTTGAAGCACCCGCTTAGGGCACAGAACAGAAGCTTGCAAAGCGCAATCAGGGCATTCATGTGGAGCAATATACAGTCTGTATTACTGCCATTGAAAACAGGAGGCAAAAACATGATTAGGGCATTCACATGGAGCAACAGCAGTCTGTTTTTTCAGCATTTCTGCCATTGAAAACACAAGAATCTGCCAAAAATGCGAAAATACAGTCGCGAGAATAGAAATACAAAAAGAACCTGCCAAAAAACACGAAAATATAGTTGTGAAACTTTGTTTCTGGGGTTTGAGCAAGGGCACATGAGGATAAAACATGAATAGAAGTCTGTCACAAATGTACAAATGCTATTTTTCAGTCATTATAAATCATGAATAGAAGAAAATCTCATATTCAAAGGGCACATTCTGGCAAAGAAGAACAAATTTATGGTTTTTCTTTTTCTAATTTTTCGATCTACATCAATAGTACAATTATTTTCATTAATTTGCGGTTTGGAAAGTCATATTGGTGTATTAAATTGGCAAACATTCAAAACCAAATGAAAGACAAACCAAATGAAGTTAATATAGCCATTGTTGAAGATCCATCGGATGCTAAAAGTGGTGAAGAATACACTGATGAAGAATATGTATTTTAAAGAAGCCCCACACTTTAAAGACATGCAGGGATCTAGTGTAGATGAAGCTCAACATGGATGGCTGCGTAGTTAGTTCAGGAGCTTGTAGATCTTGGGAATTATACCCTTATGATGGTCCTGAAACAATTTGATGGAGCATTGTGGATGTACCTCAACATAGGTGGTTGTCCAATAATTTGAGAGTTTGGGGAGTTGGAATTTAGGTTCTTGGGAATTCAGCTTGGGAGCTACACTTTAAGAAAGTTACGAAGCAACTTGTGCAATGCCCCCTTTCCTATGCCTAAGGCCTAAGGGCCAATTCGAGTCCAAGCCTTGGTCATACCCAAGGGGCTATGGACGTTGGGAGTTATTGGGTATGAATATCTAGTCCATTTTGTTATAATTTTTCGTTGACATGAGTGTAAAGTGTTTTGGAGGGATTAGATATTATGTTTTGTCATTAGGAAAGGGGCCACATGACACTTAATGTTTTAATTTTGCGTTGGGGGTCACTTATGGACCATGGCGACTTAAAAAGGGAAAAGTAACTTAAGTTACTTTTATTTTATTGGTCCTTCCTAAGGAAAAATGCGAATTGGGCTATTTTGGGGCTCTTTTGCCTTGGGGAAAAATACTAAGTTACCGAAACGGCAGGCAGGGGCCTCGGGAGGGGGTATGGGAGCGGCAGGGAGCGGGAGCGGTGACAGGAGTGGCAGGGAGCGGGAGTGGCGACGGGAGCGGCCAGGGAGCGACCAGAGGCCTACAAATTCGTTTTTTTCCTTTTTTGGCATTTCTTTCCTTTTTTGGATTTTTGGTGAAGAAAACACAAGTATAGAAAAAAATTTGCCATTTTTGGAAAGGGTTTGGGAAGATGTAGCAGCAAAAACTTGCATGAGCCATAACTTTCATTCTGTGGCTCCGTTTTAGGTGTCGTTTTCTCTAAAAGTGTATATTTTCTTGAGCTCTACGCATTGATGGCAATATTTTTCTTATTTTCATAAAATCCAGTTTTGCACCTTTTTGGAGCAACTGCTTGCAATCTTCTGAATTTAATTTTATTCGTTTTGTATATACTGTACATTATTATAAATTTATAGTTAATAGTATAACTTGTCTTTTATCTTGTTTTTCATAAACATAATATGTGGTTTATAATTAAATTCCTATTTAGAAGGCTGGGATTTATATATTTTTTAATTTTTATATAGTTTTTGTACTACCGTATCCTACGTTGTATCCGGGGTCAAATTTTTTTTTGCCGTTTCCGCGTATCAGATACACCGCTCCCGCTCCCGTATCCAAAATGTTTCAGCTACTTAGGAAAAATATATAAGGAGTTGGGAGGAAAAACTGAAGATCATTCTTGCAAACACTTATATTTTCTCTATGTGCAACTGTTTGCGAATTTTCAGCTTGTGGAGTAAGATCCCATAGGGACCCTAGCTTCGGTGGTGAGAGATCCATCCCTAGCTAGCAGGGCATTCTTCGGTGGTGAAAGATCCATCCTAGTTTGTCATTTGGAGCTGTTTTCAGGGCTGTTTTGCAGAGATATTTTCAGAGGTTTTTAGAGGAAGGGTTTTGAGGGTTTTGGAGATATTTGGTGGAGAAAAGTAAAGGGTTTTCAGATCAGATTTATGGCAGCGATAAAAACAGGTTTTGGCATCATTCCTAGAGATTTTTCAGAGGGTTTTGATCATTTTCCAAGGGGGTGACTTACTTTGGAAGTTTGCAACAATTTTTGGAGGGTTTCCGGGTTGCCATTTTCAGATCTGAAGGTTGGGGTTTCATTCTCCATATTAGTATATGTATTTTCCAGAATTTCATAATTTTATCTTGCTTATTGGAGAAGTTACGATATTTTGAAGTTTTACCATTGTTTAGGGCTTTCTGTAATTTTCTGGCAGCATTTTATTATTAAAAAAAATCCCAAAATAATTTTCTTATGTTCTTTATAATATTAACAAGCTCTCCTAAAAATTTCAAGTGATTTGAGTGAGTATTTTGAGAAATATCAATTTTCTTCAATTCGCTGCCCTAGCTGTTAAAAATCTGCAAAAACCAATATTCCATTTGCTGCAATTGTTTTCTATATTTTGTGTATCATTTCGTGGTATCCCACTAGGGATATTTCAACTTGAAGGAGTTCTACCTGGTCAAAGAATTGTTTTTCAAAGAGAACTTTTTAACAATGCGTGATTCTATTATTTTAATCTCCCAATATGTTTATTATTACTTTTTGTTGTGTAAGCCTTAAGAGGGGGTATTAGAATACAAGACTTATCGTTTATCATTTAATCAATATTAGTTATGTATTAACTAATGTATGGTTGTAAGTTTGATGTAACCATCTCAACCATTTTGTAACTATCTCTTGCATGATAAAATGATGGACACACAAACTACTATGTGTGCATTTTGGTTTCTCTTCGTTCCTTCTTTGTTCACATCTTCTAACAAAATAAGCAATCAATTTCTGTCAGTTGATTAAACCTTGAAGGAGTTGCATGCAAGTGGTACAATTGGTAGCAGCAGAAATGAAGGGATCTAGAATTACATAGAAAAGTTTTGTTGATATGATGATATGGTTTGAACCTCCACATGCTAATCATTTCAATTTACTAATGCAACTTCACCAAACCTAATCATTTGGTTATTTTTCTTCAGACTGGGAGAACTTACCGACCTTTTTGAAGAATGTCCTTAAACATTTATTATTGAAAACCTATATCAGAGATCTATGATCCAATAATAGGGATGTGTTGTGCATGCATGAATAAAGTCTATTCAAGATGCAATTGACATATCTCGTATTACTGAACAAAACACGAGTTATCAATTCAAGAGTAATAAGTCATCCTTTTCAGCTGAAATTAAGTACAAGTCTGATTACCAAAAAATTGAAACACCTCCATGTCACCAACTAATTTTGGCCAAAATGACAGCAAGAAAGATAAAAAGTATTTCAATCAACAGGAAGTTGTAAGAAATTATATATTTTTGTGAAGCTGAGCACCAAGACGGAACTGATAATGATGTTGGAGGTGATGATAATGTGAAGTTTATTCTAGACGTAGATTCCTGCCTGTTTTCTTGTCTTTGGACTAATTAGATATTTTATAGAAAATACATGGATGATACCGTGTAAGAAATTTGAATTTCCAACATTTTGAGTCCTACACTGGACTCATCATCAGGGAGAAGAAGCATATACTTAAAAAATATTTAGATCTTGCTATGGAATTCTTGTATAAAGGATTCTGATATCATCTCCTCTATGAGTTAATACTAGAATCTAATAAGTACACATCTAAAGCATAACATAGAGACTTGCAGAAATGTTTCTCTAACATAGAGGGTCCACTACCTTCCCCATTCGTTAGTTCAGATCATGGAAAGATACATATTGCCAATATTCCCTCTTATGTCTGGATGACCTTCGGCCTTGCATTTTAGGGTAAGCCGATAGGAGGAATACTATGCTTCCATTCGGGATTGTTCAGACATGACCTCTTAGTCCGTGTCATTCTCCCTAGGACATCATCTGATTTAGCATCAACTCTCTTGTGGTGTCAGATGACAATGCTGGCTCTTTTGTTCCTGAATCTGATGCAGGCTAAAGTCTCATTCAACATCGGTTCTCTTCTCTTGGCCTTGTTGGCGGTTCTTTTTGACAGTAGGCCCTCCTTTATTATGTTTCTTTCTATTTACATGGCTTTCGTATGTACTAACTTGTCTAGGACTTACCCGTTTGAGTCCAACACTCTTTGTATTTTATGTTTTATTCTATCCTTGTTTTAGTTTCAGATACCATATTTTTGGTCATCAATTTTATGCTCTTGATTGGCTGTCTTAACTTTGCTGTGTTTTTGCATCTAATTGTCCTACTATGGTCATTCATGAACATGAATGTTATTTCTTCCATTCTAAGTTAGTCTTTGAAAATTTCAGGTTATTGATGGCTTAAAGAATATTCTGGAGGGAGATTTTGCTGAAAATCTGAAAGCTTTGAGATTTCACATGTCTGGAAATCCACAAAAAGCTGTTTTAAGTAATACATACACTGGCATGTCCACTGCTCTAGCTCAGTACATACTCAAGGATCCTATACATAGGGTGTCTTCAGATAGCTCTATTATTCTTCAAAGTGCCTGCATTGCTCAAGCTGTTTCTGTTTTTACCTCGGAAGACAAAAAAGTACAAAAGGTATGCTTTCTTGGCTAATATTCCTGTTTTACAAATATGTGAATGGAGAAGATTAGGTAGTCATTTTCACGAGTGAAAGATTTTTGTACAGATATATATTTCCTAGTGCTCACAAAGTACTTGATTCTTCAACACTACTCTTGCACTTGTTGTTACATAGAAGGCTGAAGCTGTTAAAATTAGACCTTAGATGTGCATTAGTGTTTCTAAAGTTTTGACAAGCATATCACATATTCCAAGGGAAAATATAAAGTTATGTCACCATATACTACCTTTAAAACAAAGGCAATATCTAGTAAACAAATCAGATGATTGAAATCTGAAACTGTAGCTGGAAGTTGAGACAGATGAAGCTCTGCAGAATGTTGCACTGCCATTCATTTACAGTCCATCGACATATGAATACTGTAAAGGCAATTACGAGTTCTACTGAAAGGAAACTATGTATTACAAAATGCTTTAGCCAAAGCATGACCTAGAAGCATTGGTCAGGGCCCACTTTCCTCATTGGCAACTACTGATTCCCACCTATAAATTTTTACTGTGTCTATCTCTGCTGTTTATTTGCCTACCTTTGTGATAACCCATTTGCAAATCAAATGATCTGCTTCAAGTTTATTTGCAGTTGCCTTAATGATGAGATGACAGTGCTGGTTGCATTGCTTCATCTTATTGTGGGCACATTTCCAAACCTTCTTCTGATGGTATATTCTCAATTCAAAAGGGTGGAATGCAACTGAAGGATGTATGATACGTTGATAAAAACTATCATGATGTAAGTGATTAATGCAAGGCATCAATGATAGTACATTTATGCTTGATGCTAACTTGCCTTGATGGTGGGTTCCCAAGTGAATCAATGAGGTGGAATTGCATACAGTTTATTCGTTTGCTTGAGTTCTACTTGTAGAAATGATAATTTTGATCTGTGAAGAATGACATCTACTGGCTGCTGATTTGACATACATTTTAAGGATTCGTGACAAGATGCATGCATCTTGTTAACCAATGCTTAGATCTTTATTCAAAACAACTCATTGTGCCTTTAGATGAAGACTTGAGCAAGGTCATCTGCATTCTATATGTTTGTAAAAAACTAAATTACTATTTTTGGGAATATGTTTACGGGCTTCTACTTTAAAAGATATTCATGGGAAGACAAATTGAAGAAAATTTCATAGCATTGTGGTGCTACTAGAATCTCCCTAATGGGGAAAGATCTAAGAACCACAAGTGTCACGGATATTTGATGCAGTATACATATTTTATGCGTATGCAATTTGTCAGGGGAAATTTTTTCTTTTTCTGCTCAAATTTATTTGTTACTTAGCCTGTCAAGTACTCAAGATTCTCTCTTAGTTTATTTGCATTATGCTTATGTAGCTCTCGAAGACAACAGATATAGAACTGCTAGGTTGTGTTCTTCACGTTTGATGGCTCGCAAGGAAGTGAATGGCAAGGGACCTTGAACGGAAATCTCCTTGCATTAGTAAGCTTCAGAGAGACTGTTCTCTGAATGGCCTCTTAAATACCCAAGGGGCCATTCTCTTGAGGAAAATTGGACAATTGGAGTAAAAAATGATAATCAATTCACGTGGAATCCAGAAGACATTCAAGGTTTTGGCCACGAGTCAACCTAGTGATAATAATGTAGGAATGTAATACTCAACATGTGAATGGTAAAATGACCAAGATCGGAATATTTTTAGCAGTTTATACTAGTCAGGGAAGTGAAGGCATGGCCAAAAAGATATAAAGTGAATATCCATATTGCAATTAATCTCACTCTTTGAATAATAAATATCCCATCTTATTTCTCCTATTATCTAGTTCTTCCACTGTCAAAGTCTGATACATCTCCTGTGTAGTTTCCAGCCTGTGATGTGTGGGAGGAAAGTGTTACAGTTTGAGGTGAAGACATCATTTTGAATATTTGCAGATCCTTTTTATGTACTATTGCTGAAACCATCCCTGAAGATGTCAGATGTCAATAGCTTTCTCGATGAAATTGTTGCAGAATGCTCAGCATGCATAGATCAGAGCCCCCCCCAATACTGTATCAGAACCCCTTTACCTAAGATTGAACAAGCTGTTTGAAGAACAATTTTTTTGTGCCTTTTGAAGCCAATGTGACAAAGAAGCAAGAAAATAGCCACAGAAAGGCCCGGGACTCCACGTTTTGCTTGGCTACAGCATTTAAAACTAAAGCAGTTTTGCAGAAATTCAAAGGCATAAAGCCCACTGATGTTTTGCGGCAGAGCTGTTTTTATATCAATATTTACTATAATAGTTGGAGAACAGATTTTGTGAAGGGTTGTTTCAGATGAAACATCATTTTGTGAAATTGTTTATGTTCAGACATTTCCATCCTCAAATCACAGGGATACAATGGCTGTTAGTGGAGTCATTTGCAAAGAAATCCTTTGTAAAAACCCTAATAAAGGTAGTAGTGCTGTAAAATTCTAACTATTATTGCATAGATCGAGCCATAATGCTGCAGCCTAAACTCTCACTCCGAATATGAAAATACTTGAAGGTGATCATTAGATGAGAAGCAAAGAGGCCATCTACTTGAGAGTTTCAGAAAAGTTCAAATCCTCCTCACTTGAAGATGCAGTATGTTTCTCTGGCTGTTTAAACCTCCTTTTGAACAGTATCATTTATGGATCAAGAAACATGTTCATTCTTGTTTGAAGTCTTATTACTAGCTTGAAAGCTGCCAACCTGTCTCGGTGAATTTATTTTTTAATTCCTTATCCAGGCTTCTGAGCAAGCACAAATTGCAGCATTGTTTCTGCAGTTCATTGTATTCTCGTTGAGTCATGGTCAGCTCTTTTAGTTTACAGAATCACATAAGGTTGAGGTGTGTTTTGAATTTTATGGCATTGCAAGTTTGTTTTATTTTGGAGTTGTGCACATGTAAGTGCAAGGAAGAGTTAACAGCTGGAAGGAAGGGCTCTTCTCAACATGAAACATGGCAGCCAATTGTGAAATTTAGTGGAAGGCCAACTTGAAGTTGAAACATTTAATGGCCATAATTTTCTACCTTGAAAGTAGTTCAATTTTAATCAGTGCACAATAATTTATGGACTAGAGTCAACTACAGAGAATAGAGATAACCTCATTGAGTGGTAGGATTGACAAATTTAGGTCAATTATAGGGCTAGCAATACCAGATGCTGAACTACATCATTCAGACTTGACAAAGTTTCCAAACAAATTCAATAGGAACTAAATTGTAAATGTGATCTTTACTTGGTAGCAACAGTTCGTTGGTTTGAGAATTTCAGAGGATTAAACAATCTCAGGATATATAACCACATTGATGCCATTGATATGATGGGTCGCTTATGCAAATGTTAATGATGTAGAAGAAGATGCCAAAGCACTGTTGTAAAAGGTTAAGCTCCAATATGATCATATAGATCATACACTCAGCAAAAGGAAAATAGAGGAATATGAAGAAAGATGAAAGTGACTTTTATACAAAATATCTCACTTCAAGGTCAGCTAATGAGTGGCAAATATGAAGTAGGTGATTGGTCCATGACTCAGCATTGAATAATAGGTGTGAATTGTGATGTATAATTTAGTTTATATTTAAGCATACAAGATGGGAATTTATTCAATTCTGCTTGTCAATATGTTTAATTGCAGTTATATATGTCCTTGCAGCAGAGAACATTCTATGGGAGTCTTGAACAGCTGATAAGAACAACTTAAAACGATTTTTCTGAAGCCATATAACCGAGTCACGAGTAGCAGAATAATTTTAAAAATAACAGCTAACGTAATCTATAAGACTGCAACCGTTAGAGATAAGCCACAAAATGCACCAATCATAAGCCTAACTAACTGCTAACAACCCAAAAACAGGCATGCTCAGAAAAAGTTACAATATAACAAATGGAAAATATGAGAACCAGGCATGACTAGCAGCTAGGGAGATTAATAATCAGTTTGTCCTAGTGGACAAAGTGACAGTGCTAATGAATCTTGTACTTATCGGTGGAACTTGCATTGGGTGAACCAGGAGTAATTGCAAGTCCCTGCATCTCTGTTGGGAAACAAGCATCCATGTTGATTGTATTTGACGACCTCGGAGATCCCGAGTCAAGAGCCCTAGACTTTATTGAAAGTATTTATCTGAGAAGGGGTTTTGCATCCAGGAGGCTTGGGAATGTTTAGCATATTGTGTTAATTAATTTAAGGCTTCAATGAGCAATTTAATTAATTATTAGACTATTAATTTGTTGGAATTTTACTTGTGTCTTTTAAGTCATCTCAAGATGACCTCCATAAGTAGTCATTACCCTAATGACATTTTTCCTCATGTATTTTTGGTATTAATCACAAGGCAAAGGGAAATACACGAGGAAACATGTCATTAGGGTAATGACTACTTATGGAGGTCATGTTGAGATGACTTAAAACACACGAGTAAAATCTGTAATGCCCCCTTTTTCGAATTGATCCAATTGAAGGTTTCTTGCCCATTCTTCTTCCCACAGACAAGAAGAAGATGAACAAGGGAAGCCCTTGGATTATATTTAGTCTTTCTTTAATTAATAATTGTATTTTTCTTTTATATTTCCCTTCTTAAGCAGGGCAGCTCAGCTGGAGAGCTTTTAATACACGCTTAAAAGATGAAATAAGCTTCTAAGGAGGTCGGTCTTGGGAATTCCTCCTTAAAGACTCTTGGTGCCACCATAAGGATATCTAAGGGGTTTCGTAGGCTCATTTTGGGCATCTTTTTGACTAATATAATTTTATCTCATTGGTTCTAGAGCTGGTTGCTCTATTCCAATCCACTAAGGGGCGAAAATCCATTAGTGTGGCAAGCAAGGAGGATGAAACCCTTCCTTGTTGAAGGTTGGAGAACGAAAACTCTCCAATTTGGTGGTTTTAAGGACTTCTACAAAGACTATCTTGCTGGCTGGGCAGCTGGGGCATTGAAGAAGAGGAATATCAATGTTCTTCATCACTTTGGTACCCTCTCCAAGTTGGGCAGCTGGGGCATTGAAGGAGAGGAATATCAATGTTCTTCATCACTTTGGCACCCTCTCCTAGGGTGGCGACTTGGGTAGGAGTGTGTTTGGGTGCCTTCTAGGGCACATTTTGGCGTTTCAAGTTGATATTCAGACTTCTTGGAAACATGAAGAGGCTGGTTTTCGTGAAGTATCATCTCAATGGCCTTTCACTATGGATGAGGTTGTAGTTTGAAATTCTTGTAACACAAACTAATGGAAGCCTCTCATGGTGATATTTGAGGGATTGAGGGAGGTTTGGCCAATAATGGAATAATAGTCTCCCCAACATGGTATTTTTAATGGGCATTTTTTTGCCAGTTGGCTAATTTTTTATAATTATTTCAAAATCTAGATTTTTCAATAAGCAATTTTTTGTAAAACTATTTGGCGTTTGCCAAATATTCCTATAAAATATACATAAAGATGTTAAACTCACCAAACTATACATGTATTAGTAGTAAATTCTATGTTTTTTCTTAGAATTCTCTTATGGTATGCATATTTCTTATTTTTCAATATTATAGATTTCCCTACAATTAGATAATTGTAAACAAAATCCTGTTAAATATTTCTTTTCGCCCCAACACTCTAATTAGAAAAGCGATGTGCAAAACATGTTGAGTAGTGGAAGTAAAAGAATGGGCCAGTCTGATATAGGAGGATATGGAGTGTTACTCAATGTCTCTACATCTAGTGCAATGATCAGTATCTTGGAAGAAATATTAGAATTGTATTTGGACGTATGCTTGAGTCCCATTGACCTATTTTTGGTAATTTGTGGACATTAATATTATGATAATAATAATGTAATGGGAATCAAGTACTCAAACTTTGGTGGGTTTAATAGAAGGGTAGAGACTCACTATCAATCTATGAGATCTCAGTAGTCCCAGTTGGTAACTGACTTTGGAACTGGAGTTTGGCAGAATGATCAAATGCATTGTCATCTTATGTGGACCCCGTTCAGCTACGCTATCAGGAAACAATATTTTCACTCATTTTTTTGTGGGTTTAGGGTCTTTGTAAAAGCTATAAAATTGTAAGCACAAAAGAGTAATAGCTCTAAACATATCAAAAGCTCCAAACAATGTCTAGGTAATTGTGCAAGCTTTAGTAAAGAGACAAAAATAATCAAAATTGTAGCATCAATCATATAGTACAAAAAAAATTGGGAGTTATAGCACATGGTTCTATCTATATACATGATCAAAAAAATCATGCTAAAGGCTAGCTACAAAATGTAAGAAAACAATGTAAATGCTTACCAAGGAAAGGAGAGAGAAAAGATTATCGACCTTTCATAAAATAAAAAAAATCACCTAATAAGTGTTGTTTCATAAGGCAGAAAATTCGTAGGTATCCAAATTTGTTGAATCATGGGTTGAGTAAAAGAGTCATTATCTACCTCAATAAATACACATGCAATTTCCAACATTTAGTAATATCATAACCATACCTACCACATTGTTCACATGTTTTGAATGCTTTAACCCTCTAATCGATTTTTGAAAAAAGAAGCCTCTTCTTGATAGTTAGTTTGAGAAACACCAAGGTGCAATGTCCTACTATGAGGAGTACAATATGTCTTCATATCAACTTTAGATACATCAAAACCAATAGAAACAATAGGATTGGCATTAAAGTTGGAAGTAGTTTAAAAAGCAATAATATCAACATTACCATTTTTATTTTTATCAAGACCGCCTTTATTATAATCTATAGATTTCATGATTTAAAACCCAGCTTTAAAAGAAACAGATTCTTCGATGGAAGTAGAAGTCAGCATTAGAGACTTCCCATTTTTCCAAAGATGCAGCCTTGCCACTGTGTCCAAAATTTGCATTTTTTACCAATTTTTTATCATGTAAATTTTGTAATAAATAAAAAGTTTATCTTGACATTAAAATTAACACTTGAGAGAAAGAATTTCATTATCCTTCGATGCTGGCTGTTGTTTGGTATTTTTGATAGCCAAAGTTAATGCCAATTTAAAAGCCATAGTGCAAGACGGTGCCAAAGATTAAAGAATATACCTAACTTGCTCAAAGGCAAAACCAAAATTGTAAAAGCATGGAAAGAAAATTATTAGTAGCAAGGCTCATATGATGAGTATTGTAAGATTTTATAAGGATTGATTTTAAATACAATCTTGTATAGGAATTAATAAAAAATATGTTCCGCCAGATTGTTATACTTTCTTAAAAAACAATGGCTTATGAACCCACCAAATAAAATAAATTCCAATTTATCAAAAAAACTTTTAACATGCATTTAGAATATATTTTTCTGAGAAATTGGTAAAGAAATTCATGCCAAAATTTAAAGCTGTTTTCCTTGTACAAAGAGGAGATCAATGAAAAAGTTCTGTATAATCTCTAGCAAAAAAAACTGTTACAAATTCTGAAATACAAATGTCAACACAGTAAACCAATTGTGCATGGTCTGATTTTAGGAAAAATAAGAGAACATTTTTGAAAGACAGAAGATTTTGTATTTAAAAAGCAATGACAAGGTTAGGTGAATGGTTGAAGTTGTGACAGAGGTGAGATCCAAAATACCACAAGAAAGCATGACATAAAGTGGGCGTACTGAACTGTCAGTGAGGGTAGGGTGTCTCGAAGAGATTATAGCTGGAAAAAAGCTACGGTTTGCTGCCTGTGACACTGCAGAATTTGCTAAAAGAGGCTGGAAAAACTACTTTCAAAAAAGCAATTTTCTGAGGGCTACATAGGGCAACAATGGCACATAAAAAGGAGGGTTTCCCAAAACAAAATATAGAAAGAAGGGCAAACAAGAAGGAGAGTACTAAGGGATTTGGACTATAGCAAAAAAATAGTTGTGCTGCAATAAAAAATCATAATGAAAGGGCTAAAAGGAGGGTTTGCCTGCACATTGAGAGGGAAATAAAACTGCTAAAAAAGAGCCTCAGTCTGGGTTGAGCAAAAAAAAATACTTTGCTAGCGATATACACGCATAAGATGGGCAAAGGAACAAAACCAAATGTAAGGTGTAGTAAGTAGCATCAATGTACATGAAAATGATAAAATCCCATGTAAAAAAACAATTTGCAACAATCGAGAAAAAAGGAACAAAACACTGAAAGGGTCAACAAGGAGGGCACCATAGGTGGGTTGTGTAGTGCACAAAGGCTGGAAAATTTGTTACAAGGAAGGGGAAAGAGCATGTAATACTAAATAACCGTGATAAATTTACAAAAGACAACAAAAAAAATGTTGAACACAAATAAAATCATACATGCTGAAGAAAAAGTAATGGTTACAAAAATATCAAGGTAGGGTCATGAACATGTAGAGAGGGCATGAAAAGAAAATGTCGAAGGATGCTGGTGTCACCAAAGGGCCAATCCCAATTTTTTTCTTTTCTTTTTTATGGATTAGAAATCTTGAAGACGTGTTAAGTAGCATCAATGTACATGAAAATCCCCTCTAAAAAAACTAGCTAAAACCAAATAAAAAGGAAAAAATAACACCTAAAGGATCAACGAGGAGGGCAACATAGGTGGGTTGTGTAGTGCACTAGGGCTGGAAAAGTTGTTACAAGGGAGAGGAAAAAACATCTAATAATAAAAAATGATAAATATACCAAAAGGCAACAAAAAAATTGTTGAAAACAAATGAATGTCCATGCAAGAGTGTAAGTAATGGCTACAAAAAATAGCGAGGTAGGGTCATGGACATGTAGAAATAGCATAAAAAAAGGTCAAAGGATGCTGGTGTCACCAAAGGCCCAATCCCAAGTTTTAATTTTACTTTATGGATCAAAAATCTTGAAGGTTAAGCAAATATACCAAAAAATTCCAACACTTTTTGTTTCATAAAAATTCAAACAAAACTTAGCTTTTAATATTGAATCAAAGACTTGAAATATTTTGAAATATCCCTTGTGGGATAATCTGGAAATTTGACAAAATTTAATAAAAATTTGCAGCAAATGATATTCTGAAATTTCTGGAAATGAACCAAGTAGGGCAGCAAACTGAAATTTATAGATATATTGCAAAATACTTACCCAAATCACACGAAATTTTATAGAGAGCTTGCTAAGGTGAAAACAAAGACTAGAAAAATATTTTTTGATTTTTCTGAGTAATATATAACTGCCAGTAATTTTTAGAAAGCCCTAAACTGCTGAAAACTTCAAAAATTCATAACTATGTGAATACAATTGATAAAAATATGATTTTATGGAAATAACATCTACTAAATATATAGAAATGATCCCAACCTCCAGATCTGAAAATGGACAGCTGGAAACCCTAAAAAAACACTGCTGCAAATTTAGAATTGAGTAGATAAAACCCTAGAAAATAGCTGTTCCAAATCTGAACTGAAACCCTTGATGAAGAAGGGTTGTCCTCTTACTCTGAAATTGAATTTCTGATTACTCTCCAGATTTGATCCAAAAATCTGAATAAAGCTCCAAAATAGCAAACTAGGGAGGATCTTTCACCACTGAAGAGTGCTCTGCTAGTTAGGTGCAGATCTTTTATCACCGAAGCTAGGGTTTCTGTGAGATCTTACTCCACAAGCAAAGAAAGTGCAAACAACAGTTGCTTCAATATCAAAATAGGTGAGTGTATGAATGAATGAATAACTGTCGTCAAACACTCCTTTTATAACTTCACCATACAACAAGAGGCCCAAAGAAAGACCCCAATCGACCCCCCTTGGGAAAACCACATAAACATAATATGATTTAAATTACTTTTTCCCCCCATGCGCCAAAAGTAACTTAGGTGACCCCCAACGAAAAAATAGAATAATGAAGTGCCATATAGTCACCCAACGACAAAATATAACAATTATTACCACCAAGTCGCCCAACTTAATGTTAATGACAAAATATAGCATAAAACAAGGTGGTAATCAAATATCCATACCCAATAGCCTCCAACGTCGTTAGCCCCTCGGGTATGACCAAGGCTAAGACGAATGAAAAGCCTCCCGGGCCATCTGCTCGGAATTAGGGACATTACATATTTTAATTTCGAGTTTGAAATCTGCAAGATGTTAGCATGGATGAAAAAAACCCTCAAAAGAGTAGGTAACAATAGATGTTCTTGAAAGATGAAAATAATGCAGGATCTTATTCTTGCACATCTACCAATACACTTGCGCCTTATATAGAAGGTTTAGTGGCACTATTCTTATACCATGAAAGAGAGGATTCCATGATCAACTATTAAAATATTGAATTGTAAGCAATACTATACAATAAAAGCACAAATCACCTTAGCACACTATGACAATGTTGAGACAGAACGTTGTCTAGTGGGGAAACCGTTTTACGAAGAAAACTCTAATTGTGGTAAAAGTTGCAAAAATGACACTATTCTCACAATCACAATCTTCAAGATTTGAGTTTAAAAAAGCATTAAAGAGAGAATAGAGAGAAGAAAATTAGACTTGACATTAAGAAAAGAGGCCTATTGAATGCTATAAAGAGAGAAGAATGTAGGAATTGCTATGTAACTCCTTAGTACTAAGTGCCAACTTCCAATGCATGTGATGGACTTGTGCAAAAGGAGTTAAAAAAATTAATATTGCTTGAATGGGAATGTGCCAAGTATTCAAAGGGTTTAATGTAACTCCCATATTACCTAATTATGGGAAGAAGTCCTCATATGACGAAAAAATAGTTGTCAGGGAAAAGATTACATAACACCTATTATATTGAAATATTCCCTTTTAAAGGGAATATCTGTAATTGTAAATCCTAGACATGAAATTTAGGAATTTGATACACCCAAATAAAGGTTAATCTCCAACAATCCACTGCAATCATTGCCAATTAAAGGCTATACCATTGTTTTGTGGTGAGGAATATCCAAAGTATATCAATGATAACTTTTATCATATGAATGCAGTTATACCCGCGAGTCATAACAATGCCACATTGTCTCAGTAGATCTTCTTACCTCTTCTTACTCAGTGATAGTCAAATTCAAATGTTGGCTCTCTGATATGTGCACTTATCAGAGACAATGTACAAAGGTGATTTGCATGCACCCTGCAATATGTTTTTCCATATTTGGTATCTTTTCCCACCCATTAAAATTGGCTCAAAACACTTAATTGTGACAACAGTTATCCATATAAAAAGGATGTTGTTGGCGCCACACAAGACAATACTGCATTTTCAATGATAAAGTAGAAGTTATTACCTGAAGTGTCGGATAAACACATTTTGACAATCCCAGATGCTTCAGTCCCTGAAAGAGTAATCACCAGTCAAGGCAAAAGGCGGAAATGGATTGCCACCAAAAATTTGGCTGTTATAACTGTAATAAACAATTGCTTAGCATGACTATACAAAATAAGTTGAATTGCTTTTCAACATCATCCAAGATTCTGTTAATGTTTATATAAGATATGGAACCAATTGTGTACCAACACCGGAGAAAATTACATGGCTCAACTTGACTGAAAAGAAAATATAGCATTTCCTAAAGATAAGAGGATATTATAGAGCAAAATAAGAGATGTGTAGAAAGTTGATTGAGAAACCTTGATTCCCCTTGAAGGGTTTCCAAAAGTATATCATATCAAAGGCCATTAATACATGATACAACTAGTGAGATATGAGTAAATTACATTCAACCCTTGCTTATATGCAGCTTCAATGAACATCAACTTCTCTGGTGATAGGAGAGTTGCCACCATTTTGATCTCAGTTAATGTTAGTTAAAGATAACTATATTTAATGTTAGTTAAAGATAACTATATTTAATGCTAGTTAACGATAGCTATATTTAATGCTAGTTAACGATAGCTATATTTAATGCTAGTTAAAGATAACTATATTTAATGTTTAGCTAAAGATAACTATATTAGCCGCATACAACATGAATTAAAGATAACCTTAAATATGCCCAAGAACTGGTGTTCAACCTATTGTTTTTTGTAGTTAGAAGGTTTGTTGGGCTACTCTTGTGCTTGTTTATCAGGCATGCTTCGAAAATGTTCATGCCATTATGCTCTAGTGTATGATTCAAATTTCTTTAGAGAACATTGTCCAGACCAACTTTATTGTCCATCCACTTTGTCTTTAAGCATATTAAGTCATTTCTAATCTTCCCGAACTTTTGGCCTTAGGTGATCCAATTTTAGGGATAAAGGTGATTCAACTTTTGGTCCTCATTGAGTCTAGATGTTAGGTCAGCTTATTCTCTGTAGAGTGCTCCTTTCCCTCCAATAATAGCTCCACTGGCTCATCTTAGTCGAAGTCATCCTGCAGAGGTTTGATAACAACATTAGACTCAGTATTGGTGATTATACCATGGTCAGTGTCTTTACAAAGTCTCCCTCTGCGTGACTGATGAAGACTAGGGGCTTATATTCTTCCATGTCTTCTCCGATCACTCTTCTTTTCTATACTTTTGTTCATGTCGCTTTTTTGTATCTCATGGAGATTGTACACTTATAGCTAGTGATGTTTTATTGTAATTTTGTAGGTGTTTTTAGATTTACATTTTGTTTGGTAACTGTCCTCGTTATTATTTATTTATTTTATTGCTTTGAATAAACATATTGAAAGCGCAATAGAAGTTTTATGAGATTTCAATTGCATACAATGCCACTTCTCTAACTAACACGATGTCATAAGATAGATTGATCGCTTGAGGAGTTAGTTTTGAGGACCTTTGATCTATGTGATGTGCAAGTTAATGAATGAAACAATCTCCCTTCTCTTCTTTTTGTCAAAAGTTGGTCAATATTCTGATGTGGCTCCTACTAAAACTCGATTGGAACTGAGTCTAGTTGGAGAATGTACTCTCACCATTCCCATCTTGGTCAGTCAAAGGTGTTGACCTTGGGGCTTGACGACATTGGGCAGCGGTTTTAGCCTTGGTCCTTTGGCACATGTGGAGAGCTCAAAAAACAATTATGTTAAGTGACAGGGAGTTCTAGTTGAAAAAAAATTCTCTTCGAACTGGAAGAGGGCATTTCAAAAGCAGTCACATCAAAGTGCTAAATCGGAAAGGGTAGCAAGAACTTCAAAATATCAAGTAGTGGTCATTTATATTGGTCCCTTGTAAAGTTCTTGTGGGGTAAGAAGCAAAAAAAATCTTTGGTAAAGTGTGTCTGCCACCAAGGATGGCAAAAATCAAATCTTGACAAGGCTTCGAAGTGCAACCCGGGTAAAGTAGTTCTTAAGGCTTGCTCGTGATGAGTATGAAGGTCAGTCCCTGGGGGACTAATAATCTGGTAAAAGCCAGGGGTCTGGTCGAAGGTTTAAAATGACAATCCACAAGTGGACAAAACTCCTTAAGATTGCAGGTGATGTAGGTGCATGATGCATCCAGGTAAGGTTGGCAATTTTGCATGTTAGTCAATTCAATAAAGCAGTGATGTTGTTGTCGTGGTTGAACTTGTCTTTGAACTCTGAAACAGTCACCGTGATAGGAGTAAGATATGCAATCTTGGTTGTTTGCCATTTTCGTATGATTTCCATATCCTTCATGGGCAGTTGAATGTTTTGGACAAGGTATTGGTTCTAACACCGTAAAGGCTGGTTTTTCTTGATGGTTGTGATGATCAAAATGTGTCAAAAACCCAAGAAATCGAATTCATATCATTTAAAAGCAAGAGAAAAAACTGTTTTGGGTGTTTTAAAGCCATTTATAAGGGCTGTGTGCACATTTAAATTTTCAATGTTGGGGCAGCATTTGAAAGGGTGTGAATTGGTTCACCATATTTGTTTTGAGGCCCAAAACCTCATCAAAATCATAAAACTATGTTTTTCATGATGACCTTCATGCTTAAATATGTTTTCACTCTTTGGGTTCGTTTTTTGGAAGGAGCTTTCAAAGGGATGTTGAAATAACATTGTTGGGGCATTAGGGGAAGAATCCATAGCCATATTGCAAGGAAAGTACTTCTAAAAACACACAGGAAGAAGACAAACTCAGACTGCTGCGAAAAGAAGACATTGTTTTGATGCTAGAGGGAAAAGTGTCATTTTAAGGCATAAAAGAGCAATAGAAAGACATGGAAAAGACATAAGAGGGTGGGGTATGGATGGAAAACATCTTTAATGGACCCAATAACATACACTACATTTGATCTTTGCTGTTGATACCAGTACAAAGTAAAAAAACAAAAAGAGAAAAAAAAGAAAATTACCAAAAGAAAGGTCTTGGGGGGGCTGTGAAGGTTGGAGGGTTTGGGGAAGTTTCAGTGGGGGACCAAGGTACTGAAAGAATGGGCTTGGCTCGGAGAATGCGAATTCATTGCCAAATTTCAATTTCAGTCATCATCCTATCATCTATGTGTGCAGATCCGTTTTAGCAAATCAGAGGTATTTCGGTGATTTGAAGGATGTGGAGTTTGGGGAGGTCTCAGGAGAAATGAAGGGCCTATTTTTTCTGGTTTTTTCGTTCTATTTAAGAATCCATCTTCAAAAATTGGACAATAATTTTTTTATAGTAGATATTAATCGTCCAAAATTAAGCTAAGTGTTTGTTAAAAACTTAAAATGCTTCTTTCAATTCTTGCTGTGTTTTCAACTTTGAAATGGATTTGAAAGAAGTGTTGTAGGTTGTTTTGATGTTTATCCTGATAGGGTTTCTTACAATGGAGTTAAGTTTTGGAAGTGCGCTTTTCAACAATTGTTGTGTCAACAAGTAATGTATACGATCATTTTTCTGAGTATACTACCATTTTTCCATTTTTGCTTTCTTCCATTTAGTGGTTTTAATTCTGTTTTATTAGTTACACCATGATTCTAATGATATCTTTGGGCAAAGGTGAAGCACAAGGCGAAGGTTCTACACATCAAGATCTTGTCTGGCCATCTGAAGAAATTACAGAAAACGTAGATCAATCAGGCACAGATTTGGATCAAATTCTTGGCGGGGCACTAGATCCTCTTCCACCGTCCTCTTCTACTTGCCGAAATGTTTCTTTTCAGTGCAGAATAGGTAGTTTTTGTTCATAAAAATGGGTTTGTTTACTGTTCTCAGTTTACAGCTTTAGAGTTCTATGAAACGCTAAATAAGATTCAGGTTTTTTGTCTTTGTTGTTCTTTTTCTTGTAATCACATATTTTGGGGTGTCTGTTTTTTTGCTATAGATCTTTTCCTTTATTGTAGAGGAAATTTATGATTTTTTATGCCGTATTGTCTGTTTATTAATGTCTAGGTCTTGCAAATGTTTTATTTGATAAATTCAAGAACTCTATGAAGTCCTTTTTTGTGTTATAAATCATTGCGCCTATCATACATGGAATTTCTTAATTTTCAGCATGCTTTGGGAGTTTGAAATGTATAGGGCTCTAAAAAAGCTGATTTTTTAATTTATGTAATTTGCAAATTTGAGTTTTTTTCTTCCCTTGACGTGTTTGTAAGGTTGATAACACACAATTTTCTTCAGTTTTGGTATATTATGTTGCTTAATCTAAAAGATACCGTATTTCCTTTCAAATTAGACACTGGAAATGCTTGTAATGCTATTCTTTTGCAGGTTTTTAAAATTGGGTAGGAGAAATCCTTGCTTGTAGGGAACACTCCTCTTTAGTTTTATGTTGCTTGTTCCAGTAGTTCTTGTCAGGAATGTTTTCTAGTAAATATGGACATGAAATTTTTATTAGCTCATTCCTGTCTGCTTTCCCGGAAATGATGTGCATACACAGTATTTAATACTCGGTATTGTTATTTTCTTAGAGTAGTACTAGTATCTAAGTCAGATCGGGCTTGTAGGCTAATTGCAGATATAAGGTTTGGTTTAATATAGGGAAGCTTAGGGGACCTTGTATTGAGGTTTTATGTGAGGAATTTTGTGGTAAGAATAGGCTTTTTACCTGTGACAGATGAGCTGGCAAATGAGGTTGCAGATAGGGAGTCACATCTAGTCTATTACTGGATTATAGGGAAAAAGAGAGATTGCATATCAGAGAGAGAGGGCAAAGAGTATTTGATTAGAAAAATAATAAAATTATGGTACTAGCCCATTTTATTATATCAATATTCTAAATTTAATAATTGAATTGCAATTTCCTTTCTATTAAAGGTCACTAAGGTTAAAATACAATCAACAATTTACTCCTTATTGGGGTCCTTTGCAAGTGCATCAATGGGTGCAACCGCTAGTTTATGTCTGTAGAACTTCGTAGAATCATGTTAGAGTGATTGGAAAGTTTTAATAGATTTTGAGTATTCGTTTAATGGAGTAACGAATGCCTCAATGGACCATGACTACTTGTTGTTTTGGATGGTGAATGTGTTGTTTTAAAAGCTGAACTAGAGGCTTCATAAGCCTGTCAATGTGTTGTGGTGAGCAAGATTTGATCTAGCTGCATGGTTAAGGTGATCCTTAATTGGAGATCCCATACTTTGACAACATCAGAAGGGGACAACATAATTATTGTGCATGGCATGCAGAAGGGCAGTGACCAAAAGTGGTGCTTAAATAATGTCCTAGCTGAAGCAAAGAACTTAGCCTTGGGTTTTGAGGATATATCCTACAACCATTGCTATAGGGAAGCTAATAAACCTGTTAACGTATTAGCAATTTAAGGCATGGAGAAAAGCCCTAAGGATGCCTATGATAGTGATACTCATAGGTGGGGAGGCCTTGGCGAGGCTATCCAAAGCAAGGGATCAATGTTAGAAGGCCCTCCTTCACCAATTGCCGTTGGGCCAATTGTCATGATATTAATTAACATCCCTACCTCAAAAATAACAATATCACCCCTGCCCCAATTACATAATATGATTTTTGTCTCTCACTCTCTGTGTTTGGATTAGTTGCTTTGTGCTTCTTTTTGTGGGAGGAGCGCTAGTGGCTAGGGTATGTGGTGGGAGGCATTGGAGAGGTCACAGGCGTCCATGTGGCCCTGCGATGAGGAAACGTTATCATAGAGGTAGACACAAAAGCTACTAGAGAGAGATCTTGAGGGATCTTGAGCAATATATTGAATTGCCTCAATTTTTTTTGATGAACCCACTTTGGCCATGGTCTGAGTGATTCTCAACCTGGATCATCTAGAGCGGATAGGAGTCGAGGGGAACTTGATTTCTTTCACAGAGACATTTCTTGATTACATGAGAGAACTAGTCATGAAGGAGGCTCTTCATGAGTGGATTACTTGCCAAGTATATAGGCAGGAGGGTGAGGAGAGCAAAAAGGTGCCTAAGGATGGAATGATTATAGTCTTGTTCATAGGCTCAGAAGAAATCTGACCACTCACGACCCATGGCAGCAACCGGGAAAATGCATTGGACAGTTTGAGAGTAGAACACACAACTCTGAAGTATTGTTTAAGCGACCTTGATTTGCAGTTTTTTTGGAGGGAATCTCACTCTTATGAGCTGCGCTCTGAAGCCTCCCATCGATTTTGTAGGCAGACGCCAAGGAGAAAGCAGTAGAGGATGAAGAAGGAGGTTGGGAACTCTTGTGGGTAGACCCTCATCATTTAAAGAGCTAAAATATATGGTCATAGTAGCAGATTGTTGCCTCTCGGAGTGATTTGTTGTTGTAGACAAGAGCCTCCCAATCACATGACTAGCAGGGGCTTGGATGTGAGGACGAGGGAGGCGTAGACAAGGAGGACCATCGTTTTTTGGCCCAATGTCTCTGTAGGGTGGAGGAAGTGAAGGGATCAACCTCCACAGCCTTGTAGCTGCATCGGGGCGTAATACATGGCTAACGAGCCTTGAATAGTTTATTTTGTCTTTTGCATCCGTGTAGAAGATAGGTGTGAGTTTTTGACATCGTTGGCAGATGTGGCCAAGTATGATACTGGTAAGTCAGCTTGAAGAAGGTGCTTCATGAGTGGATTACTTGCAAAATATATAGGCAGGAGGGTGAGGAGAGTGAAGAGGTGCCTAAGGATGGAATGCCTATAGTTTTGTTCATAGGCTCAGAAGAAATCTGACAACTCACGACCCTTGGCATCAACCTGGAAAATGCATTGGACAGTTGGATAGTAGAACGCACAACTCTGAAGTATTATGCAAGCGACCTTCATTTTCAGTTTTTTGGAGGGAATGCAAGTGACTCCGAAGCCTCCCAAGGATTTTGTAGGCAGAAGCTGAGGAACAATCAGTAGAGGATGAAGAAGAATGAGGTTGAAAACTCTTGTGGGTAGATCCTCATCTCACACAGAGCTAAAATAGATGGTCTTAGTAGCAGGTCTTTGCCTCTTGGAGTGGTGTGTTGCTGTAGATGAAAGCCTCCGAATCACATGACCAGTAGGGGCTCGGATGTGAGCACGAGGGAGGCGTAGACAAGGAGAACCATCATTTTTTGGCTCAATGTCTCTACAGGGCTGAGGAAGCGAAGAGCTCCGCCTCCACAGCCTTGTAGCTGCATTGGGGTGCAATGCATGGCTAGCTAGCCTTGAATAACCTATTTTGCCTTTTGTATCAGCGTAAAAAATAGGCAATTTTTTGACATTGTTGGTAGCTATAGTCCGTGTGGCCTAGTAGAATGCTGGTAATTGGGCATGTGTAAAAGCATCATGCCTCAAAATGTTTTTTATTTGTTTCTTTCATGGCTTGTTGTGACGGGGCTTCATCCTATATCACCTGATTTTTCATTTATATCTTTATGGGTTTTGAAAGGGCCAGGGATCTGTTTTCAACCCCCTTAGTAAAAAATAAAAATTGGGAGATTCCTTAGGCACTCCCTTCTTTTGCTATCATTATAATCTGCACATTTAAGTTGCCTTTACGTATTTTGTCAAAAATTGTTAGATTCCTTGGGCATTTACTAATTTTGCTATCATTATAATCTACACATTTAAGTCGCCTTTACCTATATTGTCACTTGTCAATGTTAATGTAATTTCTTTCTTTGCATTTGACCACATTGGCTCTCCTGCAATATCTCATTATGGAGTATTTCTTGTGCGGTTCCTTCTACATATGTTGTTAGTTACTGTGTTTCTTGATTGATTTTAGTGCCTTGGTCTCTGTGATTGGCATTTATACAGGTTTTGAAGATTTTGAAACAAATAAATGACGAGAAAAGTACTTTGTTAGTCAGGATTGTGATTGTAGTTAATAATGCTGGGAAGGCTCAAGAAGTGGTAGCTGCCATGGAACACGAAGGATATTTTGTGAACAGTTTCAACACCGATCTGCAAGTTCAAGAAAAGATTCCTGGTGATTCAGAGAATAACAGGTTGTCTTCTTAATCTCTTACTAAAAACAATCAAATATAGTTTTTAGTTGCCAATTTCCAATGCACTTTGCCTGCATCCTGTTCTATCACTTTAGTTTCCTTTTAAAACAATTTTGAATGCCTTGTTTTGATATTGTCTTTCCATCCAAGTGCAAAGTTTAAAGTTGTGGTCCCAAACTGTTTCACCACTTGATATCCATTTTCCTTTACAGGCTGATACTTTACTTTGAAATGTTTGTATTGAACTGTTTCATATCTTATATTTTTATAAATTTGTAGTACTTAATTATGATGTTTTTGTATTTTTAATCAGAAAAAATCTCTTGTATTATAATAAAAGTTCAGTACATAGGCAGCCTCAGGCTGTACAGAAGAGCTCGAGAATGAAACAGAATTGAAAAACCAACAAAGTATTAATACCAATGATAAGGCTTTGATTATCAAAAGATCGAGTCTAGGCAGAGCTAAGGACATTGCAGGATTGATTCACATGTTTTAACTTTTATCTAGTTAATGCCATGCTTTGTCAAACAACATTTTTGTTTGTTTAAATTAGGGAGATAATGATTAGTTTGATATTTCAAGATTGTCTGGATTTTTTAGATGATATTCCATCACAAATGCTACTATTGAGGGTTAAGCTGTCAGGAGGCTGCATGCTATCAAAATATTGGGATGAATTTTCTCATGAGACCATGGAGGATTGTATATCTGCTGAACAGTGTAATATTTTGCCGGAATTTCACTGTGAAGATTGAAGTCTGATACAATAGTTCTTGAAATATTGATAATTCAATGCCAAATGTCATGCTATTAAGTGGTTGAACTTAGAACAAGTGCATAGTACAAATGTTACAACGTACACACAAAAATCAAGATAAATGCATATTTATAATGAGAGATAAGTATGCAATGAGAGCAAAATGTGTTATTGTTTGCTTTTGATAAAATGAGTGTGAGCGGTTTTCAGGGTTTCCCTGTTCTCTCTAAGGGTTTTTTTTTTTCTTTCCAAGTCCACGTTTGATTTTTTTAAAGAAGTGAAAAAAAAACTTTTTTCTTTGATCAAGTCTCACCAGGAGACTTTCCAGCTACTGCCTAGCATGGTCAGAAATGCCAGCTTCATCCTTGGACGAACCCAGCTCTGCTGGGCAGTACCCAGGCTGTCCTCACAGGCAGACCAGACCAGTATCAGTACTCGAAATGTACTGTACCAGGACCAGCCCCCCGGGTACAGGTACCCAGTCATGTAGGTTTTTGATAATTTAGTTTTGGTTTTTGAAGTTATTTGAAGGTATCAACTTGCTATTCTAACTCATATTCCTGAATCCCATTAACCTACTTTGGTCATTCTTGGAAATTAATATAATTTCTTTCTTTCTTGGAATCTTTCTCCACTAAAGATATCCAAAACTAACTCCTTTTGAGCCTTTAATCACACTCTGAAAATCCCACTAGACATCAATTTCTAACTCAAATTGAGGAATATTTGTACAGTGAAAAAGCCGCTAGGAGTGGTTCTGCCCTGCAATTCAGTGCCTGTATAATTGTTGTAGGTGGTTGTGTCATTGTCTCAGGCTGTTGTGTAATTGTTAGCACCGGTCCTGCAGTTACTGGCTATTGTGCGATTGTCATTGGCGATCCTGCTCTGCACATCAGCAGCCCTGCCCCGAATGTGACATCACACTTCAGTAATGATTGCAAAATGTTGTCTCTTCAACTACTTGACGATTGGGAGCCCTTTGGTGAATGGACCATATAGCATTCCATTTACACAGCAATGGCACGACAAACCAGCGGTGCTGCCCTGAATGTGACATCACACATCAGTAACAACTGCAAAATGTTGGCTCTTAAAGAACTTGATGATTGGGAACCCTTTGGTGTATGGACCATTGTAGCATTTCATTTACACAGCAATGGCATGGCAAGCTTAAAGTTAAAATGGAATTCAATTACTTGATAATAAAATGGGAAAAACTTGGCAAACCAAAAGATGCTGAAATATTCTTAAAAATATGGGAAAAAAACTCTGGAGTAAAATGGGAATAACTTGTGATTACTTGCAAGTCATTCAATAAGTCCCATTTTTTGTCTATTTTTTTATTACTCACGGGATTTTGTCCGTTGATCACGATTCTGGGAAAAACTTGGCTTGGTGGCTCTCTTTGGCTAGGTTTTAGGAACGGTCACAATTAGAGATAGGGGGTTTGTATATGATAGTTCTGTTATCCAAAATGAGCCCCCTGCTTATTTTGGCTAACTTGCCTTCATTCTTCCCTTCCTTGTGCTTCAACTTCAATTTTCACACATTTCAATTACTCAAGGGTTTCTGGAAATGGCTCCATCAGATAGGATTTTTCTTCCCCTTTCCAGAAAGGTAAAATTTTCCTCCTAACTCCTTGTAAATTTCAAGTTATGGCTCGACGGAGTTTTTTGGGGAAACTTTCCCTTGACAGGCCCGCGGCCAATGAAATGATGCCACGTGGTGGTGGAGGCCGGGCCGGCAGAGGTAGGTTGGAAAATTCACCAAGGAATTGGCGGAGGCGCAAAGGGAAAAATCGGCCCGCAGGCCCGCGGAGGAGGATGAAGGAAATTTGTGAAGGCCCGTGGGCCAACCGGAGGACGACACGTGTCCTGCCAATGGCAGAATCGGGGAGCGTGGGGGAATTTTGGCAATTTTGCCAAAATTGCAAAATGCAGAAAGGGAAGAATTGGAAGCGCAACCCCGTCGAGCAAACAAATGACGACACGTGTCTAGTCGGCGGTGGGGGGTCGGAGGCGCGGAAGGATTTGGCAAAATTTGCCAAAGTGGTCAAAAGGTGCCAGGGCAAAAAATAGAAGCGTGCCCCCGCCAAGCAACCAGGAGGCGACACATGGCAAAGGAGAGCGGAGCGCGGGGTTTTTTGGGGAAAATTTTCCCAATGCAAAAATCAAAGGAAAAAGACAGACCTCTGGCTCGCGTTCCATCAGCGAATGGAAAGGCGCCACGTGGCAGCGGAGCGGCGGGGCGCGGGGATTTTTTGGGAAATTTTCCCAAATTCAAAAAAGGGGAAAATTTTCAAATTTCGGCCTACGAACCCATTTTTTGCCCTGTTTTCGCCATTTTTGCTCTAAATCTTCAGAGGGCCATATCTTTTGATCTAGAGCTCGGATTCTCACGTTCTTTATATCTTTGGAAAGTTGGTAAAATTCTCTACATGATGGAGGGTTCAATTTTGAATTTTGATGGAGATTTGTGGGAGAAAAATGAGAAAACATCTTTGGCACGCAAAAAATACAGAAATGACATTCAACCACCAAATTTAATGAAGTATGGGTCGTTTTTTTGATCTACAAAGCAATGTACTTTGGTGTATGGGTTTGTCCATGAAGCCCATCACTTTGCAGGCGAGATTGAAGGGATTTGATTGGTAGTTGAACTCATAATCATTTTTGTCCGCGTTTTTTGCTTTCTCTTCTTCTGCTTGGCCATTAAAAGCCAGATTTGGCTCATTTGTAAAAGGTTGGATGTTCTTACTTCTGCAAGCTCTTTTTTTCCCTTTAGTAGGTGGATTTGAAGGAGTTTCAGACCTCCCATGGAGATTGTAACACGTTTTTTGTCTCTTTGCTATTGCAACGTATTGTATCAAATCTGGGCATGATAATGTATGTTCTGTGATCAATTTTCAATCCTCTAATGCAGTTATTATTGTCTTCTGATCTTTCATTGCATTCTAGTAATTTGTGCATGTTTTGTTGCTGCAATCTTCATGATTTGTGTCTATTTTTGCAAAGCAAGGAGTTCAACACTCCTTTGGTGTACCACCTCTCTGTTTTTGCTTAGTTTTGTTTCCATTTCCATGTTTCTCTCACCCCTGTCTCCTTGGTAGTTTTAGAGTAGGAATTTTAAACTAGAACCTTTGTAAAATTGCATGCATACAACTAAACAGAGGAGTAAGAACCAACTTCAATCTAGAGAGTTTTCTCACCTTGCAAGGCCCCACACCTTGGAGAAAACTCAATGTTGTGCAATCACACTAAATGACCCAATTTTGGACTACAGATCTGAAGGTCATTTAGGGGGTGCTGTAGATTTACACTAACAAGTTCAGTTCAGGAGGCCGCTGAGTCTCGCGAGTAATATTTAATAATTGTCATTTTTTGCTTCTATTTTATGGACACCTCCAACACTTGTATAAGTGGCAAGTGGTATGGGCCAATACATGAATAGAGGATAGGCGTAGGAGTGTATGGATGTATGAGTGACTGATGAAGGCAATTGTTGCAGGAAAGAGTTGAGAGTTGCTGATTCATACTGCATCGCTTTTTAACATGCAATCATCACAAGAAGAGGGAAGTAGATAGGTGAGAGATTAATTAGCAGTGTAGTGCTGATTTCATTCTTCATTTGAGCTCTTTTTAAGTTCCCCAACTCATGAGGAGGAAAGAGGTGATGATCAGTTGACACTACCAAGCTGGTTTTCTCCATTGGGGTTTCTAGGGTAAAAGATGTGTCATGGGTGGTTCGCTTTCAGCTGTTATTATTAAAATATAAGGCTTAGTTATCCGTGATTGTTTAATATTAAACTAATAAATGGTTGTAATTGTGCAACCATTTTGTAACCATCTTTCACATAATAAAACGACGGACACAATGCCAGTGAATTTCGCTTTCTCTTCATTTCTTCCTTGTGCACTTTTTCCAACATTGGTATCAGCGCACGAGGTACTTGAAGGACTCATAATTCGAATTGTAAGTCTCGAGTTGTGCACCTCCAGTCATGAATCTACAGTCGTGAGGGCACAAGGCCTCTGCGAAAGACAGTTTTGCCAGTCAGTAGAAAAAGGGCAGAATATATATAGTCTGCCATTGTTGCTATTATACAAAAATTCAATCACAAATGTTATAATAACAGTTGTAAGAATAAAAAAGGGCATAAACTTAAATCACAATTTTCAAAGGTGAGTTTGAAGGGTTTTGAGGGGCACGGTGGCGCATTTTAGAGACGAAAAACACAGTGGTGAATTTCAGAAACGACAGCAATCACAAATTACAGCGACAAAATTGACAGTCGCAAGTTGGTCGCGAGGGCTGAAAAGCTCAAAACAAAGCTGCCATTGATTTATCAGCATAAAGAAGCCATTAATTCCGCAGTCTCCTTAGTCGCGAATGGAATTTTTGGACGAGTTTCAGTAAACAAATGGTTTATTCAACGTATTTCAGGGGTTTATAGATTTTTGAAGAATTTCAAGTGGCGCAAGGGCAAAACAAAGAATTTCAGGAGAATAACACTGTCAATATAAAATCAAGGGCACAAATTTCAAGTAAATTAAACTCTCTTATTTCTTTGAATTTTTTCTGCAAGCAAAAGCAAAACCCTAGTTTTTTATTTTATTTTTGAAATGGAGTTTTCCTTACCAATAGACAAACATTCTGGTTTTAATTTCCACACTTGGAAAGTTAAAATCCAGACGGAATTAATGAACAAAATTTTGTGGGGTATAGTTAATGGAAAAGAAAAATCACCCATTGATGTTACTAAATTGTAGTGGGAAAGCCACAATGATAAAGCAAAAACTATAATCAGGCTTGCTCTTTCTGACTTTGAATTCCATCATATAGATTTAGATAAATCGTCCGAAGAAATCTGGGATAACTTGAATAAGTTGTTTGGGGCAAAACCAGTGAATGTCAAATTTTCTTTAAAGCTTCAACTGTTTCGATTCAAGATGGCCGATGATGTTTCTATGTCTAGTCATATAAACAATCTAAGATCTTTTCGTAGATAGTTGGTAGAGGTTAAAACTCCGATAGATGACGAAGACTCTAAAGCCATTTTGTTAAACAATTTGCCATCTTCATATAGCAATGCCATTTTTACTCTCAGGTAGATGCCTTCTGAAGAAAAGAGAACTGCAAATGATTTAGAAGGCGGTTCTTCACATGAAAGTGCACTATACTCCCGCATGAGAAATAATAACACAAAATCAAATAAAGACACCAGACAAGTTGATTGTTATTATTGCAAGAAAAGAGGTCATACAGCCTGGAATTGTTGCATTCGTGCTAATGATGTTCTCAAATGCAAACTCAAAGATCATCTGAGAGAAGCAAATGTGGCCTTTGCTGACAATGTACTAGAGACTGAAGATTTTATTGATGAAGAAGAAGATGAATATGTACTCTAAAAAAGTGTAGTGTTTTGAAGACAGTAAGGGATCTAGTGTAGGTAAAACTCGACATGGATGGTTGTCCAAATAGTTCGGGAGTTTGTGGATCTCGGGAATTTACCCTTACGAGGGTCATGAGACAACTTGATGGAGCACTCTAGGAGTAGCTCAATTTGGATGGTTGTCGAACAATTTGGGAGATTCTGTAATTCGGGAGTTCGGGGAGGTGGAATCCGGGAACTCAGGAATTCCGTACCTTTATGAGGGTTAGGGAAGCATCTTGATGGAGTTCTACCTGGTCCTAGAACTGTTGTTAAAAACAAAAGCTTTTGAAGATTGTGATTCTATCTTCTTTTTAGTGTAAGCCTTAAGAGGGGCTATTAAAATATAATGCTTAGTTATTAGTGATAGTTAAATATTAGTTACAAATTAAACTAATAAATGGTTGTAACTGTGCAACCATTTTGTAACCATCTTTCACATAATAAAATGACGGACACACAATGACAGTGTGTGCATTCTGCTTTCTCTTCATTTCTTCCTTGTGCACATTTTCCAATAGTTATTGTTCCTTTTTATTTCCAGAAATAAATTCACATTCGATTACTGTAAACTACACTCTAATTCAATGCCATTTGAAATTAATTGAAGTAATAGTAGCAGACACTTTTTAAGATCTTTAATCAATCTCCAACAAGTAAATTTGTACAGGAAATTACAGATCATTGTCTCTGTGTAGAGCAGATATTTTTTTCTTGTCCCCTTGTCCTAGCATCAATTCTACCCCATCCTCAAAGAAACTTGCTGTGTAATGAATGGCAGCCTCCCACGAAAGGATGCGACCTTCGTTCCTTGTAGGTATAGGCATCATATTCCAAAGTCAAACCTGTTGTAGTTTGCATGCTTCTTTTGATATCAATAAGGAGACATTTTCATTGATCTAATGAAACAAGCAAGTCCCACAAAAGGTGGAGAAGTATGAAAGATCATCTTTCTAGAGAGTTGGATGATTTGGAGGTAGCTATGAAGGAAATGAAGACTGAAAAGTTGCCATGCCCAGATGGTTCCCCTTACTGAGTTCTATACGAAAATGTAGAATGAGATCAGGACTGGATTATTTAAAAAAGCATGCTATTAAACTTGCAAAAGTGATAGAGTAGATCTAGTTAATGGAAGTGTGATTGAACTTATTCAAAAAGATTCTAAAAGAGAAATGGTTGGATGTTGGTGGCCCGTTAAACACTTCAATGCACATTACAAATTTTTAGCTAAAGTCCTTGCTAGGAGGATAGTACTTCTTGTTTCTTGGGTATTCAAAAGAGAGCAGTCTCGATTTCTAAAAGGTAAATATTTCTTGATTAACATATGACAGGTCAGACAGGATAGTTGGACCTTAAATGGATTCGTGAATCTAGTCAAATAGCTCTTTCTTGAAAATAGACTTTGATAAGGCTTATCTTAGGATTGAGTTGGGCTTTGTTTTGAATTTGTGGGACTAGCTTGGCTTTGGTTCTTTTTATAGAATTGTGGCAACTCTCATTGTGTTTTATTTAAAGAGTGTTTATATGGATGAAACCTCCTTTGAACCAATTCAGGTGCAGAGGTTCATTTAATAGTACACCTTGTAGCACGCTACCTTCATGTGATTGCAGAACATACTCAGATATTTACTAGAGGTAGAGGTGGCTAGAGTACATGAACAAATAAAATGTCTCATCGTACTAGGAGCCAATTTATTAGGTGATTTTCACTTCATAGATGATTCAAGCTTGACTCCTAAGTTGACTCAAAAGTCTGTTGAAGGCACTGTGTTTGGTTTGGATACCTTTGTCGAAGCATCTGAGGCAGTGGAAGTGAGGAAAATTGAAGATCATTATTGGCAAAGATGGTCCATCTTGCTGGCTGAATAAAAGGTGGAAACCTATAAAGCCAGGTGAAATCATAAAGTACTTGGATATTATCTTGGTATTCATCTCTTCATTGTTGACCAATTGATGTGGGTAATGACCAGATCTGAGAAGGTTTAAGCTTGGAATATTTCAGATCTTGTATTAGTTGGTAAAATAAAGATCGTAAATATAAATTCTTGCAGTGGGGCAGATCTGTTACCTCTCAGGCAGGGTACAAATGACTAGAGTTGGTGCCAAAAAGGTTTCTGTTGGGCAAGGGCAGGAGTGAAAAATATTCATTTGTTGGCTTGGGACATTTGCACTCTATTGAAGGATAAAAAAGTCTTGGCCTTGTAGATGTTAGAACGCGAGTAGCTCTTTCCAAGAAAATGAATTGTAAGAGTGGTGGTTGATGACAGTCCACGTCAAATTTCAATGACATCAACTTCTCGCTGCCAACACACTAATTAGGGGTGCATTCAAAGTTTGTAATATAATTGGAAATGCAAAGGCTTTTAATCTCTAGTGTCAGCACTGCTTAAGAGATTTCACTTTATTAATTATCAATTTTCTAATTTCAATTTCACTTTATTAATTATCAATTGTATACAAAAAAAAGTTTGACTGCTTGAGAACTCCTATTGAATCATCTTCATAGGCAATACGAGGGGCTACACAATATTTGGTCTTTAACATCGATGCCTATTTGGGATTCTCTTCCTTATGTGATCTGCTTTGGAGCTTATCTTGTCATGCTGTGCAAGACTGGCAAGAGAAGGTCTTTTCTCTTGGGAATATCTTTGGAATGTGGAGCTACAAAATTGGCATACATGGAGAGAATTAAATAGCACTAAAAAATTGAGTGGTTTAGAGTCTAGACAAACTGATCTTCCTAGAGTTGTGGAAAATGATTCTTCAAATCTGCCTTTCCAAGTAGCAAACTCAGGACTGTACTCAAGAGACTAGAAGTGGAGTAGTTGGAATTCTTTGCACAACTATGAGACAACATTTATGATTAAGTAAGACACACATCCTCTATTACTCTGCGGTTGAACAAAAAATGGGGAGTACGTTGTTGCATTGAAGAAAAATGGCAAAATAAATGGCATTTCTTTGGGAACCGAGAACTTTTTTGCAGATTCAAAGCGTCAGAGTGGTTGGTATATCTGATTACTCATGTATTGTTTGTTGGGGAGAGGAATCAATAGAACATGTTCTCTAGATGTGCCCCCCATTTTCCAGGACTAATTTGGCATGGCTACAGGAAGATTCAGTTGCTTATTAATGCTTCCTCTTTCCTTCCAAGGCCCTCTGCTAAGGAGTACCTAGATAATCAGAGATAGTTGCAAGTATTTATGGCATGTGATAAAGATGTTTGCTACAAGATGAATTGCAGCGTTTACGAGGATAATTCTACACTCTTCTTAAGGGAGTTTTTTCATTTTGTAAAGAAGAATATGCCACCATGCGCATATTTATTTCCGGCACAGAAATGACATTGTCGTTCCCAACAGGATTTCGGCAATGTTTACCACTTTTGCATTTCAAATTCTTAGAGACATATCCTATCCTGAATTTCATGGGGAGCCAAGCAACCCACGTTCTAGATCTTGACTCATTGAGACAAGTGTCTGGATAAAACCGATTGCTGTAATGTAACAAGAAGCTTGATTTTAGAAAAAATGACTACAATGTGATTAGAGGGAAAGCTTTAATTATAGGGCACTGGCTTTGGGTACGAAGCTTTTCAAACAAGGTACATAACATGGGTAAGGGTCGTAGACAGGTACACCTTGCGGCATGTTCCTAGGATTTACCTGCATTTCGGTAGGTGTTGGTCATGTCTAGATACTTAACTAACCTGGACATGGGGGAGGGGCTGCATTGTTGGACTTTCATTCTAGAACTGTAAATATTGAACAAGTTTTAGATAAAAGCAAAAGTTTCTTCGATTTTTTAAAAAAATGGTCCAAGGTGATAAGTGGGAAACCATGAACCTAATATGTAGGCTTTGGATAAAGTCTTTTAGGACAAGCTTATAAAGATTAAGGTTGTAGACAATCTATGTGAGCATTCTCATTAGCATCATTATTAAGTGGTGATTTTAGTAGCCAATGTTATGTTACATGATTGTAGACTGTCAGATTTGGGTAGTGTTGTAATTACTTTTTTTAGTATGTTTGGTTATTGGCAGATGTGTTTTTATCGAAAACCGGTTGGTCTTCTTATCAGTACAAATAGAATGCAATGTGTGTCGAGGTAAGTTAACATGTGTGTCATGTCCTCCCTAAACCAAACTGTGTATTGAGCACTGCCTATGAGGTAAGTAAAGTTGCGATTACATTCATTATTCTTCTATGCGCATTGTGGTGTGTATTTACTATTTTGCTAGGTAGCCATCATAGTTACCATGTTCTTACGAATTTAGTGAAAATTCTGTCCGAACTGTACTTTTTGGACTGAACGAACTTACCAAACAAATTTGGTCGAACATTATTATTATTTAATTAAAAAATTAAAGTGTGTAAATCAAAAGAACTTCAACACAAAACAAAAACAAAACAAGAAACACTAATACCTAAACATGTAAAGGAAAAACTCTTTAGATAATATATTTGTTTATAATCATGTGTTATTGGTTTTTCTTTTTAAATATCATCATATATGTATAGTATTTATTATTTATATATATTTATATTTGTAAATTTTCTAAACTGAACCAAACTTATTGAAAAATTTCGAACATTTGAACTTTTTTCCCCTCTCGAACTATTTGAACTTTTCAAACATGGTAACTATGGTAGCTAGTATGTGGTACAATTCGGGTATGGGTACGGGGATCCAGTACATTGGCACAACAATTTTTTTGGGGGGTTGGATATGACATTTGGGTATGGCTGTACAAAAAATATATAAAATATTTAAAAAAAAGTCAAATAAGCAAAATTAACCATATACATGCATATAATAAACAAAATAAGTGAAATAGCCACTAAACATAATAATAATTCAATTCATTTAGTCATGACATTCATTGATCGAACTTAGAACAAGGACATTGTTCAAGTGTTGCAATGTATACACAAAAATCAAGATAAATCAACATACTCATTATAATCATAATCAAATGGCTCTCCTCCAATGGCTTCAACGAGAGCATCATCACCATCATGTGGTTCATTAGAGCCACAAACATTAGGATTAGAATCACGAGCATTAGTAGTGCTGCTCCTACTAGCTCCACCATGTGGGATTTGACCTTTTGTTGACCAATTTTTTTGTTGTTAAAAAATCCCCTTTTTAGGGTTTGGTATGTTGTGGGTATGCCCAAAAGTACCCAAATACGTTCTTGGACATACCCAGATGTACCTAGGTACTTGTGGCCATACCCAAATGTACCTAGGTACTTGTGGCCATACCTTGGGCACACCCCTGATGTATCTGACCTGTATCATGTACCCGATACACACTGTACTCGTACCTAGAGCCTATAGGGCCGTACCCGATAACATAGCTATTTTGTAATTGTTTTCAATTTTTTTGTGATTGTAAACATTGTTTTAAGTGTTAACTTTCAACTTTTGATTTTAAACCTTTTCTCAACACTCAATTGTTTTAATAAAGCAATTTCTAGTTTTGTGGACCAAGGTATTAAAGGCATCCCCTTCAAATTCGATCCATGTTTCCCCCTTTGGAGGCATGTCACACAAATAGAACAATTACCAGGTGGAGGGGGTGTTGTTTGGATTTTCTCAGAATGTAAAATGCAATTTAAGAGATCCTACATTCAGGTGAAATCCCATTTGTATGGGGTTGTTGGCCACAAAATTAGACTGTGTGGAGGGCTTGATGGAAAGGGGTTGCCACGTGCAAAGACCCTTGCATACATCAAAGAGCAAGAGGATGTGGATGTAGCCACTGCCCTAAAATCCAAGCATCCTATGACAAAAAAAGGAAGATTGAGTAGCAAGCCACATGTTTCTCCATTTGTTGATGTTGTGGCCTTAGATCATCCATGTAGCCGGAGGGGAAGAGGATTCACCTCTGTTTCAAAAAAGGACAAAATATGTACGCCCATTGGAAAGGGCATTCCAAAATGAAAGTAGTGACAACCAACCAAGGTATTGGGCATTTTATTTACGCATGTGGTGCCCCTTTTAATGTTGTTAGATAAACATACTAGCGCGATATGGTGAGATGTATTAATGAAGTCCTCAAAGGGTACACTAGCCCAGGGTATGAAAAGACGTACACCACTTTATTGTCAAAAGAAAGAAAACAAGTTGAAGAGGCATTGCTGCCCATCAAGAATCAATGGATCAAAATAGGGGTGTCCATTGGTTCCGACGGATGGAAAGATACGACAAATAGGCCATTGATCAATGTGGTTGCAGTGTGCCCTAAAGGGGCAATGTTTCTGAGGGCTATTGATTGTGAGAGGCAAGTGAAGGATGCCCAATTCATTTTCGCCAACCTCATAGAGTCTATTAAGGTGGTGGGGCCTCAAAACATTGTCCAAGTTGTAATGGACAATGCAAAACATTGTAGAGTTGCAGAGTTGTTGGTTGAGGTGAGGTACGGGCACATATTCTAGACACCTTGCATTGTTCATTCTCTCTACATAATGTTACAAAATTTGGGCACAAAAATTGCTTGGATCAAACAAGTCTACGAGGAGGCGAGTGAGATTTAGATGTTCGTTAGCAACCACCACATGTCCCCAACCATCTTCCGTAGATTCTCAACATTGCAACTATTAAAGGTAACATAGTTTATTTTAATAAATTCATTAAATTAATTTTATAAGTTTATAATTTGTAAAAATTTGATTTTTGAATGTTTTACTTGTCTTAATTATTTGTTTTAATTTCTCATTACGTTATTGAGATTCGATTCGTCTCACACATGCTCGTCTTGTGAAGGTGCGAGCGACATTGAGTGGCTTGGTTATCAATGACCTTTGGGGGTGTATGGAGGCAAGCAAAGAGTGAGAGGCCCGAAAATGTGAAATTGTTGATCCCCGAAGACACGTGGTGGGATGGTGTGGGGTACTGCTCAGTTTTATATAGCCCATCGTGAGTATGCCGAGATTTGTTGATATGGATTATCCATGCATGGGTGAGATTTACGATGGAATCAACTCAATGATTGAGTCGATTAACACCATTATAAATGCCAAAAAGAAAGATCATGCAGAGACTTCAAGTATGTGTAGTTGCATCTCATTAAAAGGTGGAACAAAATGACCACTCTATTGCATCTTCTTGCTTTTTCCTTGACTCCAAAATATTACAGTGCGGAGATCCTTTCTTTGCTGAAGAGGGTATAAAGGGATGTTGAAGTAGAATACTTGGTTAGAGCAGAGGTTATGAATTGCATATCCTCTAGGGATCACTCCATTAGGACTCTTCTTGACGAGAGAGAGAGAGAGAGAGAGAGAGAGAGAGAGAGAGAGAGAGAGAGAGAGAGAGAGAGAGAGAGAGAGAGAGAGAGAGAGAGAGATTGCCATCAACTTTTATGGAGAGGGCACCCTAGAGAGAGAGAGACATTGCCATCAACTTTTATGGAGAGGGCACCCTAGAGAGAGAGAGAGACATTGCCATCAACTTTTATGGAGAGGGCACCCTAGAGAGAGAGAGAGACATTGCCATCAACTTTTATGGAGAGGGCACCCTAGATGGGACATGATTGAGACAATCAATAGTTGCTTACAGTCTATTCTGCCTTCGTTGGACCCTCTGGCCACGAACTTAAGTCAACAATCACCAGTTGCATCAAAGTCATATTTTCTGTGGGATTATCCTTCTACCTGTAAATCAAAGCTTCAAACCCAATGTAAACATAGTAGATGTTATGTCATTTATGTGATTGTATTTAAATTGTGGTTTTCTTCTTGAAATGCCATCCATGCCAGACATACATTGATGCGTGGGATATATGCCCACTTATGCGATAGTGCCTGCATCGCCCTTTTCTTTAATATCTATTTAGTGCTTTTGTTTAATGTGTATTTTAAACAATATTAATACCTTTATATAATGCGTGACTAAAACAATACTTATGTAAATTCTCGGGGTGGATCAATTTTTTTTGGGTTGTGTGTCGAGTTAATGTTTCCTACGCTTGGGCTCTAATATAAGCAACCATCTATTTTTTTGGGTTGTGTGTCGAGTTAATATTTCCTATGCGTGGGCTTTATTTTTTATAATAATATTTACGACCATCAAATTTGTTACGATTTTTTATAAATGTGTTGAAATTTATTCTTCATATATCATGTTTATTTTTATGAATGTGAGGTTGCCTTGGAAATATAATCCAGGCTTTTTGCTTTTTTCCTATGGATTTGTAATCGATACATAGTATGAAGTATTTTCTTTTTTTCGTTATGTTTATAGGTTTTTGGGGTTATGTTAGTTATACACCCATTCTATTAAAACACATAATAATGTAATTGCAATAATCCCAAAAATTTGCAACGCCATTAAAAAGACTTTCTACATTAGCGGTAATCAAGAAAAATTTAATACTCCGAAAACATTGCATTAAACAAGACAATCATTTGTACTAACTATTAATATATAAGTTTGTAACGACCTAGTTACGAATTAATATTACTCTAAATATTAGTTTGCACATGAGGCCAAAAATGGCTAAGTGAAATGGCAATATTAAAAGAGATATACAGATTTTAATTAAATAAAATAATTCTTTTTTCTCTTATGAATTTTAAAGATTTCTTTTTAGTTGTCAAGTGTACATATGTCTACGCAGCCTCACAACCCTTTCATTTATATGTTTACATTTTAAAATATTATCTTGGTCATTAAGTGTTTACGTGGTCTTTGAGGGACAAAGGAGGGGGATTATAGTTGTTGGGCACCTTTAGTTGGGTTGAATTGGTCAAGTGGTTGCAATCGTCTACTACACAACCTTGTTGTGTGGTTATCAAAATTGATAAATAAATCTATCTTCATAGAATGTGAACAACCCGCACCACATTCCACTCCCTTCATTTCCATGGGCCAGTTGCATGCAACTCCCATCGATAATGGCACGGGATCTGAAATTCCATAATGCTTAAGGTCTAACATTGCATAAAACAATTACAAGTAGTGAAGGTACAACAAGACGCGACTTTACTTTCATTGTGTGTTTCACCTCCTTTCTCCTTCTAGCGCTGCTCAAGATGGATCCCAGTTAGTTTGTCTGAATCATAGAAAAGTAGAGACATGCGTTACAATCCCCCCACCGTTGCTGCCCCCAACTAGCCATCTCCACCTCTTTTTTGCAAATTTGATTGTTCTTTTGCTCTCTTATTTTCATTTTCACATCTATTCTATTACTCCTTACTCCTTGCTTCACCTATCAGTGTCTCCATTGCACTACTTCCGTGTGATTGCTAGTAGTAATTTACCTTTTGATGACCGTTTTCCATTTGAAGGGGTTTAATTAGGTCATCTGTTATATAGCTCTTAGTAGCTACGACACTTAACATGCCTGCAGTCACATCATAACTATGTACACACTGAGATTTATTTCATTTCACTACGCCAAAAGGAATTTCCAAATGGGCTTAAGGTGGTTGTGGTTGACACACGTCAATGAAATTAAGGGTGGAGATTTTGTGCTGGTGTTGTTAATGTCCGGATCCATCAAGACTGTTGATCGATCATCCAGAACCGCCTGTGTTCATGCATCGTATATTTACCCACCTAATCTATGTCTTCTAACGAGATCCGTCTCCTAGGTGGAGACTAACATCTATCCTGCGGTGGCATGGCGAGGCTCTACAGGGCAAAGAACTTGGCAGAAAATAACCCCTTCTTCTTAGTTTCCACCGGTGTTACGTGGGGACGCGTCCCCTAGATTTTGGTGACGTTCCGGACGTCCCAAAGGTTTTGGGGATTTGGGGACCTGGAGGGGATGTCGCCTATTTTTAAAAATCTTTCAAAAAACTTTTGATGTTTTACTTTTAAAAAGCTGTTATTTTACAAAGAACATTAAATTATAATCTTGAAAGTACTTGAATAGAGTTTAAATCCCGAAATTTCATTGAATAAAGTTAATTTTTTTAAATATTAATATTTTATATACTATTTTAATAGCCATCCCCAAAATTTGGGATTTTTTTCCCTGTCTCGGAAACCCCGTCCCTCCGTCTCCCTGTGCCCGAGACTTAGGTAACTATGGTTTCCACAATGTTCACTTCCTCTTTCTCTAGATAGTCGAAAAACAATACCTCGCCTCTGAATGCTTGAGAAAGTCGTATAGTTTTACTTCCATTTGCACAACAACTCTCCATAAAAGTGCAGGCCTAATCCAAGTTGTGTAATTTTTTTTAGCAGTCTAGTCAACGCAATTTCCACTTCCATCTGTGCATGCTGCTCTCCAAAGACCTGTGTTGTAGAATTATGCAATCCACAATCTTCTCCTCTCGCCACCCATTACTCCTAGTCTGTTTGCTAGAGAATCAAAGATATTTTTGTCGTGACCATTTGTGGAGGGGTCCACTAGCAATCACAATGTTTCCCGATAACGATCACAATTTTTATGTAGATTGTATTGATATGTAGTTCTATTTCCAATCACCATGTGCTCGTTACAGAGCCAGTGTTTGAGCAGACCCAGTCATTTAATCATTTTGAGGAATCTGGTCACAGAGAAGTGGAAGTTTCAGCCATGGAAGAACCAACATCACAAGGCGAAAAGGCATTGCTAGGCAGTACGATTGGATTAACCACAACAAAGCAACATAATGAATGCCTTAACAAGAACATTTATGGGAGAAAAGAGGGAAGTGGATCACATATTGCTTGGCACATATTCCACAGTGAAAAATAAACTCAGATGCTGGAGGCTCTGGGTTGCTCAGCCGGGTTACGGAGGCGATGTGCCGGATGAATCCCAACAAGAGCATGACACTGAGATGGCATGTTGATGTGGATGATGATGTGGGTGCAGGTTTTCCATTGGGTAGGGAGAGGAGAGGAAGAAGGGAGATTTGGTCCCATGCAATGTAGTGCCCATATTGCCCTTTTTTAAATTATGTATTTAGCATTTTTCTTTAATGTGTGTTTAAAACAATATTTTCTTTTCTTTAATGCATGTCTAAAATAATGTTTATGTTACAAGCAAGACTGCACAGAAACAGCCCCTGCCTCATACCAGCCTGGAAATGTACCAGGTATTGGTACGGGTATGGATACGGTGTGGGTACGTACCCACAGGGGCAGGGTACGTTACGGGTACGGAAAACTATACCTGTAACGTACCCTGCCCCTGTGGGTACGTACCCAGTACGTACCCGGGTTTTAAAAATGTCTTTTTTTAATGGACCTCCAACCTGAAAACGTTGATTCCCTATTGATGTCGTGAACAATGAGGTCTTGAGGAGATCTTGCAGCTCCGTGAATTGAAGAAGTAGCGCCGTGAGGGACAATGATCGTGAATATAGAATTAGCTCTGTGAACTGAAGATGCAGTGCCGTGATGGTTAGAAAAGCTTCCAATAAGCTCTACTAATATATTGTTTAGGTTTATAGTTTTAGATTGAGGTTATTTTATTATATTTTTAGTCTATTATTATTTATATTTACTTTTTACCTGAGTTTCGTGATAAGTTTGACTAATTTTTTATTTAGGTCTGTAGTTTTAGATTTAGGTTATTTTATTATATGTGTAGTTTATTATTATTTAGTTTAATTTATTTAGATTTATTTTATTTGATTAATTTTATTTTTATATTATTATTTAGTTTATATAAAGTTATTTTTCTATTAATCTTTTTGTAAGTCTACATATTTTTTAGGATATTATTATTTAGGTTTTTTAATATGGTTATAAAGTACATAGTTCGATAAATATATATATATATATATAAAATAAAATATTTAAAATTATTAATAGTTAAACAATTTATTATACATGTGTGTGTTTTTATTTAATTTTAGATTGTTTATTGTAATTTGTTGTAATTGACAATTTTTATTTATATAAAATGTGAAATTATTCATATTTTTTTAGTCAAATTTAATCACGAATTTGATTTTTAAAGCAACGAATTAAATTTGTATGAGTATTAAATTTGTTGAGTTTAAGTTGTATGAGTACTAAATTTCAATAAGCATGCAATGTATGAGTATTAAATTTCAATAAGTATGCAAATGCTTCTTTATATATATATAATGTACCCAAAAGCGTACTGTACCCGAGGTTTTTAAAAATTTGCCGTTTCAGCGTGCTGAACCCGTACCCGTACTGAAACAGTCTTGGTTACAAGTTCTCGGTGTGGTGAATATGTGCACATGTTTTCACTTCTGAATCTGTGAGCGACACTGGAGATTTGTTTTTAATTTTTATATATTGCTCTGGCATCTTTGCTTCTGCAATAGTCAGAGCAATTTTTTTATTTGGTTGTGTCATTGGTTAATATCCCCTACACTCCTATGTAAGTAATGTATATATTTATAATAATATTGACAGTTAGTGAATTTTCTACAACCCTTATAATATGTGTCGAAAATTATTCTTAATATACCATATATTCTGTTCTGGAGTTGTTTTCTATTTTCATTATGTTTACAATATTTTTCCTACATTAGTTCAATGTTTGTTATTAAACCATATAATAATGTAATTGCAATAATCCTAAAAAGGTCTTAATCCATTAAAATAAGGCAAGTTGCCACAACTTTTTTGATATGATGTATTTGTGTCTTCAGCTTTTGTGTTTATAAGATTTTCATTTTTTCTGTAAAATTTTATAGGTTTTCCATTAATTAAAATTAAATTGTTTTTTTTTTCTGACTTTGAAGATTGGTTACAATTGCATGAGTCTGACCCAGGAACGAGAAAATGAATAATCTAAATTCTAAGCAGACAACATTAGTCAAAAATTGTCATATGATTTGAGATCTTGCATCAAACTAGCCACGCCATACAATTTCAATTCCTATATCGAAAACAGCTCGATAGGATATCAAGTCTCATATCTGAATGACAATTTCTATCAGGAATAGCGACAATAATAATGACTCCAAATTTCTCATTTATTGTAGGAAGGAGGAATGAGGGTGTTCAGGATATGAACTGTTGATATCAAGGGAAATAACTTTTCCTGTTTACCCTTCTCTGTAGATGCAGTCCGCACCTCTGCCATTTTCCCCCTCGTTACGACAATCCCATAAATGAGAGCACTAAAAATGCCATTAAATAGAAGAACACTATAAATCTTTCTTCTAAATCCTAATATTCTTGTCTCTCAATGATGGTTTAAGTTCATAGATAGAAATCTCGTCCAGGAAGAAGGTGAACAAATTGGCGAGTTTGACCATTGCATGGACCTGCGAGTTATTGGAATTCCACCCTCATCATTTTGGCACTATTATTGTTCTGTAGGAATATGGGTATCATACGATGCAAACACATACAATTTCTACACATGAAATCTCAATAAATGGCCTAAAATATATTCAAATATATGTAATGTTCATGTCATACTTGATTATAATTTATGACAGTGTTGAGCTTAAAAAGCACTACAAATGTAATGCAGATTTGAGTGAAGTGAAAGAATTGTTGCTTCCTGTTATCTCTTTATTTTGTCTAGTATTTCTGTTTTATTCTTCTGTTAAAAGGCACCTTGACCATAGAAGACATGATTTTATCCCTGAAGTTCTAGACAGCCAATGTATGACAGTTTTGGGGTCAATGACCTGTTACGAAGAGCGCTATAAATGCAGTGCATATTTGAGCAAAGTGAATGGTGTGTTGCTCCCTCTCCTCTCTATATTCTCTAGCATTTTTGTTTCATTCTTCTGTTAAAAGGCACCTTGACCATGGGAGACATAATTTGATTTCTGAAGTTCTAGACAGCTAATAAAGTACAACCATAGGCTGTGGATTAGTGCAAGAGATTATCATTTGGTGAATCATCCACCAAAAACCTATCTCATTTTGTCTCTGATGACTATTACAATCCCCAGAATATTCCTACCAAAGTTTTTTTTGATATGATGTATAGGTCTGCCATGCTTGATTTTTAGCCTGGGTTGAAATAGTGAACTTGGAACTTTGGAAGATCTCATCTTCAGAAAGAGGAACAGATATGTTGAAATATTATTACTTTTTGTGAGTGTTTGGTGTTCTGATTAGTGAATTGAATAATGATGTCAAGAAGGATCAGTGGGGTTCGTGGTGTTTTTCGTTCTCATCTCTAGTGAATGTCTAATTTTAAGAAACATGGCTTAACATAGAAACTATTCATCGCGTCTTATTGATCGTTGGTGTTAAGAATGCTATTTAAAATTTCTTATACTTCTGTGATTCAATTTTTTTCCATGACATCTTAGTGCATTAATATGCATCTGTGATTTTTCTTTGCGAATGAAATTTCAACAGGTTGCAGATACTGATAACAACTGAAAATCTACTTCAAGAAGACAAACTCAGTGAAGCGCAGGTTCTCATCATATATGATTTTCCACCTTCCCTCCAATCATATAGCAAACTTCTGACTGGAATGGCACGCTTTTCAGTAATGGGCATTCTGTACAGTTTCTGTTCTGGAGTTAATGCACCTCTTGCAGCCCAATTAATAAAATTGCTGGATGAATGTTTGCAGCCAATACCAAAAACTTTACGAATGTTGGCTGATGCAGCTTCTACCATTCAGCACTAATCTTTAGTCCTGGTAGCCTTTTGGCAATATCATAATATGGTAAGATTGTATCATTAATTTATTCATAACATACCATGAGAGAGTGAGAGAGAGAGAGATTAACTGAAACATGCAATCCGGCATTCCAATAATGAGAAACAGGAGCAGTTTTTGATATATAGCAATTTCCCCTTATGTGCATACATAAAAGATTTATCAACTGGAAGTATCGGGAATGCATTTCTCTTGTTAAATTTTGATAATTCTACAGCTGGATTCTATACAATTGTAAAATTTAGTTCATTTCCAAATGAATGGCAGGTAATGTTTGGCATTTGTCTTCAGATTTGGCGAGGATGTATATAATTTTGATTCAATGCGTGATGCAATGAAATTAAAGTTTTGTAATGAACGTTACTTCTATCTCTGTTCCCGATTGGAAATTTATGAAAATTGATTTATCAATCAAAGTTTTTGCAATGAACGTTATTTCTAATGCTTGCATCATTCCCCCATTAGAAGTTTATGAGAATTGATTTATCTTGGCATGAGAAGGAATTTATGAAACATAAACTGTATGTTGTTTATTGTAAACCAGGGTTATAGATATCTGAGCATACGCAGGTATAGAGTATAAAAACCCCAATTTGTTTATCATAACCCAAGGTTATACATGTCTGAGTATATGCAGGTATAGAGCATAGTTACCTAAGACTCCGGGACGGTTGCAGGCGGGGGGGGGGGGGGGGGGGTGCGTGTGGGGGGGTGGTGGAGTGGGTGGAGAGCCTCTGGCCGTCGTTTTTGGGGACAGCAAAAAATTCCCAGATTTTGGGGACGGCAAGGGGACGGCTGGGGGACAGCTATTAAAATAATATACAAATATTAAAAATATACAATGGGTCCCCTAACCTTGGAAAAAAAACATGAAAGGTTATAATTTCAGCACCATAGCCAATAATGTTACCAAAGGGCATGTAACATGCCACATCTCTTTATCATGTCACTTACATGATTATATCCTTGAATTAAAAACTAGCAATCGCATGTGCACAATGCAATGTGAACGCCGAATGGTATATGTTATTTGATTTTAGAGGGATAGTTATTAGTTTTGTATTTGATGTTGATAAGGGGCGTGATTGATTTTGTAAGTGTAGGAATATAGATGAAGCATTACATTTAAAGGTTCTATCTCTACATTTGAAATTTGTTACACAGACGTACATATACATTTGTAAATCTTATATCATGAGTGGTAGCATTTTGCAGACTATTTTATTTGAACTAAACATGAATACATGAAAACTTCCAAACATTTGCAGATTTTATATCACGAGTGGTAGTCTTTTGTGGCCAAGTATTTTGGCACTAAACATGAATACATTTATACATTTGATACTGCTTTGGATACAAGAAGTTTGAGTAAGGTAGTAGTGGAGGTGCTATCAAAGTAGAGGCTAGTATTTATGATGGGTCAATTTTGTTGAGTGATATTAGTATCGAATGCTTTGGTTAATGATGAATTGACTTGGGAAGTCTATATGGAGTAGCTATGTGGATATGCAAAAGAGAGCATAAATCAACAAGCACAAACAAAGTATATTGATAAGGGGTGTGATTGATTTTGTAAGTGTAGGAATATAGATGAAGCATTACGTTTAAATATATACAAACAAACAACGATAAACTCATAATTGTCATATTGATGGTAATGTATGTCTTGATCTTATAGTACAATTCACTAAGACAAAGTGTAAAAATGGAAACCATGTCTCCGCTATGTATAAATTTACCAACTGGAAAGAGCATTCAAGTACCTCTGAGACTCCTCTTTCTATTGCTGCCTCCAAACACTGAATCACACGTTGCCTCACTACTTCGGCCATCTGTATGTGTAATGTAATGCTCCTACAGATTCTGCAAAATAATGCAATCTTTGTCGTCAGTATAAAACAAGCCTCCAATCTACAAAAAACCGGTGACAAAATGAATGGAAATATAGACAGCAAGCAGAAACCAGAGGCTTAGAAATCCTAATAACAAGGTCACATCTGACATACTTCAGGGCCTTGTGAATTGATGGAAGCATCATAAACTACATATTGCATGTCTGTCAATGTGCAAACTATATCAAAAACTTAAAAGAAGCTTTGCTCTATCCTTGCACTCCACATTAACCACAGAATATCCTTTCTCATCATAGTTATGAACTGTTACTAATGGCTTCACACTATCACGCAATGTTTCCAATCTGTCAATTCGCTCAAAATCTCTGTCAGCAAACATCATTTCATGTAGATGCCTTTCAGTGTGAGTAAGCCCCGTGGAAACTACAGTTTTGGCACTTCATATGTCATTCTCTCATTTGATAACCTTAGATACCATTTTTTTAATTGTTGTAAGCCTTTCTTGATCATGAATTGTTGCACCTGTAGCTTTATCAGTAACATACAAAATACAGGCAACCCTTGTGTTATGTGTCCACACCTCAGCCTCAACAACATTATATCCCAAGTCTGTAAGAACAGCAAATACTTCAGAAAGTATCCCTGGCCCGTCCGTGCCTGTCATTTCAATTGTTGTATGCTCCGATACAACCTCGACTCCAACAGACCTCCTCAACAAAGGAAGAAAGCAAACAGTTGTTCCCAAGGACTGCAAGTAAACAGCAGCTCTGACTAAGCAATCTATTGTGACTCAGTGGTCGGTGTAGTAAAACATTGACTCTGCCCTAGTGGAGATGCAGGTTCTAAATTGTATGCCTCCAACTATTTGAAAAAAATGATCCACTAATCTTACTTGAAATAACATCAACATACAGAAATGGTAAAAAAGGATGGTAGGGTAAATAATGGTGACATCACAGAAGACTATCCGTTGCTTCTCAAGCTGCTTAGGCACCAATATTATGATATGACAAATGAACGAAATAGATATATATAGAGGACAAAATTTAAAATGCTTAAAAGAATTCATAGGATCATGTCCACATGATGGAATGTCAATGCCAATCTTCTCAACCTGGAGAGACGTCAACATTCTCCCCCACAAAAAAATTCCAATTGACCTTTTAAAACAAAATTATGTTGATTGTCAATCACACCCCTTATCAACATCAACTACAAAAGTAATAACTGTATTTCTAAATCTAATAACATATACCATTCGGCGTTCACATTGCATTGGAAAGGGCTAGTAAAGTCAAAGAAGACCATACACATGTTATAGGCTCGGTTAAGGAGGTCGCAGAGCATTTGATTGCTTTCAGGAAATGACAGAAAGAAAACAATGAATCAGGGTATAATATTGGTCAAGGAGAAGAGCAAGCCAGTGAAATGATGTTGGTGCAGAGAAGAATAGTTTTTTGGGTGAATAGTTTAACTCTGTCCCGAGTTCATCATGATCCTCTTGGAACTAATTGCATCTAATTGATTCTTAAACATGATATTACATAATGATACACTGTAAAAATGCCAAAAGCATAGAACATTCATAATTACCCTTATATATAACTTGGAACTTTGGAAGGAACCATAGCTACTACTTCTAACTAAGTCAAATCAAATTATACCAGTCTCAAGAAACCTGAGTTATTTGCTAAAGTGATAATCATAAGCGTTCAATCATGTACTCAAGGTAGCAACTTTCGTACAGAGAGTATTAAGCAATGGTCTTCAAATATGGAAAAAAGACAGTCAATCAAAAAATACGATAAAAACTCAAAAAATACGGCCTCACTAATATTTCAAGGACTGTTGAAAACCTTGTAAACAATACCGAAAAGTGAATATCCTTTTAGTTGCTGACTATAAAATCTTGGAGATGTTCATAATTTAAATATTTATGGTATAAAATAATAATAAATAACATAAATTTTCCAAATCCTACATTTTAATATTTTACCCCTGAAAATACGAAATTTGGTGGATGCGTACTTGTGGAGAAAGGCATAATAAATTGAGGCGTGGGAGAAACACTTAACTTAATTGTTGTCTTTTATGTGCGATCCACTTTAGGCAAAAAGTGTATATCATGTTCTTGTGCATATACCTCAATAACTTCCTTCAAACTTAATTGAGGCACACCCATGGAATTATTCACGCGAATCATACATCCTAGGGAAGTTGAGGCATCCTTTTGATCATATGCTGCTTCTGCTACTGCTTGTTGGTTTTGAAGTGCCTCAAATTGGCATTGTTCCTTCACCCTAAGATAGGTTAGATTGTCTTTCATCCCTAATCGGTGTTGTTCTTTTTCCCTAAGGTAGCTCACAGTCTCTCTAACCTCAGGTTGTTTGACAGTCATACCCTCTACAGCTTGATCCATCATTTCAAGCCCCAATATTAGCTGACTTCTGATCCTCTCGTTAGCTAGAAGCTCAAGGGGAAGATGCCATTTCCACCTCAAAAACCATTTTCTTACTTCATCAAAATCAGGCCCTGAACACAGCCACTGATACAAAAGCGATATAAGAGCAAGTAGAAGTAGTTATCCCAATTTGTATGTTATATTCAAATCATCCACTCGACATTTTCCCCATTAAAACTCCAGCTGACCCTAAAACATTGCCCAATTTGTATGTTATATACAAATCATCCAATTCCATTAGCCACACTTGGTATGCCATATCCAAATTACAAGAGGTAAACACAAATACCTCTCCAATGTTCCCGTCATTACCTAAACCACCACATGCACCAAATTCCAAAAAGATCAGGGATTTTTTCGAACAATTCACATGCTTCCACATCTTGCATACATATCTACGATCTCACTTGCAACTAAAATATATCACAAACATCCCTTCTCAATAATCTTTTGGTGGATTTCCACACCATGTTTCAAAGTTCCTATTTTGGCAAGGGATGGGCTTATGCTAGCAAAGGTAAACCAATCGGGTTGGAAGCATGTTGGTTGCATTAAATGAAACATTGTCAATGCTTCTTGAGGATCAATTGGCATTTGATGATAAAGCTTAGAGTTTAGTCGAGACAACTATCACAACAAGAATGAAAAACATGTAAACATAAAAAACAATTTTAGGCGTAATGCTATTAGAGGAGCTCATGCAATCAAATTATTTACATCCTTCGTCCACTAAACCTACATGGTTGCATTCTAATAAAACAAAAATAAAGCATTTTGTACATATTTTGGAATCAAGGCATTAGATGAGACCATATCTTTGAGTCATTATGTCAAATAATTCAAGGTTCTTGTGTTTGCTTCCACATTTTGTATGCATAGGTAACAAGGCATTTTCAATCAAATCATTTGACAAAGATTCACTTTCCTTTATGCTGCAATAGATGTCCATATCATGTTCTAAAGCTCCCATTTTGGTATAGGATGGGAATATTCCGAAAAAGGTTGTGGACCCTGGGTTTACATTTGCCAACTACATTCATTTGAAATTTTCAAATCCTTTTTTACAAACTCATTGTGTGCATATCCTGCAATTGTTGCGGTCTATGAGACCGCATCTCTGTGGCATTTTATCAAACTGTTCACATGCAAACAATTGTATATCAAGGTAAGCCTTTCTACAAGCAAATAAATGAAAGTTTGCTAAAAATATAAATCGTAGAGCACATCAAACACTTCTACCTGCCAAAGAGAAGAATTTGTAAAATTGGGTAAGCAAAGCAACAAATGTAGACAAAGGCACATGCAAAACCCTCGGAGAAGTGAAAAGTGGACTCCATTTAATATGTTGTCCATGATGTCATGTATTGGATTCATCATCAAAGGAAATGATGAAACTGACTTGCATCTCTAACAACAATTTGTCTTTCATCAACCTTAGAGATAAATTGTGTTGGAGTGTGGCAATCAACACACTGGCTGGGCATTACCCTGTATTATTATGTGCTTTATAGGCATTAAACAAACACATGCACAGAACCATCACCCTGTTTATTTGGCATGCAATTTGGGAGTATACGAATAGTGTTTGTGGACTCTGGCTTTACATCTTCCAACTATGTTTATTTGAAATTTTCAAAGGCCTCTACAAGCAACAACATGAAAGATGGATGGATATACAAAACCCAGGGCATAACCAACACTTCTATCTAGCCAACAGAGAGTTTTATTTCTAAAATTGGCTAACACACTATTCACAACAATAATTTATGGAAATAGTTCACTTTCAAGTATTCATTAATGGATCTACATACTTTGTTCGCAAACTCTCATTTTGGTACACACTCTAAGAGTATGGTAACCAAGTTTGAACACATTTCACTTACATTTCTATCAGGGAATTCAAAACTACAACATCCAATAAAAATGAATTTCAACTTTTTTATTTTATGAATTTCCATACCCTGTGCTAGTGCTCCCATGTCTTCTATAAGCTATTTGGCAAAATAAATATTCATTCTTCGATTAGAAATTTGAATCTATGTGTGAAAGATGCAGATTGAAAAGTAGAAGCAACATGTTGGGTGAAACTTCTTGTTGTTGATATGGTCATATTGTTATATTTGTTGCTTTGAACTCTCAGTTGATCAGATACATTGTTGATGCTTTCATTGCAGGCCATGGCACTGGAGCTTGGCAGATACAGTATCCGAGTGAATGCAATTGTTGTTGGAATATTCAAGTCTGAGATAACAAAAGGTATTTTTGTGAACGATTGGTCTCACAAGGTTGCAGAAAAGGTTGTCCCTGCACAGAGATGGGGAAGCACAGATCCTAACTCGACAAGTCTGTTGCTTTTGCTTGCTAGCAACACATCTTCTTATGTTACAGGGAATATTTTTATTGTTGATGGGGGTCACACTATACTTGGCTTTCCTTTATGGTCATCACTCTGACATAGGATTCATACCACGTCAGAAATTTAAGAAAATGGTATAGAGGGATACAAACCTCGTTTAAATCTATGCCAAAAACAGAGACTGGTACTCCTCTATCTGCCTGCAATATTTTACAGGGATATGTGTAGTAGCCATGATAGAGACTCGAGACAAACGCTTTCTCAATAGAATTGAGATACAGGCTATGCTTTTACACCGTCGATGCCAAATCATCTTAAAAATAGCCCCTAAAAAACTGGTAAAAATAGTCGGTAAACACGAAAACGTCGAAAAAATACATTCACAAATCAAAAATTAGGACAGCCGTAAAACCTAAATAACTTACATACTGCGTCTTGCTCGTATTTGCAGAAAGTCTTGCATTCTCAAGCTCCAAGACCTGTATATTACAAAATAAAATTAAATCCGACATAAATTTTCGTCAGATCGTTAAATACCAATACTGAAATTTACCTGAATTCGCTTGTTCAGGACGGCAACTACCCAAAAAAGTTTACATGCGAAATCTAATATTTTAGGGTTTAAAAAGGGAAAACGTCTGCGCGAGCTCAATCGACTGAGGAAAATGAGAATACAAAACAACATGCAACTGTTAAAAATAGCCCCTAAAAAACTGGTAAAAATAATCGGTAAACACGAAAACGTCCAGACGGCCGTCAAACCGTCAAATTTGACATCGCTGCAGAAACGTCCGGAGGTCCTCTACCATAGGGGAAACGCCTTCGGCGTAAAAATAGCTTTTTGGAACAATAGGGGCCATGCAAACTACATGAATAGTCATCCATAGTCAAACATGGCTAAGGTAACTAAAAAACTCTTAAAAATTAAATACAAAGTTGGCCTCTAGAACATCCTAATATACCGGTAAAGCCTTAAATATCATACAAAAAGAAGCAAAAAGACTTGCACAACAAAATTTTGAAACTAAAGAAATCCTTTAAAATATGCATATGAATTTATTGATCCTATTGCTATGTATAAGAAAGACTTTAAAATGTATAATAATGACCTCTCGTTAGAATATCTTCTTTTGGAACCTATAGAAGATAACAAAAATCCATTTCTTGGGAATGTAAGTTTGCATGGGAAAATGATTAGTTTTCATTTTCTTCTTTTCAAAGTCATAATCCTTTTATGTTTTTATATTTTTTATTTTTTTGGGGACTTTGGGGACTTTGGGGACTTCGGGACGACCCCTAGCCATCTTGGGGACTTCATGGCGTCCCCGTTGGAGTCCCCAAAGTCTCGAAGCACCCGGGACATCCTGTGTGTGTTCCCTAAAGTTAGGGGACGTCTCCTTCATTTTTGTATTTGGGGGGTGCGTGGGGGGACGTTTCGTCCCCTTCCCCAAGCATCCGAAACATCCCAAATGTCTAGGACGACTTGAGAATGAGTGTGCGCGTCCCTGCGTCCCCGCATAATACTAGTATAGAGTAAAGAACACCTAATACAGATCCCCAAAGCTTGGGTGTCTTAGTAGAGTACAATTGTTATATAAAACATAAAATAATGTAAACTATACCCACAATTTAAACTATGGTGTAATAACTGTAGTTTTCCCAACCCTCATTACATAGTGTATAAATTAGGAGAAATACAACTCCTGCATGAGGTTTGGGATATACCCACAAACCGTTGATGGATGAGGGCACATTCTCATCCACGAATAAAAAAAGTATGAATTAGGACATACACAAGCTTATACATTCATGTGCGAACACGACACAATGTATCATTCACAACAAAAAATAGCTATGAAGAAGTAGGGACACCAAATTATTCACCAAATTATATCAATAGTGGGAGTGTCCTCCATACAAAAAATTCTTCTTTTCCGGTGAGAACTAATCATCATTTGAATGATCTTGTGAATTCAATATTCAAGACCATGTTTAATGTTTGGATAAGTAAATAAATTCCTCATTATTGTTGCGGGAAGGTTCTTCATCACTTGCAACATAACCACAACTTTCTCCACCTACTAATAGTAGTCCTTGCCTTTTAGCTCCCGTCTATTAGGGCCCTTGCTCTTTATATGCAATTCATCAAGTTATGACCTTGGTGTTTTTATTAGTAGAAGACAAACATGTTTGGTGTTTTGGAGGTTGAGTTACTTTGACTTGATTCAGAAGGAAGATTTTGTTCATTTTTCACAAACATAAGGTATGCATTAGATGATCTCAACATAACTTGATTGAATATTTTATTTCTGTTCTTTTTGTCTATCAATGAAGAAATTAAGCTTTCTAAAATTGGATTTTGGAGGTTGAGTTACTCTGACTTGATCTAGAAGGAAGATTTTGTTTGTTTTTCACAGACATAACGTATGCATTAGATGATCCCAACATAACTTAATTGAATATTTTATTTTTAACTCGATTCTTTTTGCCTATCAATGAAGAAATTAAGCTTTCTAAAATTGGATTTATCTTACTTGAAGCAAATATAGTATTAGAATCGGTGTTAAATATACTATTTAACAAAATAGTTTTAGTATCATCACCGTCTAATTTAACCTTTATTCTTGCTACTTGATTTTGCAAAGAACAAAACTTATATGTTGCACCATATTGTCGTTTTCTTCCAACTTCAGCCCAAACAATCCATAAGTCAAAGTCTTTTTCTGCACCAGACACTTGTAATAACGTGCTAACTCTATCCCAAATAATCTTAAGAGGATTTTGAGAGGTCTATGTGATGCACTTATGCATTTAGATAATCCCAATTGATTATGAAAAACTATTTTTTTAATCTTTTGCAACCTCTTTAGCATTATGTTGTTTTGGTGCTTTTATATTGATGTCATTCCACATATCCTTCTCAATCAAATCAAGTTGAACCTTAACAACTTGGAGTATCAAGTCTTTGAAGATATCAATAATAGATGCCAAGCCAAAAAAGTCTTTGCTTAGTCTTTGGAGTCCCAACTTTGGTCTACATAGGCCTTCTTACTATCCTATTCTTCTTGCTAAATCTCTCAAAAGGTGCTGATCACAATATAGTGGATCCTGTTTTAGCCGACGTCATTGACTACGTTGATGACACCAACTAAAACCAAGTTTTGTATCTAGGGTGAAGGCTGCATATATAGGTTTCCCACTTGTCATTTCTCAACAATATATTCGAGCAATAACCACTGTTACTTAGGAATTTTCCTTAGAAGGTTAACATGTCGATATTGTCGGTTGAAACTGAGTTGACTCTAGGGTCTAAGTCTGTATATATAAGGTTCCAACTTGTCATTTCTCAACAATATATTGGAACAATATACTTAGTTGTCACTTGCAAATTTTCCTTAGAAATTTAACATATCACAAAGTTTAGTGGAGCTTACATTGAGGAAGACAACTTGGAGCATTGGGTCTTCAATGATATCAAGAATAGGAGTTTAGCTGACAGGGTCTATCGTAGTCTAGACCCCAACTTTTGTCTATTTAGGCCTTCTTCCTAACCTTCTTGGATTTCACCAACAACAATATTTGATAAGAGGTTAGCGGGCCAAAGTTTCTCCCACAGGAAAGTATCTTTAACTAGTATATTTTCTTTATTTGGCGATGACTATTTTGTGTATCATGTACAAAATAGGATAGTGAAGCATGCCTTTATCTTTAACATTATAGTTCCTTGTATTACAACTCTTACTTTGGCCTAGACTCCCTTTATAATTATTAGATAAGATAGCTCTTGTTGACCACTAAATGGGACTTTTTGATACCTTAACTCCTGCTTTTGCCTAGAGGATATCTCAGATCCAATAAGGTCTTACACCATATGTCCTTAGTAATTGAGTATAGATTCCCCTTGTATCTTTATTACAATGTCTTATACATACAACCTTTGTCTATAGTTGCATACTACTTTTTAGACTAATATTTTGTGTGTTGGCTCTAGAATGGCCTCCCTTCATTTAAACTCAACCTTTCTTCTACATGGATTGCAACATGGCCCTTCTAATTCAAAGAAGATCATCCCCATTTCCTATGAAGTTGCCACTATATTTCAAGCTAATCACCAACCTCCACTTGTCAAGGATTTAGAGTATGAATGTTATGTTGATTTTCACTCCTGAAATGCAACAATTCCTTGCAAGGTACCCTCAATATCAATGAGAGGCTCTTGAACTTATTCAATTTCGCATTGATTCTCTCCCACAACCTTCATATTCTTAGAGTAAAGAGGTTTCAAACCCTTGGGACAACTCAAAGCATGACTTGTTCTACCCTCTTTCCATCTGGAATCACAACTATAACTTAACCATTGCGAGTAGCGCACTCAACAATGCACCTACTCAACTCTATATGTAAAACACCACAAATATTCAAAACCCCTAGTGGATTGAACACAAATGATTATGCAAGTCTTGGATCACATGGCTAACATGCAAACATCCAGAGCTAGTCAATTTATGCAAACACAAGTTGGATTGGTTCAAATGACCAATGGACCACATCAAATCCAGTGGAGAGCACCAAATCAATGTCCCCTCCTTAACTCCCCTCTGGGTTACCAATGGGAACACAATCTCACAACCACCCATTCATGACAAGTTGCTCCAACACCTCTTAAATGAGCCCTTAGCACTCTATATAGTCGACACAACATTGGGGGATAACCCCAACCATCACTTATGATGGGTCAATCGATCCTACCCTTCACCTTCAACTTAAAGCTTTTGGCAATTTCTATAAATATTGGCTCAAAATAATTTATTTTACCACAACCAAACTTTTTGCACAAACACCCATGAGGGATGTCTTAGAATGATACAACGAACTAAAACCCAACTCATTTGAGCTAAAAAACTTAGCAAATGCTCTAGTTCACGAGTTGCAATATCATGATCTATTTGATGACAACTTGGGTAATTTCATTAAGCATAAAAAATATGAGCACGAGACAACCCAAGATTCATCAAAGATTGAAATCCATGAACCACAAAGTAGAACACGATATGACGAGAAAATCAATTCAAACTCTACTCCATTGCTTTAGAACCTTGTTTTCAATACAAAATTAGGTCCTCTCCAAAGAACATGGAAGAGACCTTTGACAAAACAAAAACATGACCATTTCATGAGACTTTTTGAAATGCTTGAACCAAGTATTCAATCAAAATCAGCATTGGACCTAAGAATTGTAATACTACTAATGTTAGTGTCTTTGAGACCCAAAATCATAGGTTTTCTTATAAGAGAACCATTCACACAATCAATACTTCTGAAAGTGCAAGCCTTCCCAACCTCAGAAAGGCCCCTTCCTTCTGCATCCTCATTTATGGGATTGTATTCATAAACCTCTTACAAAAGAACTTAGAAGGCCTCTAACTCATCCTTCACTGAGAGTTAGATCCTACTGAACCCACCCTCCCAATTGTATGACGATAAAAAAAATCATTAGTTCCCTGCTAATTGAGCCCATTCTTATGAAAATTGTTGATTCCTTAGAGCTCTTGTCTATGCTTTCCTTCTTGGCTCTAACTTCGATCATGATGCCATTCCTAGGGAAAGATACCAAGATTTCCTTAGGCTTGCAAACATGCCAAAAATGCAACAAATGTGATGCAATTTACCAAGGTAATGTAGTGTCTTCAAGAACCCTTTGCCAAATTACACTAACAATGATAACCAAGATCCACAATGTGATAATTGTTGCAAGTTGCTAATTACACCTTAATAGTTATGTTTAATTTGGCCAATAGGTACATTCCCCGTATTTTCTTTGTGCATATTTTCCATTTCAAAAATAAACAAATTTATAAATTTGTAACTTGCAATTCTAGAAAATACAAGTTGCACACCCACATATATAGACTTTAAATTTGACATCTTGTCAAACAATTTTTTAATGAAGTTAATTTTTCAATATTGCCTTTCAAAAATATGCAAAACACTATTATTAATAATATCTTGATAAAAATATAAAGGAAAGTTTCATTTATTTTAATAGTTTTGTATACATACCTATGTACTAATGTACATATACATACATACATACATACATACATACATATCAATGTTTCGTGGGGAAGCACAATCCCCATCCCTAAGCTGTCTCAAACATTTTGGGTTCTTGGGATGGGGGTGAAACATACCTCCATGGCTTACCCAAATCAAAAAATCAAGGGAATGTTCCCTGAGTTTAGGGAATGCACCCTGAGTTTAGGGAATGCACCTGTGATGTACCAAGTACTTCAAGTTTTAGGGGACAATAGACAATGCTATACACACACATATACGTACGTACACACACACACACACACATATGTATGCATGTACATGCATACATGTATATGTATGTATGTACACACAATTTTTATAAACAAATATTCTCATTTTAAAATTGCAAGTTGGAAGAGACGGCGATTTCAGAAATTTGCAAGCATTTTATTACTAAAAAATGAAAAATATGTAAATGGTGTTAAATTTAAACCATGCCCACATGGATCATGTTGGCTACCCATTAAACACAGTTTTTTTTAATCACATAGGTTTTGGCCAATCACCATATTTATTATTTTATGTCAAACAACAACATTCATGAGGGTGCTAATTTCTTATAAAATACCATTTCTTCCTCATTTTATCGAGTATAATTCATACATAATTTGTGTAAGAGGAGATTATCATAATAAGAGGAGAATATTGATATTATATCCATTTACAGAGTTCTTGTGTGGCTTATATAAGAGAATTGATCCTCATTTTAGAAGAGGTCAAAAGAACATGAGAGACCTCAAAGTTGGTTGATTATCTCATATGGTATCATTGCTTCGTTGTTGCATTCTCCATCAACATTCATGATTCTAGAAGAGGGAAGAATTGGTGCTCCAAACACCCTTGGGGCTAAATTCCCTATTCTTATTTCCATGAAATCACATCTCCAAATCTACATTTACACAAATGTGCGGGTTTTAATTTTTTTGTGGACTTTTATTTTGATTTTACCATTTTTGTTGTTGTTGTGTGGGGACTTTACTATTTAAAAAAATGATTGTTTTAGAATTGGGGGACCTCTTTGTTATATTATTTGGTTTTAAACAAAAATTAAATGAATACATTAACATAAAAGGGTCAACGTTAAAAAGGGGGGGTGGTTTTCTATTATCAACAATAAGAAACAAATTATAAAACTCAACATTTTATATGCTTTGAAACCTTTTATTGAAAAGCCTTGGTAGACCACAATTTTTACTATTTGCCGTGCCTTTGGTGTCGTCCATGTTTCCATCTCTTTCTTACCCATTCGCTAGCCCTTACAACCTACTCCTACCTTAACCTATTCCCAACACCTATGCCTCAACCTATCCCCTAATGTCTAACCCCTACTTTACTATGACACAACCCCTGTTGTGGCATTCCCTAATCTACCCTCCATACCTATTCCCATGTCCCCTTCCCAACCACATTGATGCCTATCCCATTCCCACGTGGCTTCCTTTGTCTAATGTGGATTGACACCCACATGGTATTCAAAAAGCTCCCCCCTTGTGGCCTACTTGTGCACACATGGCATTGTTTTCTTATAAACAAAACACCATTGTTTTCAAACAATATTGTATTTTGTTATGTAATATCTTAAGCAAATTGAGTGGTGCAACAATTGTTATAATTTTTTAAAGCGTATGTTATATTAAAGAGGTCTAAGGTTTAAATCCCATGGGAGTTTCTCTTTCAACAATTTTATGTATGAAAAAAAAGATGGGTAATTTCCTTTGTAAGTTTTTTTTTTGAAAGGAAACATCAATATATTTTTCAAGGGCACATATATTTTTTGGGGGAGGGGGTTCGACACCTTTTTAAGCAACAAAGGTGACAACCATTTGAAACAATTTTTAACTCATTAAATAGCTCGTGGATTTTTCATTGTATTACACGCTCATTCTATTGGAAATGACTGAGTGGGTTTTCCCTATCAACATGCTTAACCCTATGAACTCCTTTTTAGAGCCGATTTCTCAATGAGTGTATTTTTCTGCCATGAATCCATAATTGTGGTTTGAATTTCTTCACATTGTATGGAAACTAATTTTTATTCTATTTTCCATTTTCAACCAAAACTATAAGCAAGCAAACCTATTTGTAAAATGTGTAATTATGAGCTTTTTAGGAGGAATTTTCATAATCTCACTAAGCATAAAGTGCCTTTTTGGGGGTCACTCGACTTTCTCACATACTTTTGGTTTGTGCTAATGCCTTCTAGGTGCCTTATTTTTCATGTGCACAATAATCAACACACTTGTGGCTCTTATTTCTTGTGCTTATGTCTATTATTTCGCCATTTTCATCAAAATCACATCGCTGATAATCAACCAAATTCACTCCATAAAACTACTACACTTGGAGATAAAAAATGATTAATGCTATAAGTAGTAAAGGTTCATATGGTCACAACATGTAGTGAACCAGAATATGCCCAAGCTATTGGGAAGCCTAAATGGTTTAATCAATGTGATGAGGCCTTTGATTTTATATTTTGTTTGTATCACTTGAGCTATTTTTTCACATAACGTACTCTCTTCTTACAACACATGAAAAATGGAATAAATTAAATAAATGATACAAAAACAATGATAAAATCAGGGCTCATTCATGTGATTAACTAAAATGTAATATCATAGTGTAATCTAATGCTATGCAGAGCAGTAAATAACAACTAAATAAATAAAGGAAATGACCTAAGCAACTAAGTACATAGAAATGTAAAACCCTAATCTACAAGAGAGGTTTAAGAAGGCCTTAGCTGATTCGATGAAAGTGCAAGACTGTGTTGTAGTGTGAACCAGGTGAACAGGAGGAGGAAACGACCACACAAAATTCTGAGAAAGAACAGATCCGAGCTCTCTGACTGGACTGGGATGCCTCAAAATGGATAGGGGTGCCCGTGGGCGCCCTGGTATGAGATATGGGCACCATAGTTTGTGGAAAAGGCATGAAACCCTCCTCTGAGATGTCGCTAGATGTTCACCTGTATTTTATTCCTCTTGCACTAAAGTTGGTGGACTGTGTCAGATGTCGCTGTAAAACCTGCAATAAGGAATCACCTGCAGAACCCTAGACAAAGCATCAAAACCCTAAAAAAGAAAGATGCATATGAAGGGGTCAGAATGTCCTCATCAGCCACAATGGTGGACTTACTAATTGAGTGTTGCACTACATCTCAAACCCAATGTAGTTCTAGGTGCGTGTGTGTGTGTGCAAATCGTGCCCTAGGTTACTCTTGTGTCATTCACACTTAGTGAAGTAGCGAGTAAATAACTAGATGTAGAATGTAGTAAATTTGTGGATGGAAACAATATACTCCCCTCTTATGAAGTGTGATGTAGATGAACCAACCTTGAGTGCCTTATGATGGAGCTAGATGGATGCAAATGTAGCTTTAGGTGCCTTTGATGGATGTAACTCTAGATGGTGATAGTAGATGCTCAGTGCTTGGTCCCTCATTATGGTCTCATAACTTTATATTTATTTTGACCTCTTATTCTAATTTCGTAATTAATCCCGACCGACCACTAAAAATATGGAAAGTTCAAATGACTAGAAAGTGCCGAAAAGATTGAAGCAAAGCACAAAGAGGATCAGGGCACCCAAAGGGGACCAGGGCACCTGGGGCGCCCCAGTCAGGAATAGGAATAACACAAAATGACAAAACATACTAGGCAGGTATGGCCAGAGGATCAAAAGTGACGATAGAAAGCAAAGTAAAAAGGCCAAAGGACATGGGTTAATTAGTACTTTCTTCACTCAAAAACCATATGAATAGTAGTATGAGACCAAGACTAACTATTGACTCAAAGTGCGTGATTTAGTGACTACACCATGAGACATTGATTTTATTGCTCTCAATTTGGATGACTTCGATAACATTCATGATTATGTTCCTAACACAAAATCTTTAGGATTACAGCTTCAATATTATTGGAGACACAAAATCACACTTTGGGTAGTTATCTAGTCCTGATTACATACTACTATTCATATGATTTCTAAGTAAGAAAAATACTAATTTACCCATGCATTTGACCACCTTTCTCTGACTTCTATTGACACATTTTGTATTGGACCCTTATTTTCTCAGTATGCCTTTTTACATCTCGGCATTTATCATCCTGAACACCATTACCCAACTAGGATGCCAATGCCATGTTGAATATATATAATGAACCTGTACGGTTCTAAACAGTTAGGAGGTTGTAAAAAAATTGTAATTGAAGATCATATAACTACTTCCCCTAATGATATATACACCATGTGTAAGTCATTCGAATTAGTGCAGTTTTATGCATCTCTATCTTCTCGCTGTATTTCTTTATGCTTCTAGATCTAACAGCGGTATCAGAGCCATATGCATTAATGAAAGGAGGGGTCGACCGTATGGTTGACAGAAGAAAAAGATAAACTTATTTTTTGAGTGTTTGAAAATGTCCAGCGAAAAGGAGACTCGTGACTACTCAGGAGACTCAATCGTTTACAAAAATTCGAGAATAATCATTGCCCAGTTTGCTGTTGAACGTGACCGGTGTTTGGTGCCTAGTTTGTGGCTAAAAATGTTTCCAGTTTTCTATACCGACCAAAATTTTTACCTTCGTTGCTAAAAATGTGCCTAGTTTGTTGTAATAATCATGGAGGGAAGTCACAACTACTAGAGCTTGACTCGTGTGGGCAAAGGAAAGGAAAAGGTGAAGTCGTGAGGGGAGATTAAAGTCTGGGAACAAATATTTGAACTGTTTGTATAATTTCTTCCTCAAAAAAATATTTGAATTGTTTGTATAATTTCTTCCTCCACGTATTTGCTGTTTGATTAGTTACTGCCACGTATTTACATAAATTTCTATTTGATTACTTCCTACCACATATTGACATAAAGTGGTTTTGTTTTATTTGGTGGGAAAAAGACTTTATTTCCATTTTTATTATTTTCATGATAAAATGGTGTATATTTCCAATCTTATTCTTCCAGACTCACAAAAATTAATGGGCACTAATTTCAATGTTTGGAGTCATAAGATTTTAACAGTTGCAAAGTTTCGTGATTGTGATAAAATAATCAAGGGTGATGAAAGTCGACTAGCGATGAACTTCAAGGATTATGACAAATGTCACAAGGAGGTGTTATTGCTTCTCAAGTTGTCGGTATCGGATGATATGATACTGGAAGTGCAGAATGCCACTTTGGCAAACACGGTGTGGGCCAGTCTGAAAGGTAAATATCAAACGTCATAAAAGAGTTGGGTTTTATACCTGTAAAATACGCTCTTTTCTGTAAAATTACAAGAAGGTGGATATCTATCTGAGCACCTATTTTGAATGAAAGATATCTGAGACCAATTGTCTTCCATAAATAAAAATGTGGATGCTGATGATATGGTGGCTTTGGTTCTAAATATCTTGCCTTCTTTGTATGAGTAATTTGTGGAGGCACTTCATTTAATGGTGAAGAGTCAAAATCTTACGTTTGACAAGGTGAGATATTGCCTGTTGGAAAAGGACCAAAGACAAACATAGGTTCAAGAATCCACTTCTGGACAATTTGAGATCACGTTTCCTGCTCAATCTAAAGGAAAGTATAAATGACAGGTTGAGACATCCTCTTCCTCTCCTAAATATAAAGTGAAATGTTACTATTGTCACAAACTTGGTCGTGTGAAGAAAGACAATTGGAAAAGACTCAATTCCTTGAAGAAGCAGAAGGGGAAGGCACATGTGGCTATAATTGAACACGAGTCAGAAGAAGAATATGCTCTCATGGCATCTTGCATAGATAATGGCAGCCCTAATTGATGTTGGTTCTTTTATTCTGGAGCATCACGACATTTCACATGTAAAAAGGACTGGTATGTCAATTTTAATTCTTGTTCTTGTGATTCAGTTACTTTAGGAGATGGAAGATCACATGCTATAGAAGGTATTGGGGATGTTCATATTATGCTAAATAATAATACCAAATTTCTTGTAAAAAATGTTACATATGTGCGTAACATGAATAAGAACTTGTTATCTATTAGTCAACTAACTGATAATCCCAATACCTTTGTAAACGTTTTTTGGTAAACAATGTATTGTGTTAGACATCAAGCAAAATAAGGTTGTTACCCTGATAATTGGGCATGGTGTTCTCTATAGACTTGTTGATCCTACCACGGTCAACTTGCATGCCTTAGTTGTGGAAGGAAATACTAGTGTTTTATGGCACAAAAGATATGGCCATCTCAACCTTTAGTATTTAGCCCACCTTCATAGAGCCAACATGGTTGTTGCTTTGCCTCCTATTCAGGAGAAACAAGACATGTGTGCTGGTTGTTTTTCAGGAAAACAAAAGTGGAAGCCTTTTTCCTCTGAAGGTGCTTTGCGTGCAAAGGGGCTTTTGGATCTTGTACATGCAAATCTATGTGAGCCATCGTGGAAGAATCCCATAATCCTTAGTGCACGTTATTTTCTCTTGCTGGTGGATGATTATTCTCGGAAGATGTGGGTCTATCTTTTGAAGAAGAATTTTGATTGCTTTGCTTCTTTTGTCAAGTTCAAGGTCTTGGTGGAGAATCAAACCAGCCGGCGGATCAATACTTTGAGATCCGATAATGGGGGCGAGTTTACCTCTAAATAATTTACATATTTTTGTAGTAAAGAAGGGATTCAACGCTTGTTGACAACCCCTTATACCCCACAACAAAATGGTGTGGTAGAATGGAGGAACAAAACAATCATGGAGATGACTCAATGTATGATGCACACTCGAGGAGTGCCCTATAAATATTGGGGAGAAGCTGTTAACACAACTGTTTATATACTCAATCGAAGTCTGTACGGATGAAAATTGACCTACAACCTTCAACCGCACTCGACCCCTCGAGGTCATGCCAGAGCAACTGATGTTGTATGTGTGTGGATAACTATAGGAGGATCAATGACTAAGATCTGGTAGTGTGATCTCCTTGTAGCTGAGTTGGAAAAGGGGAGATTTAGAGGCTATGAACAGGTAGCGTAAATTTGCTATGGTTTGTTTTCCTAATAACTTGGATCTAAGTGTTAAACTAGTTTGAAGTATCCAAATTAACTGAATGAAATTAATAATTTATGCTACTGCTGGAAAGAAACTAATCTAAACAAATCACAAAACTAAAAAATTACAGTCACAAACAACAATTTGTTTGTTTTTTCTAAATAATTAAAATATTTCTACACTAAAACTAAACAAGCGAGATAACCCTGTGTGGTTATTCACCTGTGCTGAGTGTATTGAAACTAAACTAACTTAAAACAATAACTTTTCCAAATGTTCTATGATATGTAGACAACATCCTACATATATTCTCTCCTTCAGATCCACAGGGATGGGAAGAAGAGGATCTGTCACCGGGGGTTGCTATGAAAGATTCAAACCCTCTTGGAAATTAACTAATTACTTGCAAATGAAAGGAAATTGATTTCTACTCTATTTGATATGATGTAACAATGATAAATTGTAAGCATGAAGGAAATAAAACAACAAATCTAACCTGGAATTCACATAACAGAGGTAAATCCAGTTGTGTAGTAATTTGTCCCCTTAGTTTGTCCTTTCTTTCTCCAAGTGTTCATATGAGTCCAAGGGATTGGGAATGCAAGAACGACAGCAGGAGGATGGCATTTGAGCAATGGAAACTTGATGGCAATCTAGATGTAATGCAGGTAGAAGAGAGATAACACAAGAGATCAAAGCTTGGCTATGAAATTCCTAGCAAGATCATAGCAGCAATACAATGCAAGATACACAAAATTCTCAGGGCCCTCTTGATTGAATACAAGCATGGAATATATAGGAATGGAGGCTAGGAGGTTACTTCATGCACAAGGCAAGAAGAGGCAGTTCCAACTAATTAAATCTTATTTAAAATAGAAGGAGCAAGGAGAACCAAGCAAATAAATCTATTTTTAGCCAATTTGGATCATGGATGCATTCTAAAAGCAAACTTAAGTGAATTGTTGCATATCGAAGCACGCATGAAGAACTTGGAAAAAGTGGGCAAGACTGCTGCCTTGTGCAGGGCGGCGGTCCTGGCACTGAAGGCCAAAACATGCACAGAAAGAGCAAGAAGCTGGAAGAAAGTGCGGGAAGGCTAAGTAAAAATGTCTAGGCAAAAAATATACACTATGAATGGGAATTGGAGTTCAAACGCCTTCTGAAAGGACATGAATCATCATTGGGGAATTTTGTAACCGTTTTCTGAAAATGTAGCACATGCAATTTTGGGTGTGTACAGAGTCCTTGCAAAGCTTTGCAAGACATCACACCGAAGGAAGATTGGTCCACCATCAAACCAGAGGTATCAACATTTCATGTTTTTAGTTCTACTGCTTATACTTTGGTTCCTTAAAATAAGAGGACTAAATTAGATTCCAAATGTTCTAGATATTTTTTTTGCTAGTTATAGTGATCAATCTAAAGCCTATAAGTTGATTGATACTTCCACTAATAAGATCATTATTAGCCAAGATGTTGATGTAAAAGAAACAAATTATTTCTTTGGTTGTAATCAGCAATGGGACTAACCAAGGGGTAACAATCAACAAGGGGTCATAACAAAGTTTGATACTCTTTCCTTGTCTAACCATGAATCTGGTTCTTCTCATACTCCTCCACAGACTCCAGGACAGTTTGGCTAATCTACCACTGAGAATGTTGAGTCTCCAGGAAATCAACTTGCATTGGTTTCTCCTTCGGAACTTCTGTTAGCTTCTCTTCCAGAAACACTACAACCAACCACCACATCTTCAGTTTAGCAGAGGCATAAGTGGGTTTACTCCACTATTTAGGATTTGAGGAAGGGAGAATTGTCTCCTCTCTTAGATGGAAGGTCTCGACGAGATGGTAATAAATTGATTATTTTGAGAACGCTCAATTTACTCTTGCTTCTGATCTTCTTCATATTCATGAGCCACATAAATACTTTGAAGCACGAGGCATACCAGAATGGGAAACTGCCATGCAACTAGAGTATGATGCCTTGATTAAAAATAATACCTGAAAGTTGGTGCCATTACCTCCAAGGGAACACACCATTGGCTGTAAATGGGTGTATAAAACCAAGTGCAAAGAAGATGGTACTTTGGATAAGTACAAGGCTTGACTCATTGCGAAAGGTTTTTCGCAACATGAGGGGATAAATTATGAAGAAACATTTGTTCTTACTGTAAAGATGGTCACTTTTCGACTTCTTCTTTCTTTTGCATCTTAGTTTTGTGGGAAAGTATATTAGATGGATGTCAAAAGTGCTTTCCTGAATGAGGATTTAGAGGAAGAGGTGTATATGACACGGCCTGAGGGTGTTCGGGCTTATGGTAGTGAGCATCAGGTATGCAGATTGATTAAGTCCTTGTATGGAATTAAGTAGGCTCCTCAAGCCTGGTACATAAAAATAGATAAACATATCATAGATTCAGGTTTCATATGGAGTCATTATGATCCGAATATCTATGTCAAAAGCAATGATGATGACATTGTGATTCTTATTGTGTATGTTGATGACCTTTCCATCATCGGCAGTGGAGATGCTGCAATTCATAAGGTAAAATTAGATTTATGTGCTGCTTTTGACATGACTAATTTAGGCCTCCTTCACTATTTTCTTGGTGTATAATTTTGGCAACTTGATCACTTGATTTTCATATCTCAAGTTAAGTATGCCACTAACCTGTTAAATTTTTTTCACATGTATGATTGTAATTCTTCTTCTACATCTATGGAGGTAGGGCTGAAACTCTCAGCTCATGATGATTCACAACCGGCCGATGAATCATTAAACAAACAGTTGGTGGGTAGTTTGATCTATCTAATAACTACACGACCAAATCTATGTTTTATTGTTAGTTATCTCTCTCGATTTTTATCTAAACTAAAACTCATTCACTAGGGAGCATCAAAACGAGTTCTACGATATGTCAAAGGAACTCTTGCCTTTGGCATTCTATATCAGAGAGTTACAAATTTCAGGTTGATTGGCTATACCTACTCTGATTGGGGATGATCTGTAGATACTTGACGATCTGCCATAGGATATATAATCTCTTTTGGTTTAGGAGTTGTTTCTTGGCAAAGTAAACTTCAGCCTACTATTACCATCTCTTCTACGGAAGCAAAATACAAGGCTGCTATTAGTGCCAGTTACAAAGCAATATGGCTTCGTCAAATTCTGACTGATTTTCAATTTCCCTAGGTTGCTACAACACCTCTTTCACTCTTTTGTGATAATCAAGGTGCTATAAAAATGGTGAAGAATCCTATCTATCATGCCCACACTAAACATATTGAGATTCATCATCATTATATTCGCCAGTTGGTTGATTCTAGTGAAATCTCTCTACATTTTTCTCCATCTACACATCAGCCTGTTGATGTAATGACTAAACATCTTGGTCCTTTGTTGTTTGTCAAGTTTAGAGATAAACTTGATGTTGTTTCAAGATTTGTCATTAAGGGGGGGTGTTGAATATATATAATGAACATGTATGGTTCTAAACAATTAGGAGGTTGTAAAATAGTTATAACTGAAGATTATATAACTACTTCCCCTAATGATACATACACCCTGCTCGAGTCATTCGAATAAGTGCAGTTTTGTGCATCTCTATATTCTTGTTATATTTCTTTATGCTTCTAGATCTAACATGATAGATGCCCTTGTCCTCTCTTGGTGCCCCTGACCTCTCTGTAATTTGTTCACATCTTTTGGGTCCTTTCTAGTTGTTTGAGCATCTTATCTTTTTGGTATTCAGCATTTTCGAGGTTAGTTACAAAATTCAAGTAAGGGAATCATATAAATATAAAGTTATGTGATCATAATAAAGGACCAAACACTAATTATTAGCTATCACCACCTAAGGTTGCATCCATCAAGCATCTAAGATCTCCATTGCATCCATCTAGCACCATCCAAGGGACACAAGAGTTGGTTATTCTGCATACACACTTCATAGGAGGGAAGTTCATTCTATTTCATACACACATCTATTACATTTCGCTACATCTAGCTATTACTTGCTATCAAGTGCGACACACATAAGAGCAACCTAGGGCACAATTATGCAAACACACACATAGAACTGCATTGGGTTTGAGATGTAGTGTAGGTCTTAGTCGTAAGATCACCATTGTGATAGCCGAGGACAATCCGATCCCTCATTTTGCATCTTTATTTGTTAGGATTTGATGTTTATTTGAGGGTTTTGTAGGTTCATATTTCATTACATATTTTTAGCGAACTCGACGATCATTGTGTGATGTCATAGCGACCAAAGGTGAGCAACAACGAAAAAATTGCGACCACTCAGAGGAGGGTTTTTGAGCATTTCCATAGACATAGGCGTGTAAACATAGGCCTAGGGCACCCACAAGCGCCCCTGTCCCTCTCCAAGAAGATTTCTAGCTCACAAAATTTTCTGAGTCTCTGTGCAATGCTTCTCCCTCTCTGTTCATCTGGTCAGAACTTCGGCACAGTCCATGATTAATTGTGAAGCAACTAATTCATATTACCTCTTATTTTCACTTAGGGTTTTACATATTTTGGCTTAGTTTGCTTGGGTTATTTTCTGTACTTAATTATTTACTCATTTATTGCTGCAATAACAATCAGATTAGACATATAAATTCACATTTTAGCTTAATCATTTTGGTGAACCTGAACTTGATCTGAACACTCTTAGGGTCCTCATCCTTCCATTGCTCCTATCTTTCTAGGGTTTCTTCATCATGAGTATATCTATTAATGATTTCTTGCTCATCAATCCTGAATTAAGAGATAAAATCAAAACCCTCCTAACCACCACTTACATTCCTACTAATATTCATCCAGATATAGTATATCAAACATTTGTTGATGAATTTTCTCAGCATATTGCTTTCCCATCCAAACCTAATGCTGATCTTACTATTTTTGACAATGATCCACCCTTAAATATCATGATCCACATTTACAATGTGGGTGTCAAGCGTACTTTAATCGATGATGGATCTGAAATCAATCTTTTTCAAATGTCATTCCTTGAAAATATTGGTCTTTCTGTTGCTAATGTTAGTCCATCATGTATCTCTCTTCGTGCATATGATGGCTCTATTCGTCCATGCCTAGGTCACATTACTCTAACTATCGCTGTTGGACCAAAAACCCTTACCACAATTTTCTTTGTCATTGAATTTTAATTTTCATAAAAATTCTTACTTGGTAGGCCATGGATTCATGCCATGAAAGTGGATCCCTCTATAGTACATCAGTGTGTTAAATTCATACATAAGGGCATAGAGTATACAGTTCCCTACGATCGTCACCCATACAAATATTGCAACTATTATCCAAATGCTATACTTCCTACTCCAAGAACTGATATAACTGATGAACCACAACCTATGTATACTCCACCTCACTTTCCACCACTTGAAGGTGTTATTTGCATGATGGATAATATCTCCTCTACACCATCACCTCCACCTAGCTCCACTACCATTATGATTCTTTATCAGGGGCTTGTCCAGTCAATGGACGTCGATTCATCCCCTATACCTTCACATGAGTGACTTCCATTTACATGTACACTCTTCATGAATGAATCTTATTGGGAACATATTTCATTTGATCCTACTTCATTTGAATCTATATGCATGGATTGACTCAAATAGGCTTTATAGTTGAAGACATTTCACCTGCATCTCATGATTCTCATCTCTAGTATGGATCTATCTCCATTACCGCTGCTTATAGTCTTCGCATTTTCTATCTCGCTATATTTCTTGCATGTGCTCCTTGCACTTATCCACTTACACTTGACCAATCTTGGCTTGATTACATTAGGGGCACGTTAGATCCTGATCATACTGATATATCATTTCCCATGCCATTGGATTGTATCTTCATTTGCAATGACTCATTTCTAGGATATTCACAAAACATCACTCATTGGTATGCACATGGTTCTCCACTACCCCCTTTCACTAATGAAATATATGCTATGGACATGTACAAATTATGCCTAAATGACGCTTTAATCGATGAACCTGACACTATTACTTACCAAGTTTCAGATCCTTCACCGTTTGGTTTTCACCATGACGATGATGACCTTTTAGATGACATTACTTGATCATTCTTATCATCACACAATTGGGGGCATCACACTTATTTTCTCCCCCTCTAGTATCAAAACACGCATTATATTCTCATCACCTCGCATCTAGTCTATCACATACACCATATACATCTTGATACACATTCATATCGTCATTACCCGATGATGTAATCTTGTGTTTCGGTTCACACTCGACTGTTGAGGGCATCCTATATAAATGAACCTCACACAATACACACTGTACTACAAACTGCACATTACACACAATGCAATACACCTTACACATTCCACTGTGATAATTCATCTCTTTCTACACATCATCTACTCTACACATTCGCGACATATATTTTTCACTTCCACTTGTACATGTTGCGATCATTACCCTATGACACACTCTGGTTTTGTGGTCCATACTCGACTGTTGAAGGTATACATATCAAATGGACCTCATCACAATCACATGTTTAATCAATTCACTCATTTACACTCTATGCTTTGTGCTTTGAAGATCACATCTTTCTGCTACATACATTCGAACCATTTCACGATGAAGCACTCTCGTTTACGGTTCATTTTTGACTACCGAGGGGGCATAAATAAATGAACCTCATATTATACATACACATCCACTCGGGGGGCACACTACTCCTATCATTCAATTTACATTCCATTCAGTCTCATCCACAACATACTGCATATCTTGGTTGCATTTACTCTTGCTTACTTATGCTTTTAAATGTAAACTTTATTACACATGATAGATAGATTTCTCAGTATGTCATTATCTTTTTCCATACACACATGCACGTTCACTTGCTTTCTAATCTGTAATCAAAATTTTACAGATCCATACACACAACATGTATGCTTGGCACAGTTCATATTACCAGTCCCACAATGGCTCCTAGGGGCATCCACTTTTGTACATTAGAGGTGATATTGTTTCATTTGTTTCATAACACATTTCTTTATCGGACTGTATATGCCTTGACATACTTTTTATCTCTCTAACATGCTAAACGGGTGCTACATGTGCAACATTGATTTTGCAAGCCTAAAACTTGTCTCCCAACCACTTTGTTTGCGTGTGCCTTGGTTTCTACCAAGAACATTCCCTTCCCCTGCAAGACACAATTTCAACACAACAATTGGTCCTTCTTTGGGCCGCATACTCCTTCAGCGACGTCACATGCATCCCAAACGAGTGGGGCATAATTTGTGTGAATCAGTCACCCCATACAACGTCATACAATCACATTTCAACACAACATGGTACTGGTACAACAAAATCGTCAGGATCAGACAGGGCTCAAAATCATACTCGGGTCCTTAACAAAACACATACATTAGAGCCTAGACCAAGACAATAGCGCTTGGGCACCCTTGACCCTTCCTGGACACCTGTGACTAGGGGGAAATTATACATCATTTGGTAGTTCAACATAATCTACAGAACTCCACACAACGACTTTTACTGGGCACATAGTCATTAGCACTCGACATACATGCACTACACAACACTTTTTACTTGTGTGTTGGATCAAATTGTTTGAATTGTTCAATTTTTTACACACCATTTGCAGTGCTGTTATACATTGCGAGAAGCATTTAAAGGTTGGAGGATAACACCAAAATTTTCCCCCTACACTTCTTCCATGACTTGGCATGAGATCACCCCAAAAACTTGCGACTAGCGCGACTGGTGCGAGATCACCTAAAAAACTCATTCTTCTACAACATCTTCAGGATTCTTTCTACACCCTTTTTCTCATCCTGGATCAGGTGCACATGTTCCCTTTTCACATTTTCATATTTTACATACTTTCCTAACATACTTTTTTTATTATTCAATCATATACATGTGTATTTGACTACTTGTTCGTTCTTCTCTTTTGCAGGTCTGTCTTTATGGGAAGTATTAGTCACATCACAACATCAACAATACCAATCACAATAACAATCGACATCAACAACATGCACATCACAACATCTACACATGCTCTTCCACCCTAGGGTCATTTTCATCATCACTTTTTACACTTTTCCCTCCTTAACATCCACACTTCACAATTTTTATGATGGTCACATGATCATTGGCCTACATTCCATTACATTTTATGATGGCGTCCACTTAGGATGTTCCCTTCATAAATATCCTGATGATAGCCATGTAAAAGGTAATGAATGGAGAGGATATGAGATTATTCAACTTGTAAAAGTGACATTTCTATCCCCATGTCACCACCTTCTTTTGATTGGCCCTATGTGCTCACCTTCATTGATGACTTTCCTAGATGTACCTAGGTCTATTTATTGATAAACAAAACTCAAGAATTTCCCACCTTTGTTGACTTCAAGAACTTTAATGAAAAACTATATGGAAAAAACATCATTTGTGGTGACATAATGATATGGAATGCATGAAATCCTTGCTTTAAAGATTTATTTTCCTTGGATGAAATCCATATCCAACATATAATTCCTTATAGTCTATAACAAAACAAAATTTATAAAAGGAATAATCACACATTCAAGGAGATGACCTCATGTATGATTCAATCTCAATATATTTCTTCTACTTTTTTGGTTAAGGATATATATTGTGTGAATCATATTCATAACCATACTCCACATAAAAAAATCAAAGACATGCTCCTAGACGAATCTTGGAGTGACAATAAACCATTAGTTGAAAAAATTATTCTTTGGATGTAATGCATGAAATCACATTCCCAAATATAGATGCAAGACTACAATCTCAGAAAATATTTACACATTTTTGGGATATCCTAATGATGTCAAAGGTTATATACTTATGAATTCACACACATCCAATTAATCATCACTAGAAGTGTTTGATTTGATGAGTATCATTAATATGCCACATCATCACCCACATCATCTTCCATTTTTGAGATGACATTTACATCAATTATTTCTTACAAGGACAACATACCTCTTGGTGATGAGGTCCCTCCTTCATGACCACTTACTCTTGAACCTCAATCTCTTCTTTGATTTGTTCGAAAGACACATATATGCAAATGGTTCCCTTTTTGGTTATCCCACTAATATTTAACATTCTCAAGCATATTATATAGAACACCCTCATGCATACATATCGACATCATTAGATCCTATGTTTTTTAATAAGGTCCATGGTAGTTCACAATATATAACCATGAAAGAAGAGTATAGTTCTCTTATGAAGAATTATACTTAGGATTTAGTCCTTTTTCTAGAAGGAAGAAAGTTGGTTTGTTGTAGATGAAGTTATTGAACCAAATATGTAGTAGATGAAAGTATTGACAAAAATAAGGTAAAAATTGTTGTAAAAGGATTTTCCCAAGTAGATGGCACTGATGATTTTTATACCTTTGCTCAAATTGCTAAAAAATAATCCATCTTCATTGTCCCTTCTAATCCGCATCTCAGAGATGGACTATGCATCAGATGAATGTGAAGAGTTATTTTCTTCATGTCGATCTTCATGAGGAGATGTATCTAGAGTGACATATTGGATTTTACCAAGATTCCTCATTTTTATGTTGGTTGAAGAGATCCCTTTATGGCCCTAAACAGACCCCATGAGCATTGTATGAGAATATCCTTCTCTTATAAGGATTCTCTCGTTTCTACTTTGAACCCGCTATCTACATTCAATGGCATCATGCTGAGATTATCCTGGTTGTTATTTATGTGGATGAACTCATTCTCACATGAAAATCATGTTCACTTCTTTAGGTTGTAAAGTATTCACTTTATTAGTAATTTGAGATGCAAGAATTGGAAATTTTACACTCTTTCCTTGGTTTGGAGAGAACTCTTTGAGTCAAGAATATTTCATTCTAAGCCTAAGTGTGCATTATATCTCTTGGAAATATTTCACAATATAGATTGTAAACTTCCACCTACACCATTTTTGTCTTGAGTCAATTTTGACATGGGATTTTGTGAAATACTAAGAATTGTCACACAAGTGAGACATGCAAAGGAATCCAAAACATGCAAAAATCATTCTTCCCCATATGAATAATTGAAGGTGATTCTTGTGGATGGCAACGTAGGAATTGCATATCGATGGATGATCAGGGATAAAAAATGATTGATGGTGTGTTACAATTATGAGCCAACCAAGAAAGGAAAATTATTTGAAAGGGAATTGTATAAGTATCTTATGGAAATATCCGAGATCCTATGAAATCTATATATAGAAGAGGAATGCGAAAAATGTAAGGGACTTGAAAATTTTAGTATACACAAGTACAAATGAAGAGTAGGAGAGTTATTATGTGAGGGTCGAGACCATTTATATGAATTGTAACATGTTACAAATTTAAGATATGGATGTAACAATGATATATTTCTACTATATTATAGAGAAATTATATATAGATTATGTGCATCATTATACACTAGTCATTTCTTGAGAAATATAATGAGAATCAAGGGTTCAATGTCTCATTGGTGTAATATTTGTGAATTATCTTGAGAATGATGTGTTAGATGAATGTTGTGGTTATGTGTTGTCTTTTGATACCTAAGATCTGAAGCTTGGCTATTTCCCTCATGTCACTTGTTTTAGAATCAAGAGTTCAATGTCATCATTGGTGTACTATTAGTGAATTATCTTGAGAATGATGTGTTAGATGAATGTTGTGGTTATGTGTTGTCTTAAGATACCTAAGATCTGAAGCATGGCTATTTCCCTCATGTCACTTGTAAAACCTCAAGGTCATTGTGTCACCTTTACTATGTTTCGCATAAGAGCATGTCATCGTGACTCTAGGTTTAGTTCTCATGAAAGGTAAGACCCTAGATTCATGACATGATTGCAAAGATCATCGTGTCACCTTTATTGGTCTAGTTCTCATGACTTTAGTGTTTTGCATCATTGAAAATTCCAAAACCCTAGAGTCATGAGAGTTAGACAAAAAATTTGGTTCCATTGCAAGGATCTCAATTGATTGTGCCATGAGGAGCATCTGAGTATATGGATCATGGACTAGTGGATCAGATCATGGCAGTCTTAACGAATATTAGACATGCAAAGGTTTGAATAGTTATATAGATTCTATAGGTGGAATTTATGGCTAAAGTGAAAGATCATGGTGATCAAAGACCCAAAGTATGGATAGAAGACCATATCTATAATGAACTTTATGAGGTGTTCTTTGCAAAGTTTCCTCGACATTTATACACATGGATCATGACTTTAATCACCGAAAGGAGACACAATCTTGCAAAGCCAAAGGGTTGGATGAATGTTAGGCTTGCAATACCAAGGGAAGATGATGAAGAGTGGACCGAAACTATGTATGATTGGTGGCATGGAAATTTGTGGAGCTACATGTCAGAATTTTGCACCAGTGACATATACAATATTGATGCCACTAGGATAGACAACACAATTTACAGGAATTACCGTGAATACTCTATTATGGACTAGTGGAATCCATTTATTTTTACTGAACTCAATTACAAATGTTCAGATTCTAACAAAAATTTAGTCACTAACTTGATATTGTAATGGAGATTGCTTCTGAATCTCGGAAAACTTACCATATGTCCCATGCTCTAGTTGTACACCAAAAAACAAAATAAACTCACGAAAGCACTTTTAACTTAATTAAACCCTAAAAATAAAACCAAACAAAGCCCAAAATCTTCCAGTGTTCCCTGTTATTGGCTCTTAAGCTTAAGGGTTTTCACAAAATTTAAAACAAAAAGGGATGCTGTCCCAGGGACCCAATACATGTTATTGGATTAAATTTCAGTTGCATTTTCCTGCTCTTTTATATGTCTTAATATGGGGCTCACTTAAATTTTTTTTTTAGTAACATTTAAGTATGTGATTGAGCTCAAATTAATACTAAAGAGTGGTGTTTTTTGATTTTTTTTATGAGTATATACACTATTAATTTATGCGTTACTAATGGTTATGATGTATAAATAAAGAGTAAACCTACGAAAGCACTAAAAATTATTTAGTGAAGAAACTTGGAAATTTAATGGGATTTTCACCTCTTTTGTTTTTTTGTTGTGTCCTTTGTTTCAACTTCTCCATGTTTATGAGGATTTTGGGATCTTTTAAATTTCAAGAGGGTACTAAATTTATGTGTAGAAAGTAAAGGCGTGTTGTGCACAACACATCCTTTATATCATGCATAGTGGTTTATGGGAGGGTTATTGACTCACTTTTGTAAAATTTTTTTGATGAAGAACTTCAAGGATCCGTTAGAGGCTGTAGATGTATCTATGAGATTGTATCACACAAGAAATTTGATATGGGCATTATTCCATTTATAAAAGATCAACTCTTTACCATGGCATCAAAGCTATGGAAATCAAGTATTGTTGAGATTTCTTAGGAGGCATATAAGGGGTTCTCGTGTACAAATTGTGAGAATGAAGGGAACATAAGACATAAATTCTCAAGGAAGAAAGTATGTTCTACAAGTATTGAATGCGAGATTCATTTATTTGTTGATGAGACAAGGGCCTATCCAAGGTTGCAGAAGAAGAAATAGGATGAGGTCTTGTGCTAGCACAATATTTATGATGGAAACACTCATAAAAATATATATTGTCATTTAATTAAAGAAATGAAAGAGATGAGAGATAGATGACTTGTGTTGATCTTGTTATCATAGAATCAAGGTCGAGGGTTTGGCTCTAGGATATTTTGTGTAAGAGGTGGAACTAATCCAAAAAAATGGAGGTCAGACGTAGATAACTTGTTACATGTGTGGGGCTATTGACCACTGTCTTAGATAATGCCCGGAATTCCACATTTGTTGGAGTTACAGAGAAGAGAATATGAAAAAGGATTATATGGAATTGAGAACAAATTTTTTTAGAGTGATCCCTAATAGAAAATGAATGGGACGGTTACTGTCAATCAAGTGATTTTTCATATACCATGAGGGAAAGGAATATATAAGGTTTGAGGACACAAGATGTGTAGGAATGTGGGTCCTAGAAGGATTACTAATCAAAGGCCAAGCCATGGATATGTAGGATTGAGTTATGATAAAAAACTTAGTTTCCATATATATAGAGGGATGCTATTTATCTAGAGGTTTTGGAATAAAAGGCTATTATTATGGAAGTGAAGAAATTGTTACACAATTTACATCAAGATATTAAAATTTCTCAAGAATCATAGAAGCTAAGGAAAACTGTAGAGATGAGGCTAGAAAATATGAGAGAGTTGACTGAAATCTATTCCTTATTGAAGAGGAGGGTGTTATTGACATGCTAAGGACATGTCTCATAGAAAGTATGGGGACCCCCGGATACCTATGTCAGATATTTGTAGGACCTAAATTATTGTTGGTGAGGATTGGAAATAGGGTTGAATTGAGCACACCCTTTGATTAGGAGCTCTTGATCAATGCAAGGTTTGATGGGTATTAGTTACACGAGGTTCTAATTGATATATTTTAACTCAATTTGATTTCAAAGGATGCCTAGGTAAGGACGGGTAGACCCGCGTTATAATTGATGGGAAGCACACTGTTCATGGAAAAAATAACATGATAAGATCCATTGGATTTTTATGGGATGTGGAGATTAACATCATGAAATTTTCATTTTATGGTGATTTTGAGGTCATTGAGATGATTACTAAGGATTGATACATTGTCATCCTTGAATGGCCATAGTGTTATGGTATTCAAGTAGAAATACGGTTCAAACAGATATTATGAGATTTTATAATGCAAAACAAAGGGTTGTCATTCCTCTGGATTCTAATATAGGACTTGCATACACAAACATATCACAAAAAAAGAGGCTAATCTTCACAAAGTTATGATGCAAGATGAAGAGATCGATTGGGAGATTGACGAGGTAGAGTCTTCTAGCCTGACATGTGTATGGTGATTCCATGAGTCCTATGATATTACATGATGAAGATGCATAGGAATTTGAAGGTAATATAACACAATTCCTATTTTTTGGGTGAGTTTGGTTTGCATTTTGATTGAAAAAAGGAAGATTATGTAAAAATATGTGTTACCAACCACTTAGTCAGTTGTATCTAACATCCCCCAAAATATAGTTTTACGCTGGGTGTAGAGTAAGAACTAAGATGTGGAGCACACTCCTACCAAACCTAAAATTTGATTTGGGTACTCTTATACCTTGTAGAAGGATAAGAATGAGAGGAGTCAAGCATCACAGGAGTTTAACCTAGACATGATAGATATGAGAGAAATGTCAAAGGATATCAAACATATGGGTGATAATTATGGGAAATGATAGTAAGGAAAGAAAGGATAGTAAGGAAAGAAACATATGACGTTAATTGTGGGAATAAAATACATGAATAATTCATAGGAACACATATGAGGAGAAAAAAATCTCCAAATGATAGCACAAATATGGCTTCAACATCTATGCCCTAGAGCAAGTAGAAAAAAGTCTATACTACACTATATTGATTATGAACCAAATAAGATGGACATCCCCATGATAGCTATGTTAAAATGGGAACCTCATGAGCTTGGTCCCATCACTACCATCTATAAACATGACTTAGTAAAAATGGAGTACGAGGATTATGAGTTTTGAGGAGGACCTTGAATAACGTTGACAACCAAGAAATGATAAGAAACAAAATAAGAGAAATATGCTCCAATTAGAACTATAAATATGTAAAATAGATGAATATAGAATGCAAAACCTTGATCATTAGTATGTTCTTTTGGAGAGTATAAGGAATGGATTTCTTAAAAGTGTACTTTTGCAATGAAATAAAATGTTTCTTATGAAATATAAGGGGTTAAGGATGGTTAAATCTTTATACATGAGGACATAGTGAAAGATTGGAAAATGGAAGGGATTGGTGGTTTTTGGATGAAATAAAGTAGAATAAGAGCATATGACTATTAAGCATAAGCGAGAATCTTGAGAGTAAAGATATAGAAAAGTTAGAAAGAGTCACTTATGAAGAGTTGGTGAGAGTTATAAAATAATTAATTTCCCACGAAAAATGACTCAAACAGAAATATTATGAGAATATTACAAAGTATAATTAAATTTAACAACTATCTAATCACTTACAGAAAAACTAATAAAAAAATCGAGTTATAGACTATATGAACATAAAAATAGAGAATAAATCTAGTAAAGTAGGAAGAACTATGAAAGAAATATATTCAATGAAAGAAAGGTACAAATTATAGTACTAAAAAAGGAAAAGCGTAGTAGGCACTTCGAGTATAGAATATATCTTGAGTGGGAGTAGAAAGGTGCCTTCATAATTCAAAAAGACCTTGGTATGGAAGCAATAAAGGAAGAACTAAATGTGAAGAAATAAAAATATGGGGATGTTGTTAGGAAAGAGTAGGAGAGGGAAGATAAACAATAGTGGAAGGAATAAAGGTAAGTAGAAGAGGAGACATGGGTAAAAAAAACAAGAAGATGGGTGGATTTCCTTGATGCATTACCTAGACATTACTTTTGCAAGAGAGAGAATTAAGAAAAAAGTGGAGAAGTGATCCATTATTAACTTTAATAGTATAAGTAATACTATCCAATGTAATATTTCGAAGGATTTCAAAGGAAAGGTCTCAGTAATCAGAAAGCACAAAAATTCCTCACAAAAACCAAATTGTTTAGTTGATAAGGATGTATTTGAAAAGGGCACACATCGGGAAGACGTTCATTGAAGGAAGAATAATTACTCTAATTGTAGAGATGATGTCTTGGATCAGAATATTTCCAAAAAAAGGAGAGAATCTTGTGGACACACTTCAAAATAGAGATATGCATCAAAAGATCATTCAAATGATATGTTGAGAAAATGAGGATGGATAAATAAGATTGATTCCATTGAAAATAATGCAATAAGGGTGATCACAAGAATATTTCCTATGCGAATATTATTAGGGGAAAAAATAAAATCTCTTACGAAACATTGTAATCGATAGTAAGAGTGTGGGAACAAAAGGTGAAATTCAATTTTGCAGAGATGTAGTTGTAATTGAATAAGGTGATTAGTATAGCACAAGAACACTTAATGGAATTTAGATAGGGACATTTTTCAGTGTTATTATTGTTTGATGAGATTGAAATCTCAATGGACTCAAAATTTGGAAAGAAGCGAGTCATGCGAATGATGAATCCTGCAAAGAGATTTAGGGCATGTAGGTTAGAGGGAGAGTAACTTAGGTTTCACATGAAAAAATGTGGGAACAATGTTTCCATAGGGTTAGGGCCATGGTAGAGAATGAAGAAAATATCCTGATAGGACTACCGAAGGTTTACTCTGGCCGTGTAGAGTTCAGGGTGATGAATGCACATATAATCCTTGGAAACCTTGTATGAATGAAGCCATGGTGATATGTGGGTAGCTTAAGTTTTTGTAGAAATTGGTATAGAGGTATCTTAGGGATAAAGGAGGAGAGGACCTGTCAACACCAATCTGGCACTATGATAATTATTTACCAGTAACTACTCGTGCTATGATTATTTACTAATGCACAAATTTTATTTTGGTGGATGAAATCTGGAAACACAACAACAAACATAACACAAGAATACCATAGACTATGATAAGAAGGAATGATGATAAATCTGAAATATAAGTGTAAATTATAGTATCAACATGAAATTGTTACAATCTCACCCATGAGGTACTTCAAGTGTTACTAACTTCACTTGCCTTCCAACAATAACTATGGGAGAAACTTCACAATTACACCTCTTAATGGCTTCTTTAACACACCTTCAAAATGATGGCTTCCTTTACACACTTCTTCGTACAATATTTCTTACTACTTCCTTCTATGCTAAATGAGGGGGGTGGGCTCTCTATTTATAGAACTTCCAGGCTTATCCATCTTATCTCTAAGATAGGATAAGAAATCTACTTTGACGAATCATATTTCATACCTTAACTATTATCTATACATGTAAGCTTATCTTTTAAGATAAAATAAACCTTATCATTTCACATGGGTTCCACATTTTTAGACTTTTTACAAATAAAATACATAAAATATTTATGACCTAACTCCTTGTCCTTATTACCAATATAATATTTCTAATTCCTAATCATGTAGACCCTACTTCTCTACTTACCCTAACTTTGACATTTTAACATTACCGGACCACTTACGAAAAATATTTACTTTTTACCACAACATTCCTATTGTACTTTTGACTATTACCCTACTATACATTATTGGCGGTGTTGTACTGGCAGCGCCGTTATCTTCTATTGGATGCTACTACTAATTATACTTAACAACATCCTATTCCTAATACACACATTAATGAAATAGAAATTACGGAGGAAAATTTTAGTGTCGATATCTTCCCCCTTCCTAGCTTCTACTCCATCCTCAGAGTAGACTATTCTGGTGCTTAAAAAATCTTTAACTTGTTGTGGTTGACCCATTTTGTAATGGGAGTGCAATCCAATTCCTCCAGTCGGTATGTACCATTTTCATGCACAACTGCTATTTTGTAGGGCACCATCCATTTTGGAAGAAATTTTCTCTGTCTTCTTTTTTTGTATCTGGAATCATATACTAAAACCAAGTCATTCACATGAAATGGAGACCAACGGATCTTTTGATCAAAGTATTTCTTCTACTTCATTTTCTTCTTATAGCTTGTATCCTTCACTATTTCCCTCATTTCCTCTAGCAAATGAAGATGTACTAACCTTTCTTTTACTGAATCACTTTCATCCATCCTTTTAATTTTCATAACTCTCACAGTGGGAATATCAAACTCAATAGGAAGAATTGGATCAATGCCATAAGCCAAATGAAATAGGGAGTATCATGTTGCTGACTTTGATGTTGCCCTATATGCCCACAATGCTGCATGAATCCTTTTATCCCACTTATGTACTTGCAAGGCTGCATCTTTTACCTGAATTTGACAGAACACAAAATTTTTTCGTTCCACATGTCCATTTGTGCTTGGCTTGTATGTTGTTTCCTTCTTGTGCCTAATAGAAAACTTGTTGACTAGGGCTTATACCACCTCATTAATGAAGTGGCTTCCTTGATCTATTACAATTTCTAATGGGAAACCAAATCTAGTGATAATGCGTTCATATATGAACCTTGCCACTTCATCCATGGAAGCTGTTTTCAATGGCTTAGCTTCAACCCACTTGGTTAAATAATCTGTGGCAACTACAATATACTTATTTTGGCGTGGGGTAGTTGGAAGTGGACCTACAATGTCTATTCCCCACTTTTCAAAGGGAACAAGTGGAAGAATAGGGCATAATGGAGCTGATGAAGTCTTATGGTTACCATGTGTTTGACAAATATCACATGTCTTACAATAATTATAACAATCTCTAAAAAGAGTAGGCCAGTGATAACCTGCATTCAAGATCCTTCTTGCTGTAAGTTGTCCAGAGAAGTGTCCTCCACATGTACCATTGTGGAATTCTTCTATCAGCTCCTTCCCTTGATCACATCCAACTACTCTCTTGTACTGTCCATCAGGTCCTATTCAAAATAATATTCCATGCAGAATAAAATATGGACGTCTGGCTTGAGTAATCTTCCTCTTAGTCTTTGCATTGGCACCATAAGGAAACTTGAATTCATTCATATAATTCCAAATATCTATGTATTCACTAGGGATTGCATCAAGGGATAACAATGTTTCATCTGGGAAATCATCATCATCAAAAGATGAACCTAAACCCTCATAGGCTCGAGAGAGTGCATTTGCATTGACATGCTTCTTTCCTGGCCTATCTATAATATCAAATTCAAATTCTTGTAGCAAAATTATCCATCTTGCTATCCTCCCTGATGGGTTAGGCTTATTTACAATATATTTTAGAGCCTGATGATCTGTTATAACTATAAATTTCTACCCTAGCAAGTAATTTCTAAACTTCTTTACAAAAAAAATGATAGCTAGAGCCTCTTTTTCAGTTACAATATAATTTACCTTAGCACTGCTCATTTGTCTGCTCCCAAAGTAAATTGGATGATCATTCCCATTTTCATCCTTTTGGTTCAGAGTACTTCCCAGTGCTGCATCTGAGGCATCTATATACACAATGAATGGCTTGCTCTAATCAAAATTCTTTAAAACAGGTGAAGACACCAGGGCTTCCTTCAGTTGTTCAAAAGCTTCATGTGCCTTATTTCCTGGTTCATAAGTAACACCCTTCTTCAAGAACTGGGTTAGTGGCTGTGTAATCTTTGATAAATTCTTGATGAACCTTCTATAGTAACCCACATGGCCTAAAAATGATCTCAACTTACTTTTATTCATAGGAAATGGTAACTCTTTACTTTTTGAAAATTTATTAGGATCAGTACCAATACCATCTCTGGATACAACATGCCCTAACAAAATGTCTTTAGAACATCCAAAGAAACACTTTGTAGGGTTTAGTGAGGCTTGTGCTTCATCTAACCTTTGAAATGCTGTCTCCATTTGGTGTAGGTGGTCCATCTTGCTCCCATAGATGTAAAAATCATCCAGAAATACTCCGATGAAGTTCCCAATGTAGGGTTCAAACACCCTATTCATTAAACGTTGGAACATTTCTAGAGCATTACACAACCCAAAAGGCATAACTCTATAAGAAAACGTTCACCAAGGAGTGGTGAACATGGTCTTCAGCTGATCTTTCTCTACTATAAGAACTTGGTTATATCCACTATATCCATCAGCAAAACTATAGCACTCCTGGCCAGCTACTTCATCCAAGATCTGATCTGAGAATGGAAGAGGGTAATGATCCTTCTTTGTTACCTTATTGAGATTCCTATAATCAACACAAATGCGTTGCTTCCCATTATTTTTTATTGAGATCACAATGGGAGAAACCCATTCTGAATTCTCCACAGCAAATATGAATCCTGCATCAAGCAACTTACCTATTTCTTCTTTTACAGTCTTAGAAAAATTAGGATTCATTCTATATGGCATTTGCTTTATGGGCTTAACACCATCTATCAGCTCAATAGAATGTTCTACCCAACTTACTTGATAGAGTTCCTTGTAATCAAAAGTGAATAGGTGTATGTACCTTCAAAAGAGCTGGAAGTAGGACTCCTTCTCACTCTCCATCACAGCATCACCGATCTTTATTTGTTGGAGATGATCATCAATTTATTCTTCAGATAATTTTATGGGTTTATGAGTTGGTGTGACTGAAAGGATATCCATGACCGAAACATCAACCTTACTTTCTTCATCTCCTGTGTCCACTTCACTGGTACTAGAGTAATCAGAGGATGTCTAATCATCAATTTTATCACTTGAATCCATACGTTTTGTCTTATGATGCCGAGGGATCACGTTTATCTTCACCCTCTCTCTACCACGTCCAAGTGTCATGAAGCCTTCATTTCATTAGTTTCTTGCATGAAATCTCCTTAGCCATGGTCTTCTCAACAACATTGGGTACGTAACAGTACCATTTTTCATCACCTGAAAGTCTACCACACATAAGACACCCATAATAGATATTGCCATATTTGAAACAACACCTTCTAGTTTAGTTTTTCCCTTATTTAATGACCTTAACATAAGTGTTGAGGGGTGATCAATTTTTAAACCCAACATATTCATTACAGACTCAGTCATTACATTAACTGCAGCACCTCCATCAACTAAGACATCATGAATTGAAATACCATTACATAATACCTCAGCTTGTGGAGCGTAGGGATCTGCCTCTACCTCCAAAACAGGGACCTCAACCTCCTTCCTTCGTCGAGCATTAATTCCACTTCGCAGCTCCCACCTCTTCTCAGAAGACATAGCCAAGAGTTGACCATATATAATATTTGTAGGCCTTTTGGATAGATCTTCTACGATGGAGTATGGTCCTTGTCCCTGTGAAATCAGAAAATCCTGCACACCCAACTTTCTTCTCCTATGTTTCTTACTAGTTTCTCCTTTCATCTTCTTAGGATCATTTCCATCTTGGTTATCTTTTTCTTTCTTTCTTTTTGTTACAAACATATCTACTTCATTATTTATGCTCTTATCTACTACATCAAAAGAATTCATAGGTGCTTTTCCTTTATCATTATCTCTTGTACCAGATGTAGAAGATTTATCTGGACCATTATACTTATAATGACCATTTTTATAACAACCATAACATACGACTTTAGAAATATTTCTTTTTGGACCTCTATCTCCTCCCTGAGAACTAAATTCTTTTCCTTGAAGAAGATTAATAGTTAACTGACCCATCTTCCTATTAAGATCTTCATACTCAGTAGATGTACTAGGAGAAATATTTGTGCTCACCAAGAGTGGTTGTGGATTCTGGACCAAAGGTGCTGGTGTAGGCTCTAATTTAGCAACAATTTCTTTGGGCTCCTCTTCCATGCTTTCTTCTTGCCTTGCAATCTCCTTTGCTTGTTCAATGGTAGCTGGGCGGTCATACTTCACTTGTTGTCTGATCTCTGGCTTCATCCCAAGAATGAAGTGCTTACAGAGGAGATTATCCACGCCATTCATCGACCCATATGCTAATCCTTCCTTCCAGATCTAGGCATCAAGCTTCCTCCTTAGCTCTGGAACACGAGCATGATAATCCCTTAACTTCTCCTTCTCTCCTTGGGATAGCTTTGTGATATCGATCATGAGATCTGCATATTTCTTTTGTTCACCAAATTCTTCAAGAAAACTTTCAGTTAATAAATCCCATGAGTTTTTCACATTATCACCTAGTGTTTCAAACCACCTAAGGGTTGAACCATCCAAAAAGGTAGGAAAAAATTCAGTCCATTGTTCCCTTCTTATAATGCCATTATAAATACAAGATCATTTAAACTCTTGAATGAAAGAGGAAGCATCTTCATTAGATTGAGCTAAAAAAATAGGAATCTTCCTCATTTTCAAAAGTAACCACAGTGAAATACCAACCCACAAGTACAATCAACAAGACTTATGTGCACAAATAATTGGAATCACTATAATAGAAAATAGAAATGACCACGGTAAATTATGGTAAAACTTGACTTACTGAGGTAAAAACTGACTTTACTGTGGTAAAAACTATTCATAATAAAAAGTGAAGTTACTGCGGTAAATACTATTCATGGTAAAAAGTGACTTTACTATGGTAAATACTATTCATGGCAAAAAGTGACTTTACCATGGTAACTACTATGCACAGTAAAAACAAGGTTACCCTCCAAATGTTTTCTGACTAAGTGGGAATATCTCTCCAGAAAATCCACCAACGAGGAATGATCCCGGCAACGGAACCAAAATGTCAACACCAATCCGACACTATGATAATTCTTTACTGGGAACTCCTCATGCTATGATTATTTACTAATGCACAACTTTTATTTTGGTGGATGGAATCTAGAAACACAACAACAAATATAACACAAGAATACCATAGACTATGATAAGAAAGAATGATGATAAATCTGAAATATAAGTGTAAATTATAATATCAACATGAAATTGTTACAATCTCACCCATGAGGTACTTCAAGTGTTACTGACTTCACTTGCCTTCCAACAATAACTATGGGAGAAACTTCACAATTACACCTCTTAATGGCTTCTTTAACACACCTTTAAAATGATGGCTTCCTTTACACACTTACTCATACAATATTTCTCACTACTTCCTTCTATGCTAAATGAGGGGGGTGGCCTCTCTATTTATAGAACTTCTAGGCTTATCCATCTTATCTCTAAGATAGGATAAGAAATATACTCTGAGGAATCCTATTCCATACCTTAACTCTTATCAATACATGTAAGCTTTATCTTTTAAGATAAGATAAACCTTATCATTTCACATGGGTTCCACATTTTTAGACTTTTTACAAATAAAATATACAAAATATTTATGACCTCGCTCCTTGTCCTTATTACCAATATAATATTTCTAATTCCTAATCATGTAGACTCTACTTCTCTACTTACCCTAACTTTGACATTTTAACATTAACGGACCACTTACGACAAATATTTATTTTTTACCACAACATTCCTATTGTACTTTTGACTATTACTGTACTATACATTATTGGTGGCGTCATACCGGCAGTGCCGTTATCTTCTATCGGATGCTACTACTAATTATACTTAACAAAATCCTATTCCTAATACACACATTAATGAAATAGAAATTACGAAGGAAAATTTTAGTGTCGATGGAATCTTTTTGTAAATGTAAGAATTGAGATTGTAAAAACTATGAACAAGGGTTTTAATATCTTGTGTGTTAGAAGAAGAAGAATGATAACCATGATGGGTGTATATAGGATATGTAGGAATAAACATAGTAACAATGTGAGGGGGGGATTTGGGTTCCCCTAAGGATATAGGCACCATGGAGGTAAAAACAATAGATGTATCCATAATGGAAGATATACCAAAAAAATTAGGACTCGAGGACACCAAGGTATGATTGATTTAATCTCGAGAAACATATAAAAGGGCATCAATGTGGTGAGGATTGTGTTTTAAAAATGTGTGAATTGTGTCTTATCATCCTTAAGTACACCATGGGTATGAGTACCTGATCTATAATGGGATCCCATTTTGTGAGGATGCTCAATATTGATAGTAGAGATGGTATTACAAAGAGATAAACACAAGTATATGTGTATTCATAAGTATCATAAAATATATCATTACCGTCCTCATATGTGTATCATACTCATATTGAGAAAAATCAATATACAAGCCAAAATTGGTGAGAGACTCATATGTGGGCTCATCGGTATATGAGTAAGTGAAAAACACCATGGAATAAGCCATAAATGCACAAAAGGGGAAAAATCATAAGATCAAACACCAAGGAAGAAGTAGAATCCCTAAGACCACCTAGGTTTTGATTGAGAGTCGGGTTCACCAAAATTTTATGCTCTAAATAAATAAATATGTGTAAAAATGTTATAAGTAGAATATTCTTAACAAATTAATCCACATTAACTATAAAATCCAAAATATAGCTATTAATACAATAAACGACGATAAAATGATGAAATGATTTCTTAAAACATGAGGAGGGATAAATAATTATTTGATATGAGAGGCATGTAAGTGATTTGGGTGTCCAAACTAGCTAAAAAAGGCTAATAAAAACCTAGAATTAATTTCGATATAAGACTTTAACTAGAAAATGCTCTTGTATGGAATTGTATAGCTCATGCTCTGACATAGTATAGTCCTATAATACTTCATATTATTTCAAACTTGTGATTGATAGGGTTCAACAACTTTGGGTGTCTACCAGTGACTTGGACTTGAAATTCGCTATTTGTGGCATGGGTTTACAATTGTGCGATGATTATTTATGTATTGTGATTAACCCTAAAATGCCCACTCTAGCACCTCAGGAGCATGATTAGATAATGAAACAATAAATCTCTATGTATGTGGACTTGGACAGACCTTAGTGGTCAACCCTTGTTGAACCAATCTAGGTTCTCTGCTACATCCCCTCACAAGTGGTAGAAAAATCCATTTATTCCTCTTAGTATAGGTGCAATGGTGTATGCAAATATAATCCAACCCCTTATTGTGCCCTTGTGTCTCTTGACATAACGAGTACCAAGCCAAACTATAGATAGAATATAGATGTACCCTACATGATAACGATATAGCACATGACATGATTTAGATGATAAATTGTTTCCCTTTGTCCCTTAAGACCTTTGGAAATGCTTGGAGTTAATTACTCTTGCTAAGACACAACTCTAACACATTTTAAGACTTAGTAATGGAGGAATCTACACTCTTGAACCTAGTTTGAGTGCTTTAGACATGTGTGGTGGCTACTCTAAAGGACATGTAATTCCCAGTACCCATAAAAGCATATTTTTTTATTCAAAATTTCTTTCTTCAAAGAGAGGTGCTTTATTTTGAGAGGTGAAATTGGTTAGAAAGGGTGATATCATTTTTTTAGAGAGCTATAATTTTGTAAAAATGGGGGCTCATTATTTGAAAAAGATTGTTTTGTAATAGGGTTTTTTTTGGGAGAACATGTTTTTAGGAGCAATATTATAAAAAAGCAGGAAAATTTTGTTTGTTAAAATATGGATATTTTTTTTTCACGAGGGTGATTTTTGGCCGACCCCATACCCCCCCTTCCTAGTATACAATTCAGTACTTCAGGGTGGCCCTCTCTACTTAGCAACACTTATTCTATCATGTGTCAAAGATTAGATGCTGAGGTCTGATCTAGAAGGAGGTTAGACTCCTTCATAGGTAAACAATTCTCTACTTCACTATGGTTTCCTTTCTATCATGATTTTTTTCCTTGTCATCTTTACTTTGTGGTCTAAGAATGAAATGGTGTTCTCCAAAATTTATGCACTTCAGAAGGACATGGTAAATTTTTTGGAAGAGAACAAAAAAATAAAAAATTGAAAACTCTCTTCTTTACACCCTCTTTCATAGAAATGATGACCTCATACACTCACTGTAATGGAAACTTGATAGTTCACAAAATCACCCTCATAGTTTAGACTTTCATATGTTGCTCCTAGTCCACTTGCAACTATTTGTCCCACATCCACTGACCTTAATTTTTTCGTCTCTAAGCCTCCTCCTCTTGATGCTCATATTAAATATTTTTATACTAATCATGTTGCACTTGTTATTACATATATTTCTTCTGCATTTGTGCCAATTATAGTTACATATTTTGAGTATCACACTTTAGATCCTATTGCTTACATGCATGAGTCCTTTGAGAAGCATAATTCTAGTTTTGGTTCTCACATGCTTTGAAATATGGAATTTTCTAACAGAGGTATTGACAAATAGTCACAAAGTATTTATTTCCCTATTCATCCTATTAAGTGGTATTTTTCCACAACATTGGTTTTGATGTAGATAATTAATTGGGATTAGTTGTTGGAAGATATCCTATTTTTGTTTCTCGACTCTTCATGAGGATCATGAGATACACATGAGTTCAACTACACCTTTACTCAAGCCCGAGAAATATAAGATTTTAGATGTCATACATGATCAACTTATCATACATTATGATGATCCCTTGCATGTTCCAATTGTGCTCTTTGCACTGAATCATTTACAAGCATCTTCCTCTACCATCTGTGTACATTTAGGACGGATCTCCGATCACTTGTGGTGGCAACGTAAAAGTTAATTGAGAGGGCATTACAAGTTTGACACCTCCACCCTTCATCTTCTTGATCCGCTCTTCACTCCTCTTGCATTGTAATGCTCCTCCTTGCTTAAGCTATTATCTTTGGCATTTTTAGAGTAAATTGCTTATGTTAGATGACATCCTTTAGAACTTCACAACATTCTATAGTTTCTAAGTGTCACTTGGTGATTTTATTTTGTATGGGACTATTTTTGTAGTTTCACCGAGTCTATAAAGCCATGGTGTTCTTTCATGGATGTGTGCTTCATTTTTTAGCATTTTCCTCTCCTTTAGTTATATGAATTTGCAATTTCCACCAGGGCCATCTTCTTTAGAGGTATATTTTGACTGTATTTTTGTCATTTTTTAGGCATGTTTACATTCTCTTTTGTAGTAGATCTATTCTGGTGAATCCTAGTGTAATCTTGTGAGTGTTTGAGTAGTTAGTTTTGACCAATTGTATATATTTTTTGTATCACCCCACCCATTTATAAGTATGAGGGTGTGTGGTGCAGATCGTACTTTTAGGTCTCATGTCCTTGCCTTGGTACTTGTTCTTGGTTTGTGGCACACCATGTTTTTGGTAGTAGATCAAATCAATTTAAGTGGTTATTTGAATTATTGGCATCAATAACGACATGCATCTTTAGTTAGTATTTGAGCTTTCCCTCCTTCTAAAGTGTAGCTAGATTCTATTATGTTACAGTTTCAGTTGTTTAAGTTTTGTGAATGAGCAATGGATCCAGACCAAAGTGCAGACCAAACATCTTGAAATAAGTGCACGGGTTTTGAGCCATGCATCTTGGGATGCCTTGTAGCTGGATATTGCTCTCTCCACTTTGTTATTTTTTACTATTCTTTGGGTATCGTGTGGTGACACCTTTTCATCCATGGTAACTCTTATATTTAATTGTTTGTAAATAGGTACCTTTTCAGGCCAAGTTTTTGGGACCCATATTTGGACCTGTCTCCTACATTTTTTTTGATGAAATAGACTATATTACTTAATAAAAATATTACAGCTATCTACAAAACATATGGGTGGTAAAGGGCACACCCCAAGTTCAAACTAGCCGAAGGCTAGGGGACAAAAGTATCAAAATGCAACAATGCCAAAAAACATAAGGAAAACAAACTAATTTTCCGAAGCAAACATAACAGTAGGAGGCGGTGGTGGAGGCCCTTTATCCTCTAGGTTACCACCTGGAAGATCATTTCCATCCAGAAGGGGTAGCCATCTAGAACCAACTTCTTATTCTTCTTCATTTTTGTCCTGTAGATTAGGAGAAATGACAAGAGCCAACCGGAGGACCTTGCCAGAATCCCATCCATCCCATTGCGCAGGAGGCGGGGAGTGGTGGCGGGATCCCCAACCACTGTGATGTGCAGGCCGTTGTGGGGACCCCCAATCACCGTGGTTGACAGGGCTTCGCCGATGCTCTGGATGCTTCCTGAGAGAGTGATGGCGGTGGGTATAGTCATTCGACCAGCCTCGGCCACGACAACCTCTCGAATGAACACTCCCAGAAGGGGAGGTGGGGGCTCACATGCCTCAGTGCATGGAGCGTTGGCCAAATGATCCAGAAGGGTTTAGAGGAAATGCACTTCCAGCTATTTTCTCATATCACACTCCTAATTTTTTGCTTTAGGGAGGTGTTGGAGTTGCATGTTCACACTAGGCCCGTGTATCAAGCTATTTTGTATCCAATCTATTATTATGCATGTTCACACTAACTCATGAGTTAAGCTTATTTTTGGGAGTTAGTTTATTATTGTTGGAGATAATCCCTACATGTATGTGGAATTTGTTTGATCCACATTCTTGGGGGATTGTCCTATTTTGAGGGGTTCACAACAATCACTTCATTGTGTAACCACCTCTTAAGCCTAGTTAAGAGGCTTTCCCACTTGTATTTTTAGATCATTCAGATTATACATTTTAGCTATAATAATAAGGAGACATTATGTAGTGCCCAAATTTTACACGCATAGTTACAACAGTAAAATACCACGATAATTTTTTTTGACTTACATTGCTCACTACACACAACACAACAAGGCTCCAAAAATAGAAACTCGACTCGCATACGACAATTACATAAGTCATCGACTCACATAGACACATGAAGACAACATAGGCATGTCGATGCCACACTTTTCCATATGAATGGTTACAATAAATGACCCAACCACAGAAAAATGACTTCAGGAATGGCGAACCCTCAACACATCATTTCTTTAATTGTATTTTAGTTAAGATTAACACTCCAAGAACATTATTGTGCAAGGATAACTTTCTCCTTTTTCCATCTACAGAAACTTTAAGTTCATTCCATATTTAATTTACAGTTCAACCATTTTAAGTTGGCTTCTTATTCTTTACAAAATTTTCCATAACTTGCATACTTATTTGGCATAATTCAAATACATATAAAATACTTAATTATCTTGTTCTTATGTTAAGAATCTTCTTCTCGAACATATATTCAATGTCTACCCTTTTACTCTTACAACTCAAATGAATGTGACTTGGTGTCCATAAAGCGATATTAGGATTTAACGGAGATTAGATACAAGATAGCTTTTTACCAAAACATTCTTCGATCACGGAATAGTTATTTCCCTACAATAGTTAGTCTAATTCAATGACTTGAGGAGTTCCATTTTGTTTTATATATGTATTTTGTTTTCTCGAAGGTTGATCACACCATGGCGATTCATATTCTTTAAAACAAAAGAATATATTTAATTGAGTTATAAGGTCTTCAAGAGTGGCATTATTCCGAACCTCAACTCTCATTTTTAAACTTTTATATGGTTTATTTTCTACGTCAAATTATGGTTTTATTATTAGCATTGTCTTGTAAAAGGAGTTACGAATTACTTGTCTAACCTCTTAAAGACATATATGATTAAGAGACTTGAAGCTACACACGAACCCTAAGTTAACATCCAAAATAATTGAGGTTTAGATTAATTTCTAATTTCACGTAAGGGTCTACCCCTAAACTATACATGCTTTAAGCGAGAGGAAAAATTTATGCTAAACCACCTTCCAGAAAGGACCAAGGTGTGATGTTGAGAGAAACCAATGTGACACATTTAGCTGAGCGGAGCTAAGGGTTTCATTAATAAGAGCTTAAGACCTAGAACAACTAAGTCACAGCCTCCATCTATGTCGTCTGGATCCAAAAGGGATTTCACTCAATGAAGAAATTTAGTTTTAATCTATCTTAGGATGACAAGGTAGTCTGCTAGGCTACGAAGGAGGAGTTAGCTCTACATACTCCAAGTGAAGTTTGACTGTGTCGCTCCTATCAGATAGGTTTAAGACAATGGCACTAAACATACTAACTAGACGATAAGCCCATTCTCGGGTTCTTGTTTACTCAAACTAGGAGGTTCCATCGAGTGTAGAGTTTAAGTTCATTCTACAGTTTTCAATGTCATCTACGGTAAGGAGTATCGCACATGAAAAAAAAGTTATGTCCTGATATTGAACAAGGGTAGAGTGTTTCGATTAAATCCCTTTATTACATTTACAAAGTATGAATGCACAAGATGACTAATTGATCATTTATTGAATATTGAATATGCACTACAAGATATTACTTCAAATCATCTTACCTTATATAAACTCATAAACCTTTTTACTATGTGTACTATAAATCAAATTGACCTATGATTAAATGCACATTTCCTAGATGTCCTTGAAACCAACATCTCACACATAGCAACAAATTATCAAATATAACCTTTTGTAACATGAGACTACATTATAAATTTATTCATTTAACAATGAACTATATAAATTACAATGATGATTAATAAATTACACATCACCTTTTCGTCGTCATTCTTCATCCCTACAAAACCATGTTGAGCATGATATCAGCGATAAATCGTTGGCATGGCATCCACCATAACTAACATCATTATCATTTTCAGTTTTCCCATTTACATATGATAATAATTACAATTTGCAATCGAAATAAAAGGTTTAGAGACATGTATTCATTACATTCATTTTACTTCTTTTTGTAACCCAGGAGAGAGAAAGAGAAGGGAAGAGAGAGAAAACACCATTTGTCAAAAGTTCTATTTCACACAACAAGTTACATTTTAGAGCTTTAAACAGTTATTTGCATGTGTTAAAAGTTTCTAGGGTGGTTTGGCAACCCTACGAGAGTCCCGCAACTTTCTATTTTTACATTTTCTCACTAGCTACAAAATGTTCAAAACGGGTTTGGAGGCTAAGACACCGCTTCCAAAAGTTATCTTCCGATGAGAACACACACCACGATTAAATTTCTACGTGTCCCCAAATATACCAAGAGTTCATAGCAACTGCCGGAATTGGGAAAAAGTGAACGGTTTGTGTTTGGTGGCTAGTTTTCTGGGGCCACTGGTCGTAGTTGACCCAGTTGCAAATGAACAAAAGTTAGTGTTATCACCGAATCACAACACCCCTGTGTTTATACAAGTGCATATACTTGAAATCACGGTGTGATTGGATAACATGGGTACTATCTCCAAGTTGTGGGACTTGCTACTTGAGATAGACCTCCAGAGAAAGCTGGTTCTGCTCCTAACTACCTGCCACGATCTACTCTAATGCAGGGGAAACTACAACTATCTAATCTAAATTTCCAAGGGACCCAGGGAAAGAGAATGCATAAAATGAAAGGCCTACACTAAAGCGGTGATACACCAGAAAAGGAGGGTGTGAGAGTAGTCTCCAAATGCGTGAAATACAGAAGCAAAGTACACACTAGAAGAGGTGATAACAGTTCTCCATAATCTAGCAAAATGCATTCACAACAATATTCCAAGCATACACAATGATAACGGATCCCTGCAAGAACATAATAATAGACAAAATATTCTTGTAGAAAGATTAAAGGGGCAAGAAGAATGCAAGAAAACACAGCAGTGGAAGATACATCCACAAACTGATATTTTATTGCTTCATGATATGCACATTTCAATCTATTACAAGATAAGGGCCTGGATCACCATGCAAGGAGTCCACTATAAGGGCCTGTAGCACATTGGCTTCACAAAGAAATTTTGACAGAGCTTTGCTATCTGAAAACTCCCTCCTCTTACAATGAGCCCAACACTCCAATTTATAGAAAAAAAAGAGAAGAGAAAGAAAAGGAAAAAATGAAAATCCTGAAATCTGTCCTTCAACCACTTGTAAGAGGCATTACATGGAGTAAAATGATTATATATTACTTGCAAAATGCTCCCCATATTGTCCTAGGTGCTGCAACAGAGAAAGAATGATGACCATGCCTCTTAATTGCACTCCCAACCACCAAATGAAACACTGTTATGAGCTCGGTCACGTTTTATAAAAAATATCCATTAAGCTCTCATCAAATCTAGAATTTCTTGATTGCTGTGTGTCGGTCTCGGAGCCATGATTCCAATGGTACAAATTTTGTGCGATTTCGTTGAGAAATGCAAAAGTTATGGCCTTCTGAGTGCGGGCAGCTATTTTGGGTCTGACAGGCGTTTTCTGTCATTTGACGGGAATGAGCATTAACTGACTGGAGCCGAATATGTTTCTTTTAATTAAATATATATACCCTCATTAAAAATAAGAAATTTAATTTTTGTGGCGTAGAGGACATCGTGCTCGTTCTAGAAAGTCTGATTTTGTGAAAATTGGAGCTCGGAGTCAAAAGTTATGGCCGTTTGAAGTTTTACGGGTCAAACGTTGACTTTGCTTCTTTGCCTTCGGCCACTTCGGCTTTTTGCATCCCCCACGTCCCGCACGTACTTTTTTCCTGGCTGTCCCAGACGAAAATCTCCTGCTTCGGCTGATTCGGGCTTCCTTATTCCTGTTTGCGATGAAGACACGTGGCGAGATTCCATTCACTCTCGACTCTTTCGGCTTTTCGCGTCCCACGCGTACTTTTGGCCCGGATGTCCCAAAATGCCTCGGGTGAAAGTCTCCTGTTTCAGCTGAATCAGCCAGTTCGCGTCCTCCGCGTACTTTTGTCCAAACTGTCCCAAAACCGCGCGAAACAAAAACTTGATGATTTTTTCCACTTTCGGCCGTTTCGGCTTTTCGTGTCCCTCGCGTCCCGCACATACTTTTGTCCCAACTGTCTCGCGAACTACCTGGGACAAAAGACTTAGCCGATTTTCTTACTTTTTCAGCCCCAAGCTTGGTACGACGAACCTCAGTACGACCCGAACCCTTCAGACCCGAAATGCTTTAAAACAGTCCTGCAACCTTATTTTCTGCATTTTTTCCATTTTTTCAACTTGTTGGGATTTCTTCTTGGATGGGAGAGTTAGAGAGAATCCGAGGGGCCCCCAAAAAACATGATTTCGGTCCTTGAATCAATCTCCTTGCTTGGGACTGAATAATTTGATGCATGTTATCAAAATTACCTTGAGGGGTGAATTTTGGATAACAGTTAGTTCGAGGGCTCATAAGTCCATGTCCAAAAATGATGTTCGATGGATGAACGCGCCGCAAGAAACTTCCTACAAGTTCCAATATATACGGAGAATTCAACATAGTCGACGGAATTTAGAACTAGAAAATAGTCTTCAAACGGTGACAAGTTTTTTTAAGCCACCGGTTGTAATTGGTCCAGTTTGACCTTGTCAAACTGCGACCAGAGGCCTACAAAATGTCATTGTCAAAATATCCAGAAAGATTTTTTTCCCTAAACTGAAGGTTCCATGCAATTGTCTAGTATAAACACTAGAGGTTTGCGAAGGCGGGTAATAATTTCTCTATCCAGGTTTCAAATGACGGTTCAAAACGAAAGCCAAATTTCTAGATTCAACAACTTTCTACTACTGTAAAATAGTGTAATAGGGCTCCTATAAGAGCTTCAAAAATGATCTCATATGTTCGTTCGGGGTCAATCCAAAGGTCAAGGTGACTCCTCATATACCAAGGTACACGAATGAAGCTTCACATCTCGTTTTCAGAGTTACAAAGGGTACTTAATGAGTCTCTGAAAAATGTAAAAATTAATTATTTAAATAGGGAGAAGGTCAACATTATTACTGGGAAGTCAAACTCATCTTGTCGATATGCCAATATTGGAGTGATCTAGGAGCGATATAACAATACCATTTCATCCCTATTGCAACACCCACATTTTTGAAGTCAATATATATTAACACTACCATATACTCACTGTATATACAACATTGCCAAGTTCACATACAACACTTTCACTGAATCTTTTCAACCATACCCACTTCATCCCCATCATTCTTTTCCTCCCCACTGCACCACAACATATGTCACAACATTGAAAACTAGCTGTTTTGGATATATGTCTCAGTTTTCCAACACCCACATCGTCGGAACGCTTCCATGTATCTTCCACCACTATTCCCACCAGTTATACATCCATAACAATGACACCACTCTCATTCTCTCTTATACTCAATGTATATACCACCTTCCATACTACATCCCTACAACCCACACCATCTCACGCATGCTGCAAAATATTCTACGTGAAATAAGCTGCGTACACACTATTCATGTCTCTCTCTCTCTATTGCAACACCCCTCTATTTTTTTATGTTTTGATAGTTGTCCATGCGAGTACAAAGGCTCATTTTTTTTGCTTTTGACACAGGCTAGGAGGATTCTGGCACAGGCCACCAACATTGGGTATAACCAAAAACATCCAATGGACAACCTCTACCCTAAAAAATTTGTTGAATGATCATGACTGCTCCAAAGGAGTCGCAAGTGGCTCAAGGGGCCATGCAAGCAGAATGCAGGAGAACAAAACATAGGTAAAGTGTTTGAAAAAATGCCACAAAGAGATGTGGTCTCAAGGGATGCTATCCTTGCTGGATATTCGCGAAAAAGGGTCATCAAACACAACTAACAGTGGTCAAACCTAATCAGTACACCTTTACCAACATTCACGCAGCTTGAGAAAATTACAGTTTGGAACAAGAAAGAACATCCATCGAGAAAAAGAGAGACACACCGTCCCACATGAGGCTCCACACTAGGAATCTCCATGTGGCCAATAACATGGCGCTCACAGGTTACAAAAAAGAACAGTACTATGACTACTTGAATACGCATTTCCTTCCCCCAGAAGTGGGAAAAAACAAAAAAAACAAGGCGTGAATAAAATATTGATGCAGCACGGCCAATAAAGGTAGCATGTCAGATTTAATTGGAAGATAACTAGAAAGGGAAGACAAACAAGAAAAAGGTGGCCAACTTCCAACTGGAATTAAGACCAAGCAAGGTTTAACACGCCTTCTCCTAATAGAAATTAATGGAAATACAGGTTCCCATCCTCCAACACACTTCCACAACTGATCAGAATTAAATAAAACTAAAGTGTATAACTTGCAAGGAAGAAAATATGGTGGGGGGGTTTGCATGGTGCCTCCATACCAAATAAAGTCTAAAAAAATAATACGCATTTCCATGAAATGGTTGGACGCCAACAAAAGTGGCCAATGTGGGTGAAAGCATCCAAAATTCTCATTAATATATATATAAAATGAGTGGAGACTTGGTTGACTTAGGTGGTAGCAATATCATTTCACCTTTAAAACGACAAATAAAACAAGTACACAAGCAAGCCTGGTCGACACAGGAGGAAGTAGAGATAGCAATTTCGGAAATGAACACAAGACAAGGACCAACCACAACGTCACAACAAGATACCCTCCTCTTTGCGTGAATCAAGGATCGATCCGCGAAGTGACCAATCTAAACAATAAATTCGCTTATCGATAATCAACAACAATGCTTATAACAAATTGACGATCAAAGAATGAAGTTATCGTCAATCGATAATTAAAATAATAATATTATTACTATTTTTATTACAACTTAATACTACTTATTAATCACATTAACAAGGACCAACATACAAGTTTGACCAAAACAATAAGAGCAAGAATCGTCAATTCAAAAGAATAATAATTATTATGTAGATGTTCCCTCTAGCTGGTCACGCCCTAACAAAATCAAGTCATCATTCAAACCATCTATCAAATTCGAGAAAGAGATTTTTCCTTAACATGGTAATCGAAAAGGCGAAGCCAACAAGGATCAGCAGGAGCACAACAATGTTAAATGCTTAGCAACATGGTCGATGAAGAAAAACAAAAGAACAAGGAACGGGGCATTACATTCTCCTCCCCTTAAGAAAGCATCATCCTCGATGTAACATACAATGAAGAAGGAGAAATGGTAAGCAAAAAGGAACGAATATGGAAAAGGCACACTCTAAGGTTAAGATTTCAGATACCAAATCACGGTCATGGGGTGGCCCTAGGAACATTTTGTAGAAATTTTAACTTTCAAGGTTTTGTGAAGATTGGTAGTTCCCTCTTATTCGTTATTTCATTAATCTCCTTCTATTAACATTATTCTTAATTCAAATCGTTTAGAATTTCATTTTTGTAGAATTTTAGTTTATTCATTCATGTGGGTTCCCATCATGAACTACAGTCACAACACCCTACCAGGGTCATACACAACACTAAAATTTCACAAGCATACTTTTACATATTGTCACAACCGTATCACTTCACAAGGGTTTCACCAAACCATGGATGGAACATACACGTTCCACATAACATAGTATTAGTCACACATATATGATTAACACACAGAATGATCATGCTGATGCATTTATAATGGGTATTACATGACCCAAAATCCATGACTGTACCAACATAGTGCTAAGACAATATCCAATAGTCCATACCAACCAAGAGGAGAGTCAAGCCTCAATCATAACAATGTCTAACGAGACTCACAAGAGTACAAATAACTCATTATACCAACTCCTCACATAACAAGACATCACGAAACAATCCCCAGATATCACCAAAGCACAAAATAAAACTCCATATACCTTCCCCAAAGCATCACCAAATAACCTCTATATACCTCTCATAGAGAAAGAATCATAGTGTCCAAACCAAGTCAGGTCACTCAACCTTAGAGCCCCATCAAGAATATCAGGTCACTCCACCATAGAGTGCCATAAAGAATAACAGGTCACTCAACCATAGAGGCCTGTCTCCTTTCTCCTTTTAATGAGGCCGGGTCACCCTATTGCCCTGGGCACATAGAGCCCCATCACCCCCAACCCAAGTGACATAATAACTCGTGGTTCAACAACCCACTAGTTATTTGTAACTCCTTGGGGCGTACCCCCATACAACGAAGTGGGTCCATAGGTTCAACCACTCCATGGTTAATCCCATGACCCTATTCCAACACATTATGACATTGGAACCAACATACCAATCTATTCAAATGCCAAGTGACAAAAATTATAAGCCTTGGGATAAGATACAAAACTTTTAAATATGAAAAGAAAGTTTTAGAACTAAGAAAAACAAATGGCTAATTAGCCATGGTTAGTGCAAAATCTAAATGTTAATGCAACAATCAAACAGATGCCCAAGATATAAGAACATGTCAATCAAGAAAACGGCTGGTATAAGCTAAAAGAGATAATGATAAATTTATGAATAAAATACGTATTGAGAAAATAACACATTACAATCACTATGTGGCCTCATGCCGCCACCATAGGGGTACTCATTGAGTTCCTGGGACTCGGACATCGAGCCTCAACTCAAAAAAATATACATGTAAACAGAAATGAGTATATCAAATAATGTAACTATCATCATCTCTGCCTGAATCACCCCTCCGAACTCCCACAAGGATCAACATAGTCGAAATTACATAGGATTGTCCAATGAACAATCCAATAAGAAAGAGCAGGGAACTCTAGTTGCATAAGTTGAGCCTAAGGTGGTGCGCACCCACAATATACTAAGCAAGCTTGAAGTATACTAAATAGATAGAAGTGGGTTTTCAGTCTATATAATACTCCACTTCCTCACTCATACTCGGCTCAAGATTATGAAAATATGGTCCACGCCTCCTCTCTCCACACATACACTCTTGACAGTTTATCCCCCTTAGGGTCGTCTAGTGTAAGGTTCACAACATACACATAACTACATCACTAACACAATGGTGATTCATGCACATTAACCATAACGTCTTACACATGGTATATATATACAAGGTATAACACAATCATTACTTTCATGGGTTATGATACATCACATTACCACATCCTGCACCTAAAGTGCAATCACTGTACATTAGGGATCATACTCACCACATGCCCCTAAATCACGACATGAACCATCACATATTACATGAATTATACGTATGAGGAACACAATGTCTAACCTTACAACATATAGTCAATTATAAAACAACACGATGATGCACACAACTAATCACAATATAATGATGACATCATGATGAAATGTGATTCATTTTACATTAATTTTGTCATGCAATACGTCAATACACCTTTATATCACATAAAGCCAAAAATGCTCTAACACTGCAATCCACAATAACATTCCGTTCACACACAACAAGGTGGTACACCACACTCGAATTCCTCATTGGATCCAAGGAGAGTCAATACTCTTATCACAAGCACATCGATATGATAACAAATACGCACTAAGCGACATGCACCACATGTGCTTCCATAAGATCACAATTACAACATTGTTCACATTACAACATATATCATGTTACTCTTCCAATATCCATGACCATCATGCAAAATCATCACATCTCCAATCCATCCCAGAGGTTCGAGAGCATGAACCTCTGCTTTGATACCATATGTAGTGCCCACATTTTACACACACAGTTACAACAGTAAAATGCCAGGATAATTTTTTTTGACTTACATTGCTCACTACACACAACACAACAAGGCTCCAAAAATAGAAACTCGACTCACATACGAAAATTACATAAGTCATCGACTCACATAGACACATGAAGACAACATAGGCATGTCAATGCCACACTTTTCCATATGAATGGTTACAATAAATGACCCAACCACAGAAAAATGACTTCAGGAATGGTGAACCCTCAACACATCATTTCTTTAATTGTATTTTAGTTAAGATTAACACTCCAAGAACATTATTGTGCAAGGATAACTTTCTCCTTTTTCCATCTACAGAAACTTTAAGTTCATTCCATATTTAATTTACAGTTCGACCATTTTAGGTTGGCTTCTTATTCTTTACAAAATTATCCATAACTTGCATACTTATTTGACATAATTCGAATGCATATAAAATACTTAATTATCTTGTTCTTATGTTAAGAATCTTCTCCTCGAACATATATTCGATGTCTACCCTTTTACTCTTACAACTCAAATGAATGTGACTTCGTGTCCATAAAGTGATATTAGAATTTAATGGAGATTAGATACAAGATAGCTTTTTACCAAAACATTCTTTGATCACGGAATAGTTATTTCCCTACCATAGTTAGTCTAATTCAATGACTTGAGGAGTTCCATTTTGTTTTAGATATGTATTTTGTTTTCTAGAAGGTTGATCACACCATTGGGATTCATATTCTTTAAAACAAAAGAATATATTTAATTGAGTTATAAGGTCTTCAAGAGTGGCAATATTCCAAACCTCAACTCTAATTTTTTTACTCTTATATGCTTTATTTTCTATGTCACATTATGGTCTTATTATTAGCATTGTCTTATAAAAGGAGTTACGAATTAATTTTCTAACCTCTTGAAGACATATATGATTAAGAGACTTGAAGGTACACATGAACCCTAAGTTAACATCCAAAACAACTGAGGTTTAGATTAATTTCCAACTTCACCTAAGGGTCTACCCCTAAACTATACATAAGTTTTAAGTGAGAGGACAAATTTATGCTAAACCACCTTCCAGAAAGGACCAAGGTGTGATGTTGAGAGAAACCAATGTAACACCTTTAGCTGAGCGGAGCTAAGGGTTTCATTAAGAAGAGTTTAAGACCTAGAACAACTAAGTCACAACCAACATCTATGTCGTCTAGATCCAACAGGGATTTCACTCTATGAAGAACTTTAATTTTAATCTATCTTCGGATGACAAGGTAGTCTGCTAGGTTATGAAGGAGGAGTTAGCTCTACATACTCCAAGTGAAGTTTGAATGTGTCACTCCTATTAGACAGGTTTAAGACAATGTCACTGAACATACTGACTAGACAATAAGCCCATTCTCAGGTTCTTGTTTCCTCAAACTAGGAGGTTCCATCGAGTGCAGAGTTTAAGTTCATTCTACGGTTTTCAATGTCATCTATGGTAAGGAGTATCACTCATGGAAAAAAACTTATGTCCCGATATTGAACAAGGGTGGAGTGTTTCGATTAAATCCCTTTATTACATTTACAAAGTATGAATGCACAAGATGACTCGTTGATCATTTATTGAATATTGAATATGCACTACAAGATATTAGTTCAAATTCATTTACCTTATATAAATATCAAAACTTTTTACCATGTGTACTATAAATCAAATTGACCTATGATTAAATGCACATTTCCTAGATGTCCTTGAAACCAGTGTCTCATACATAACAACAAATTTTCAAATATAACCTTCTATAACATGAGACTACATTATACATTTATTCATTTAACAATGAACTATATAAATTACAATGATGATTAATAAATTACACATCGCCTTTTCGTTGTCATTCTTTCATCTTACAAAACCACATGAGCATGATATCAACGATAAATCGTTGGCATGACATCCACCATAACCTAACATAATTATCATTTTTCAGTTTCCCATTTACATATGATAATAATTACAATTTGCAATCGAAATTAAAAGGTTTAGAGACATGTATTCGTTACATTTCATTTTACTTCTTTTTGTAACCTAGGAGAGAGAAAGAGAAGGGAAGAGAGAGAAAACACCATTTGTCAAAAGTTCTATTTCACACAACAAGTTACACTATAGAGTTTTAAACAGTTATTTGCATGTGTTAAAAGTTTCCAAGGTGGTTTGGCATCCCTACGAGGGTCCCGCAACTTTCTATTTTTACATTTTCTCACTAGCTACAAAACGTTCAAAACGGGCTCGGAGGCTAAGATACCGCTTCCAAAAGTTATCTTCCGATGAGAACGCACACCACGATTAACTTTCTACGTGTCCCTAGATATACCAAGTGTTCATAGCAACTGCCGGAATTGGGAAAAAGTGAATGGTTTGTGTTTGGTAGCTAGTTTTCCGGGGCCATTGGTCGTAGTTGACCCAGTTGCAAATGAACAAAAGTTAGATCGAGGGCTCGGAAATCCATGTCCAAAAATGAAATTCGATGGATGAACGTGCCACAAGAAACTTCCTACAAGTTCCCATATATATGGATAATTCAACAGAGTCGAAGGAATTCAGAACTAGAAAATAGTCTTCAAACAGTGACAAGTTTTTTTAAGCCACCGGTCCTAATTGGTCCAGTTTGACCTTGTCAAACTGCCACCAGATGCCTACAAAATGTCATCATCAAAATATCCAGAAAGATGTTTTTCCCTAAACTGAAGGTTCCATGCAATTGTCTAGTATAAACACTAGAGGTTTGCGAAGACGGGTAATAATTTCTCCATCCAGGTTTCAAATGATGGTTCAAAACGAAAGCTAACTTTCTAGATTTAACAACTTTCTATTATTGTAAAACAACGTAATAGGGCTCCTATAGGAGTGTCAAAAAGGATCTCATATGTTTGTTCGGGGTCAATCCAAAGGTCAAGGTGACTCCTCGCATACCAAGGTACACGAATGAAGCTTCACATCTTATTTTTAGAGTTACGAAGGGTGCTTAACGAGTCTCCGAAAATTGCAAAAAACAATTATTTAAATAGGGAGAAGGTCAACATTATTACTGGGAAGTCAAACTCGTCTTGTCGATATACCAATATTGGAGCGATCTAGGTGGGTAGGAAGTTTTCTAAATCACCACAAAATGAGGGTGGAAGTTCATGTTTTAATGCAACGAGTTATTTTGACTTTTTGGGTTACGACACGACATTTCATTGTTTTTGCAACGAGTTGAAATAAACATGTAACTGTAATATAATCTTAATATTTTAAAATTCTATTAAGTCGCAAAAGAGAACTAAAGCACGAGAATTATGAGAGGTAAGGGCAGATGAACCATGCATGGGAGGAAAGGATTCGGTCAAACCTGCAGGCTTCGGTTCATAATCTCACTTGGGCACTTCATCATCCAGTTCACGAACCTCGATCTAACCTCCAAAACGTCACATAAAATCCCCAATCACTTTAAGTTTTTCAACAGAATACGTTACCCCTTATGTTATGACAATTTTCTAGGGCCCGCACAAGACTCCATTCTTGCACACGGGCTGAGATAATGTTAGCAATGGATAGGAGGCTCTACACTTGCAAGTGTAGTTGCTTGAAATTTTCTAAAGCCTTTTGTACAGATCCATTATGTGCATATCCTGCAATCATGGCATTCCATGAGACAACATTTCTTTGAGGCATTCTATCAAACAGTTCACATGCCTTTTCAACAAATCCATTTTGTGCATATCATCATTGTACAAACCACATTAAAAACATGCCTTCTCAACAATACCCATTTCATCCCTACTGCAACACCTACATTTTTGAAGTCAATATATATTAACACTACCATATACTCACTGTATATACAACATTGCCAAGTTCACAGACAACACTTTCACTGAATCTTTTCAACCATACCCACTTCATCCCCATCATTCTTTTCCTCCCCATTGCACCACAACATATGCCACAACATTGAAAACTAGCTGTTTTGGATATATGTCTCAGTTTTCCAACACCCACATCATCGGAACGCTTCCATGTATCTTCCACCACTATTCCCACTAGTTTTACATTCATAACAATGACACAACCCTCATTCTCTATTATACTCAATGTATATACCACCTTCCATATTATATCCTTGCAACCCACACTATCTCACGCATGCTGCAAAATATTCTACATGAAAGAAGTTGCATACGCACTGTTCATGTCTCTCTCTCTATTGCAATACCCCTCTATTTTTTTATGTTTTGATAGTTGTCCACGTGAGTACAAAGGCTCATTTTTTTTGCTTTTGACACAGGCTAGGAGGATTCTGGCACAGGACACCAACATTGGGTATAACCAAAAACATCCAACGGACAACCTCTACCCTAAAAAATTTGTTGAATGATCACGACTGCTCCAAAGGAGTCGCAAGTGGCTCAAGGGGCCACGCAAACAGAATGTGGGAGAACAAAACGTAGGTAAAGTGTTTGAAAAAATGCCACAAAGAGATGTGGTCTCAAGGGATGCTATCCTTGCTGGATATTCGCGAAAAAGGGTCATCAAACACAACTAACAGTGGTCAAACCTAATCAGTACACCTTTACCAGCATTCACACAGCCTGAGAAAATTATAGTTTGGAACATGAAAGGACATCCATCGAGAAAAAGAGACACACACCGTCACACATGAGGCTCCACACCAGGAATCTCTGTGCGGCTAGCAACATGGTGCTAGCAGGTTACAGAAAAAGAACATTAATCTGACTCCTTGAATACGCATTTCCTTCCCCCAGATGTGGGCAAAAACAAAAAAAACAAGGCGTGAATAAAATATTGAATGCAGTATGACCAATAAAGGTAGCATGTCAGATTTAATTGGAAGACAACTAGAAAGGGAAGATAAACAACAAAAAGGCAGCCACCTCCCAACTGGAATTAAGACCAAGCAAGGGTCAACACGCCTTCTCTTGACAGAAATGAATGTAAATGCAGGTTCCCATCCTCCAATGCACTTCCACAACTGACCAAAATTAAATAAAACTAAAGTGTACAGCTCGCAAGGAAGAAAAGATGGTGGGGGGGTTTTGCATGGTGCCTCTATACCAAGAAAAGTCTCAAATATAATATGCATTTCCATGAAATGGTGGGATGCCAACAAAAGTGGCCAACATGGGTGAAAGCATCCACACACTGTTCATGTCTCTCTCTCTACTGCAATACCCCTCTATTTTTTTATGTTTTGATAGCTATCCACGTGAGTACAAAGGCTCGTTATTTTTTCTTTTTGACAGAGGCTAGGAGGATGTTGACATAGGCTGCTAACATTGGGTACAACCAAAAACATCCAACAAACAACCTCTACCCTAAAAAAATTGTTGAATGATCACGAATGCTCCAAAGGAGTCGCAAGTGGCTCAAGGGGCCACGCAAGCAGAATGTGGGAGAACAAAACGTAGGTAAAGTGTTTGACAAAATTCCACAAAGAGATGTGGTCTCAAGGGATGCTATCCTTGCTGGATATTCACGAAAAAGGGTCATCAAACACAACTAACAGTGGTCAAACCTAATCAGTACACCTTTACCAGCATTCACACAGCCTGAGAAAATTACAGTTTGGAATAGGAAAGGACATCCATCGAGCAAAAGAGACACACACCATCCCACATGAGGCTCCACACCAGGAATCTCCATGCAGCCAGCAACATGATGCTAGCAGGTTACAGAAAAAGAACAGTAATCTGAATCCTTGAATACGCATTTCCTTCCCCTAGACGTGGGCAAAAACAAAAAAAAAACAAGGCGTGAATAAAATATTGAATGCAGCATGGCCAATAAAGGCAGCAGGTCAGATTTAATTGGAAGACAACTAGAAAGGGAAGATAAACAACAAAAAGGCAGCCACCTCCCAACTGGAATTAAGACCAAGCAAGGGTCAACACGCCTTCTCTTGACAGAAATGAATGGAAATGCAGGTTCCCATCCTCCAACGCACTTCCACAACTGACCAAAATTAAATAAAACTAAAGTGTACAGCTCGCAAGGAAGAAAAGATGGTGGGGGGGTTTTGCGTGGTGCCTTTATACCAAGAAAAGTCTAAAATATAATACGCATTTCCATGAAATGGTGGGATGCCAACAAAAGTGGCCAACGTGGGTGAAAGCATCCACGCACTGTTCATGTCTCTCTCTCTACTGCAATACCCCTCTATTTTTTTATGTTTTGATAGTTGTCCACACGAATACAAAGGCTTGTTATTTTTTCTTTTTGACACAGGCTAGGAGGATGCTGGCACAGGCCGCCAACATTGGGTACAACCAAAAACATCCAACAAACAACCTCTACCCTAAAAAATTTGTTGAATGATCACGAATGCTCCAAAGGAGTCGCAAGTGGCTCAAGGGGCCACGCAAGCAGAATGTGGGAGAACAAAACGCAGGTAAAGTGTTTGACAAAATTCCACAAAGAGATGTGGTCTCAAGGGATGCTATCCTTGCTGGATATTCACGAAAAAGGGTCATCAAACACAACTAACAGTGGTCAAACCTAATCAGTACACCTTTACCAGCATTCACACAGCCTGAGAAAATTATAGTTTGGAACAGGAAAGGACATCCATCGAGCAAAAGAGACACACACCGTCACACATGAGGCTCCTCACCAGGAATCTTTGCGCGGCCAGCAACATGGCGCTAGCAGGTTACAAAAAAAGAACAGTAATCTAACTAATTGAATACGCATTTCCTTCCCCCAGATGTGCGCAAAAAAGAAAAAAAAAAACAAGGCGTGAATAAAATATTGAATGCAGCATGGCCAATAAAGGTAGCAGGTCAGATTTAATTGGAAGACAACTAGAAAGGGAAGATAAACAACAAAAAGGCAGCCACCTCCCAACTGGAATTAAGACCAAGCAAGGGTCAACACGCCTTCTCTTGACAGAAATAAATGGAAATGCAGGTTCCCATCCTCCAACGCACTTCCAAAACTGACCAAAATTAAATAAAACTAAAGTGTACAGCTCACAAGGAAGAAAAGATGGTGGGGGGGGGTTTTGCATGGTGCCTCTATACCAAACAAAGTCTAAAATATAATACACATTTCCATGAAATGGTGGGATGCCAACAAAAGTGGCCAACGTGGGTGAAAGCATCCAAAATTCTCATTAATTTATATATATATATATATATATATATATAATGAGTGGAGACTTGGTCGGCTCAGGTGGTAGCAATATCATTTCACCTTTAAAATGACAAATAAAACAAGTACGCAAACAAGCCTGGTTGACCAAGGAGGCACTAGAGATAGCAATTTCAAAAACTAACATAAGACAAGGACCAACCACAATGTCGCAACAAGATATCCTTCTCTTTATGTGAATCGAGGATCGATCCGCGAAGCGACCAATCTAAACAATAGAATCGCTTATCAATAATTAACAACAAAGTTTATAACAAATTGACTATCAGAGAATGAAGTTATCGTCGATCGATAATTAAAATAATAATATTATTACTATTATTATTACAACTTAATACTACTTATTAATCACATTAACAAGGACCAACATACAAGTTTGACCAAAACAATAATAGCAAGAATCGTCAATTCAAAAGAATAATTATTATTATGTAGATGTTCCCTCTAGCTGGTCACGCCCTAACAACATCAAGTCATCATTCAAACCACCTATCGAATTTGAGAAAGAGATTTTTCCTTAATAGGGTAATTGAAAAGGCGAAGCCAACAAGGATTAGCAGGAGCACAACAACGTTAAACACTTAGCAACACGGTCGACGAAGAAAAAAAGAAGAACGAGGAACGGGGCATTACACATTATTGATCCATTTGATATGTGCAATATTTCATGTGCTAGTGTAATGTTATTTTTTTACACATAAGTTTTTATGTTTGTGGTAATGGGTTATGCTATTGGAGTGATCCTAGCGAGAGAGTGATCTCTACTCTGATACCTAGAAGATGCATACATCAAATTTTTGAGGGAATGGGATCCTTTTATCTAAACCATGTAGTTTCGATTGTACACTAGTCACATTCTTGATGTGATGCACTATGTTTGTGAAAGTCTCAAAAAAACATGAAACCATAGGATAAAGACTGTAATGGATGGAGGAGGCAAGGAGAACGATAAAAAACCAACAAACTTAATTTGGATCAATAATTGAAAAATGCACAAAACTCTAGAAATATATCACAAAAGGCCATTTTAGGTGTCTACATCTTCCTAGTTTTTTTGAATTGGAAGAGTTCCTTGCTCCTTCGGGAATCAACCCATCAACTTCAAATTCTACACGTCTGATCGTGTACACAACAGTGGAACTTGATCTATGCTACTCCCCTTGCGCAAGATACCGAGTAACACATATCGTATGTTGTCTACAACTAGCGATACCGACCCCGCCATAAGGATGGGAATCTCTAGGGAATGTTCCTGGTGAAAACTGTTTGTCCTTCCACTCAGCCATAAGGAGGCCTCACGACAATCTCCCCTGTTTCGAAGAACGGGGTCCAAGTGAAAGAGAAACTCTTCCAGCAGCATGCTTGACAAGAAGGCATTGCCTTACACAAGTGTGCGTCGGCTCAATAGCCTACAATTATAGACGAGAGAGTAAGTGGAAGGAGTGAGTAATTTTGTTGTTGAGTCAGTGTATTAAAATAAAATGACCCATTTTGAATTCGAAGTCTATTTGATCATCATACAAAAATTCTTCCAACCTTAAATTAGATGTTCATTTCAATATCTATTTAACTGTTATATAACCATTTTTTTTTCCCTTGAAAAAGAAAATTGAAAAAGTAAGCATTCATGGAGTTTGAGGAGTTGAGATATGTATTGGACCTATCTTTCTAAGCTTGACACAGGGTTCTGCTAAATTGAGATCATTTGAGAACAGTAACAAATTTTATTATGAAAAAGCTGACGAAGTCCTTAGTCAATATGGTATGGGACAAATCTAAAATACGCGTCTAAAGAAATTGGTATCTAGTTTAATTGGGACAAATCTAAAATACAAGAGTGGTAATTTTAAACGAATTTAATGAAACAACAAACCTATTATTTGCTGTACTTTATTCCATGTTAGATCAGATGTGAATGATTGCAAAGAAGCTCTATTAAAAAAACAAAAATTACTGGTTATTATTTAAGTTTGGCATCTTTATACACGAATTCCAATACGAACAAGATACATAATCCACATGGAAGCAAAAAACACATGAACTGCGATATTAAAACATATAAAAGATAAGAAATCATGTGCATAAATAAATTATTATAGGCCCACACATTCATTGAACCAATTTTCAATGTATAATAGTTTTTCGAGTGCTTGTGAGTATTATACAGTGAAATATGTCAGTGCTTCATATACCAGAACGCTAAACAAACAAAACAACAGTATCTCCATGCATATCGTTTGGGAAAATATAAAGAAACTCCAGCTGTGTAAAGGCTTAAAATATTCGTATTACTGTTCTAAAGATGCCATATTAGATCGAATTTCTTTTTGCACAGAGTGCATCTGGAAATTTGGCACAAACTACAGAAATGAAACTGTGGTCAATGGCTGGAATGATGAAAAAATGGCTAGTTTTGGAAAGGATTCTTCTTGTTTCTGCAACTTTCTGGCTATGCTTTTATAGAGCTGTTGAAGCATATAACAATGGTGAATGGAATTCTGGTCATGCAACCTTCTACGGTGGCAATGATGCCTCTGCAAATATGGGTAAGTATTTGTATACAGTTACTCATATTTTATAAATGGGTAACAAGCTAAGTAGATTTCATTGCCAAACAATTATGATATTGGGAGGTTTTTGCAAGGGTAGTCCTAGTAGTTTATTGGATCATAGAATTCATTGCATTAGTTTCAGTCTCTCCCTTCACCGAGCTACATTTTTTTTTGAACCTTTGACTTATGGTTTGTAAGTTTCATAGTCTACTATTGTGTTGTTAAGTTTCATAACTTACTACTACGTAACACATTGTAAGTATTTTAACAGAAGTATGTGAAGATTTTGAGTTTATAGTTAAACGTAGGCACAATAAATCTGAACGTTGCATTGAAAAGTAGGACGTAAGTTATAATCTTTTTGTATTATAATTCTTAGACAACGAATTTGAGCATGATATTGAAAGGTAATGGTATTATAATCTTCATGTATTATACTTCTTAGGCGCAACGAATCTGAGCATGACATTGAAAAGTAGAAGGTACTATAATCTTTTCCTATTATATTTCTTAGATCTGAATTTTGATTTTGATTTTTTTTTTTGTATTGGCAATATAAATATAGTTTTGAATTGTTAATACTTATAGTCATTAGATTTAAATTCGGAATTTAAAAAGATTTCTGTATCTACACGGGACTAGCAATATATGGGTAATTTTTTTTTACCACCCTGAGCATGACTTATGCAATGAAATAATCTTAGATTTGAATTTAAAATTATATTAATTTTATGTATTAATTATATATGTGTAAATTTGTGTTTATCCAAGTATTATTGTTGAATCCATTGCATTATGGTAGGCTGGTAATGTGTAATCTGATTTTTACATATTACTAATTTGTATTTCTAAGAGACATCTAACTGTACTTTTTATGACTATTTTCTCTATCTTAACAAACAAATTATTATGAACAATTCAAAATCTTTCTAAAAGAAAATGAGCATAAAAATTTTCAATCTACAAAGAAGGGGGATTAGGCTTTAGGTTAACTAGCCAGTTGCCAAGGCGCTAACAATAATGAAGCGCCTAAATTCAAAGATTTTCTTTATTATGGATTATTTTTAAAACTTAGTATTAACACAATTTACGTGAAAATTTAATATTAATCGATCCATTTATTGATAGTATTATATCGTCATATACATAAAAATGTATTACAATATTTTTGCAAGTAAAAATAAATATGACATATTTTTGAGCTCACATGATTTTGTTGGTATTGTTACCGATTCTCCAATGTAGCTCTAGATTATGCAGGTGAGTAATTTTTTCTCTGTTTATTATTTTTATGGAGGAAATTGTAGGCCTATTGCAAATACCACTCTTCACAAAACTATGGGAGATACATAAATATTTTATTTGTTTTGCAAACAAAATAAAACAAATAAAATAGTACTTTGTTAAGGGTTGAGTCTCATCACCTACTTGCTATTGGTAAATCAGACTTGCAAGTAACCTTGTATTAAAAATTGTATTTGACCTCCTGTAAGTAATTATCTCCATTCAAGGAATATTTTTAGTTCTTCTATGATAATTGTAAAGATATTTTTTATTCTTTCTGTATAACTATTTCTTTGAATTTATGATTTCTTATGATCCAGATGCAAATTTTAAATTACGAGAATGTAAATAAATTTTATTTATTTATTTGATAGTTAAAAAATATTAATTAAAATTGTGAGAAGAGTATCGACTCCAATTATTACCTAGGATGATCGTAAACTTTAATCTAACTCTGTCCAGAGGAAAAAAGCAAAAACACTTCCGAGTAATGGTACTAGCAAACACTTGCAAGTAATAGTTAAAACCAAGAGCTTTATATATGAAAGTTGATAATATACTAAGCCATATGTTAAGGACACCTGTTGTAAATTAAAAAAACCAAAGCTTATGCTATAATCATTTTGTTCAAGAGATAATCTTAGGTTCAAGCATTGCCCTGAGTTCCACTTCCACCCATATTGACTGACAAGTTTTAAAAACTGAAAATTGTTATTTAAAATTTTGCCTTAAATATACTTCTACTATTATTTACACAGGAGGAGCTTGTGGATATGATAATGTCTATAATGATGGCATGGGAATAAACACAGCTGCACTAAGCACCGCGTTGTTCGATAAGGGTGCGGCCTGCGGAGCGTGCTTCGAATTGGTATGCGATGCAAAAGCAGATCCCCATTGGTGTCTCAGAGGCAACAAGATAAGAGTCTCTGCTACTAATTTCTGTCCTTCAAATAACAATGGAGGATGCTGCAATCCACCGCTCAGACACTTCGACATGTCCTTGCCTGCCTTCCAAAAGATTGCTCTCTACAAGGAGGGAATTGTACCAGTTCTATACAGGAGGTAACATCCAAATCATTTTGTTCTCAAGTTTCTTTTGATAGTACACCTGTTTAGCCGAAGGCAGGCACTGATTTAAGGATGTATCTAAAGAATAGTATGCATTTTGGGCAGCGTATTATCCACAGTCAAAGTGGATTACTATATAGTTAATAATGCGATGATGGATTCTTATATAGATAACATTGTGACTACGGACTAGATTGTTATTTATATAGTAATCTATATTCACGTTGATGTCTATATAATAATCTACTTTAACTTATTCGCTATATGGATTAGATTGTTACTTATATAGTAATCCGTATTCACATTGATACTTATATAATAATCTAATTTTAGGTATTCACTATATATAATCCAAAACATAGACATAGATATGAAAACGATTCTCAATTAGAAAAAATGGTACATTAATAGCAATTGTAGTGCAGAGTGAAATGTGTGAGGATGGGAGGCATCCATTTTAGCATAAAAGGGCATTCCTATTTCAACCTGGTGCTGGTGGCCAACGTGGGAGGCAGTGGGGACTTGGCAAGCGTATGGATAAAAGGTTCACATACTTCTTGGCAAGCATTGCAGAGAAACTGGGGTGCCAACTGGCAAAACAATGGCTACCTCAATGGGCAAGCTTTATCATTTCGCTTAACAGATGGAGATGGAAGAACACTCACATTAAACAATGTTGTGCCTTCAAATTGGCAGTTTGGACAAACATTTTCTAGTAAGCAGCAGTTCCCTTAAAATACAGAGACAATGAAATTGAATCTTTATTTTTTTGGGATCAAGGTTATCTATTGCAGGGCCTGTCTTTATCAACGAAGACAAAAAAAATTGTGAATTGCAAGAATTAAATCTAATTACTGACTGTGAAAGTCAAGCAAGGTAGCGGATCTTTCCTGAAATGTATGATGATTTAGATGCACATATATTTACATTTCTCAAAAAGTGATTTCGAAATATTTAATTTTTTATTTACAGAAATAGTTTTACTATTGAAATTGTCTTTATATTATAAATAAAATTGTTACATAGTAAAGGGGCGGCCTACAGAGAACACTGCCTCAAAAGAGTCGAAACTCAAAAGGCAAAACAACAAACGCCATAAAGACGACAACAAAAAAAACCACAAAGACTACAAGAGACGGCTACAAAGGCGAATCAAAACAAACTATACCAAGAAACTATTATACACACGGAGCAGCAACACCTGAAAGCGGAGGCAGATCATCCCTTGACGGATAAAATAATTTATTTTAAAAAATTTATACCTCCGACATTACTTATATAACGGGCAAGTCTTGCATGTGCCCGGCAACAAACAATATATCAATTCTTACACCTTCACCATTGTTGAAAGTAAATGCAAATTTAAGAATTTTTAGTGATGTTGAGCTTTATTTAAAATTAAAATATCATTACAAATTATATAACAAGCAATGGATACATTATGTTTTAGTATTAAAATACTATGGTATTGCCTAGGTGTCCTCTTATGTTTTTGACGGGAGAGCTTATCCCACACACACAAATTGGTAAGTCCTATCGATCTCCACTAATCACAAAATTTAGAATCTTTAATATGCTTTTTGTGATTGGGGAGAGTATGGACCCCACCAGTTTGTGGGGCTAGTTAAGATCAAGGGTTTTTGAAAAGTTTGACCTCATTTCTCTTTTGACTCCTCCTTCATGTGGGATCCATCTATCTCTTCCCCTCTATTTGCACCCAATTCTCAATGTTTCTCTCTCCCCCCAATTCTCAATGTTCAATGTTTTTGCACATTTCGCCATTTCCTATGGTATAGAATGTGTTAGTGTCATGCTAATTTCACAACCATTATAGAATTGGGCATTTGTCTTATAGACCTTTTTCACCCATGATTTGGGTGCATCATAGTTTTGAATGGTGTGTCTTTTTATTTTTTGTTCGGTGTGTGTTGACATGCATGCCAATACAATCCTAATTTGAATTCAAGAAGTCTATATAGACACTAAAGGTGCATTTAGAACATGGTTCATTTTAAGACCCCCCTCCGAAAAATTAGTTTAGAATGGGCGGAGAATCTCCAAAAACGAATTTCACATCGATGGGGAATTTTTGAAAAAACGTTTCATGACAAAGCCGACTGGGTTGGACGTCCGTCCATTGTCTGCCGTCCAACCCAGCCATCCAACCTGGGTTGGACGGTTGTCCATTGTTGGATGGTTGGGTTGGACGACAGACAATGAATGACCACTCAACCCAGGTTGGATGACAGACGATGGACAACAGACAATGGACGACCATCCAACTCAGGTTGGACGACAATCCATCATCTGCAGTCCAACCTGGGTTGGACGTCAGACAATGGTTGTCCGTCCAACGTAAGTTGAACAAACAACCACTCATTGTTAGATGTTTGTATTAAACGGGTACCCCCCTGCAACCCCCAGGCTATGTATTATACCTCGATGAATACATGCATAAGTTAATTTTTACATATAAATAGTAGGCGAACTGACCCATACAAATGACTTGGTGAAAATTTTAGGCGAAGTAGGCGGCCACCGACTGCTGAAAATTCACCATTTCTAATTTCCAAAATCCCTAATATTTGCGAGTTTATGAAAATTCGCCACTAAATTATTCCCCGATTTAGAACAAATGAGAACATAAAAGGATCATATTGACATTGTAAAGGAAAGTGTTTACACCCTTTTTAAGTTTTATTAGATTAATGCTTGTAATACACAACACATAAAAATCTATGTAACGTAAGGAAACTAGGAGCTATTATGATAAATTAACTACCAATATTAACTACACCAAATTGGAAAAACATATTGCTTCTTTCAATACATACACATAAGCTCAAATACAAAAGATATAGAGAGACTTAGCTATACATAAATGTACAAGAAGAATTTGGGAAAAAAAGTTGAAGAATCTGGAAGTGTAAAGCTTGAAAAAGCTTCATCGCTAAAACAATAACTTGCAAATCTCTTGGTGAAGGATCACATGGTTTGGTCAGGATGTATAATTCAGTCATGCCTTTTTGATACAGTATTGGACGCCTTCAAAATTGGGATTTGTGACTTTCTAGGTCCTGTAGTTGCCTTGAATTGTGCTTTGAGGACAAACCCTAGTTGTCATACACGATCTTGCTATTATCTGTAATCAGCCGAATCACTCCAAAATCCTAACCACGGGAAGAAGACCTTGCAAAAAGGTTAGTGTTTGGGTTGTGGTTGACCTCATGCATCACCTATGTATGAAATATTGTGAAGAGGCCTCAAACCACATGTAGTTCTCCACCTAGGATATGATATCTATATGGATGCATCTAGTTGACAACTTGAACCACTTTGATCATGCTTGATTATGTTGTGCTCTTGCTAAGACTTGGAAATGGGAACTTGGTGTGCTTGCATGTGAGGGAAGCTAGACTTTGTAACCTAGATGAGTTCTTTAGAACTGTAGTGGTGGCTTCCCTAATGAATGTGCATAAGATTTAGGAAGGTTTAATGAGTCTTGAGTACCTTTTGTGAGTGTTGTAAGAGAGAATATCAATAGAATTCCATATGATTGCTAGGTTATGAGAAAATGTGAGTTTAACTTGCTTATATAGGGTTTTAAAGGTAAAATATTATGATAAGGCCGACCCAAGGGGATAAAAATAACTAACAAATGATATTGCATCAAAAGTAGAGTCAAAGAGTATGTCGGTGTAGGAATATATAGGTTGGCCAAGAACGGATTATACAACCTGACCGAGCTATAAAATTTTGGATTGGGAGAATGTGAATCAAATCTCAAAGTTGCACCATGATGGTAAGAGCTTAAGCATTTATTTTATGGACTTGTATTCAAAAATTGCCTTCACATCAATTTGTATGGATAAGCAAGTTAGGAAGGAGGTGATAAGATAGAATGAGTGGGAATATGATGTGGATGTTTGTATTGGCCAAGGAGCAAAATTGTAATTCGTAATGTCAAAAGGGTAATGCTCTACGATGAAACTTGCAACACAAAGTGTATTCAATTTCCATAATTAAAAATTGAACGTGACTCAATAGTAACTATAGACTTTGAAATTTCATTACGTGAAATAAAGATATGTAGAACAGGGGTACACCTATTTGATTTATAAAGGGAAGAGCTTCTCATTCCTTGCTTACAATGGGAGAAATGTTGGCTAGATTTTCTGCATAGCATCAAACCTAGGCAATCATGAGATAAATCTCCCTCATTTAACCGGTGAGGCTCCCGTGTCAGATTTGTCAATTTAAGTATGCTAATATTTAAATGGGGTTTTACTTTAACCACTCAGTTCATGAACCATAACTGAATAATTCTGCAGCAAGTAAGCAACTGTTTAAAGAAAAGAAAAGTTATAGAAGAAGGTAATCATATAAACATATAGAAGAAACGGGGAAGATGTGTATCCCAATCAGTAGATGGCAGAGCTGATTGCATGCACATATAAGAATCCAATAGATATAAACATAAAATTTTAAAACAAAGGCAGCTCTAGATCCAGATCTAAAATAACACAAATTTTATTAAGAGATCTAAGATTAAAAGTAAGAAACACAATACACCGTGACACAAAGTTCTCGGAAAACTTGCTCCTTTGTATTCCTTTACTCCAAGTGGCTCTCAGGGGTTCAACACAAAGTCTAGAACACAAGATTGCTATTTATAAATTCTGATCATTAACCCGAAGGTTCTTCCTCTATTTATAGAATGTAGAGGGGCAATTACAAGTTGGAAGCTTTAGTTCAACTGACACATGTGGAAGTCGGAGGAAAGAAACAACTGGTAATCTCCATCCTAGAATTCCTCTTTGCATGACATGTATGATTTACAACTGAAAATAGAACCTTCTATTTTGCACGTCCACCCCTATCTCCAAGTAGTTGACTTCTTCAAGTAATGGATTTTAAGCCAATCACTTAAGTTTTATAATTTAATTGATCACTCAATTACTTTGTCGGAGGAAAGAAGAAGAAAGAGGAAAGCTGTAGTCTTGTCCTTTTTCATGTCTACATGCAGCTGATTCTTTTGCCTTTGATTCTCACCAAACTGGATCTAGGAGCAGCTGGATCTGGAAGCAAGCTGGAATTAGAAATGACTGGATCCGGAAAGAGCTAGATTTTGCCTTCGCCTTGTCTTCTCTTTTATCCTTGAAGCCTTTGCAGTTCTTCTCCAGTACATGCATCAATGCAATGTTTGCCGGAGATAACTCATCATCCTTATTTTTAATTGCATATGAGCAATTAAAATTTTTGGAAAGCACTCCAGATGAATGAAAATTCAATGAAGGGTTCAACTAGAAGATGGGAGAATTTTCATAAGATCTTGGAAGGAATTGTCCACGCACTGACTTCTTCACGGGATGCATTCGAAACAAGAGGATGAAGCCTTTGTGCCGGAAGCTTTTGCAACTATGAGATCTAGATCTGGATCTACATATGGATTTGCATCTGCATCTGCATCTGCATCTGGATATGGATCTGCACCTGCATAACAAACTTTGGCAACTGGGCTATGGATGGAAAAACTACAGCTCGAATAATTCCATTGCTTTTAATCTGCATGCATGAGTGAAGTTTTTCCTGCACGCATGAGTGAAGTCTTTCATGCTCTGGATCTGTCTATCAATTCAGCAAGAGGTTCCGAGCCTAGATCTATGTCTCCAATATCTACAAATTTAGAAGTGATGCATGACTCCATTGTGCTTTCTTTTTCATCTTTCTTCGCCATAGCTTTGTCTATCTTTTTCTGAACAATTCTTTTTCTTCTTATTTGACTGAAATTCTTCAAAACTGGTGCAGATTTGGATAATCCTTTAGATTTGGAGAAAATATTCAATGTATTGGACATTGATATAAGTTCATTTTCTTTATAAAAGTACCTGTATTTAACTCCTGCAATTAATTCAGAAAAGATGGTAACTGGAGCATGCACAGTGAATTTTAATCACAAAAAACTGCATAATTCAAGCCTACTGCCCCAAAATTTAACATTTTATTTGCATGTAAAGCAAACATGAATTTTACCAACATCACTTGAGCCCCTGTATCACCTATGCAAAAAATTATGTAAACACAAATCAACATCCTTCAATGTATGTGCCAAAATTGGAAGCTTTTAGCCTTGATTTGATCTTCTTTTAAGCAAAATCCTCTTCAATATGGGGCACACTTTTCCTCTGGGCTGCACCTCTTCACCTGTGAATTAATTAATTCATCCTTATGGCAACCCATGCTTATATAACCCTCACAATTCTATAATTAATAATTGCCCTTCCTATTCCTGGCAATTAATTAATTAAAAATCGTGCTTTTCTCTTTAAAATAGCATGTTTAAGGACAACCATCCAATAAATTAAATTAATTCAATTTAATCATCCACTCTTCACTTCACTCAAGCTTCACAGTGTGCTTTGACCATAGCCACTGAAAATAGAATTTAAGTTAATCAATTAATACTTTAAAAAGTATTATTTCCTTCTCAAAAGATAACAACTTCCCTTTGTTGACTTTTCCACAAGCCTGGGTGCCAAAATTGGGTGAATAAATATTAACAAATATTTAATTAATGCATCATTATTCACCCAAGGTGGGTCACACTTTTTAGCATAATAGAATTCTATTTTTAAAAACACATGGCAACAATAATTTTTACCCTGCAAGGCAGCCCCAGAAATCCCGTGATCTACTTAAGTGATTTGAATTTGACAATGGGATATGATGAAATACCCAATGAAGCATGGCAGGCAATAAAATCCCATGATTTCACTTAAGTCACTTTTCTTTTATTTCACCATGGGAATTTTTACCTTGCAAGGCAGACAATAAATTCCTGTCTGCCTGCTGCCTCTAATTTTCCCACTGCAACTTAAGTGACTTTTTTATCATGGGAAAAAGATCCCTGCAAGGCAGGCAATAAATTCCCGCCTGCCTGCTGCTTCTATTTTTTCCATGATCCACTTAAATTCTTTGTTTTCCAAAAAATGCGCCCAACCTCGCATGGGCTTTTTAGTGCACGACTTCGCTTTTTCCCAGTGAACCAGACCTCTGATGGTGACTTCCTCCGGGCATAACGTGCGTATATGTTCTCCAATTGCTTCAGACCAAGAATCGGGCTTACCCGGCAAAGGAATTGTTCCAGAGAAATTTCATAGAAAATGAAACGGGAAAACACAAAAACACAAAAAATTGCCAAAAGTTACAAATAAAGCCCAGAACTTATTCCTTGTTAAAACCCTTCTGGTGCATGGGAATAATGACATGTTCGATCATAACAGAGTTAAAACAGAGCGCAAATAGTCTCAAACGGGGCTCAAAATAATTAAATACAAATTTCCCGCAGACAAATCCTGACGACAAAATATAACAATTTTGGGCATCTGGGTATTTGGCGAAAAAGGCTGAAATGGCTCTTTGGGAATATCCTGACACAATACAAGTGGTCAGAATTGTTTGTACATTTATGACCCAAGAAATAAGGATTTTGATTGTTGTTGCTGAAATTTGTTGAAATATTAGTGGTGATCAGTCCCCAATTGTGATGAAGGATAAGGTAGAGTATTGGGTGTGTGTAACCCAACATCGAATAAAAGAAAGGAGAGGTACTAATGCACCCTATGAAGGAAGAAGATTTTCTATCAAAGTTTTTAGTAACTCTGATATCTTCCCCTTTAATATGAGAAGAGGAAATACTACCTACAAATAACTTAGCTACTTTGATACTTTCTATAACTCCATAGACTACACCATTGTAGATGTATCTAGGCCTAATGTATTAGTATATAGAAAAAGGTATAAAAGATAATAAGTTCTCCCATGCTCTTTCCGTGTGTTTTACTACTATGTAAGACTATGTAATATGATGAAATATTAATGAGGAAGGAGACCCATGCCCCAAAAACACCTGTATTTTACAATTGGAATTGAGTACTGAAAAGGAGTGAAATATTTCATGCCCCTTGTAAATTGATTCGAGCTGTCCCATTTGAGTTTGAAATTGTGACAAAAATCTTTATTTATGATAAAATATGAAACTATATAATAATTTGGGGTTTTTTCCCTAGCGAAAAAATGTATGGTGTGGTCATAATTGTTTGTACATTTATGACCCTTATTTATGGTTTTGACCCTGTATAGTTTCTTTAAGAATTGGGTGTCTAAAGCTCTTTATCTCGTACTTTTCCCTTGTGGAAACCTGTATCTGAGCTTGTGCTTCTTCTTGTAAGTGTAGAATATACCTAGACAAATGGCCTCTTTTGAGGTGTTATTTTGAACATGTGACCTAAAAGAATAGATGTGTGCCCATGCACTATATGCATGAGAAGTTTTAGAAGAGTGTAGGTTGCTAAAGAGGTGGCCACCTTAGATAACATGTACATACAAAAGGGAGTTATGCATGGTGGTAAACATAACATGCAAAGAAGAAAAATCATTGCAACAGGAGAAATAAAAGTAGTGGTAATATCTAGAATAATAATAATAACAATGCAGATGTGATAGAACTAGAATAAAGATAAAACAACAATCAAGTGAGAACAAAGAAGAAACATCATGTCAAGTAGATTCATATCAAGGCATATAGATGAAAGCATGTGACACCAATGTATTCACAAGGAAGTTAAAGGACTTAGACCACATACAAGAGAAAGAAATGTCACACAAGAAGACATCAAGCTAGAAATATGGTACATCCACGGTGTTAAAAGAAAATCAAGGCACTTAGACTGTATACAATGAAGCAGATAAGTAATAACACAAGTAACTAGAAAACATGTGTAGAAAGTAATAACATGAAACGATGATAAGATAAAAAAATTAATAAAAGATCTTATGAAGCAAGATGTGTCAATTTTGTACAAGACACATGTGTTAGTCCTGTTAGGTTGAAAACTTACATATACATAATATATATAATCAAGCATAACGAGGAAGTAAAAATGAACTATAATAAAACAATAACACTTATATAGTGTGTAGGGAGATGACCCCAAGATAATAATGTAATGAACCATGGTAGAACCTATTAACATGTAGCAATTTGTGTGTCTTGCATCAAGCTCAATATACCTCATGAATGCATGTGTAAAGAGTAGAAACAATATACTATCAATCAAACCATAGTCAATACCGACATATGTAATGTAAAGTTTAAACTATACAAGGTATATGTACAGGTTATGATTCACCAAAATGTTTACTTCCTTTTTAGATTAATTAGGTTTTCTATACATGACACAACAATAAAAAGGAATGTAAGGTCTAGAGACTATGACCTATTATGAGAAATTAGCTTCCAACATTAATTGTAAAAAAAACAAAATAATGTGTTGGTTATTTCAATATACATATACAAGATCAAAATACATAAGATAGAGAGATATGTAATTAATTATAGAGAGTTGTACAGGAAGAATTTGGGAAAACAGATTGGAGAAACTAAAAGTGTAGAGCTTGGAATTAAGCTTCACTGCTGGAACTATGATCTAGAAATCTCATGGTGTAGGACTGTATGGTCTAGTCAAGATGTATAATATGGTCTTTCCCATTCTATAAGGAATTGAATGAACTCAAAATGGTGTTTTGTAACATTATGATTCCTTTAAGGGCCTAGAATTGTACTTCACTATCAAACCCTAGTTTTCTCATAGTCTCTATATTGTTTGTAATCAGTTGAATAACTCCAAAACCATAACCATGGGTATAAGACCCTATAAAAAAGTTATTTCTTGGGTCATGGTGCACCCCATGCACCACCTATGTTGGTACTACTTTGAAGAGACCTCAAACCACATGTAGTTCTCTTCCTAACATGTAAAATCTATATGGATGTAACTAGTTGGTAGTTTGAACCCATTCAATCATGCTTGATTGTATTGTGATCTTGTTAAGACTTGGAAATAAATGAGATCTCAGTGTGGTTGGATGTGATATAAGATAGAATCCATGTCCTAGAATAATTCTTTAGAATTTTAGTAGTGGCTGCCTTAATGGATGTGTGTTAGCTCTACAAAGATTTAGGGAGCCTTGAGTGCCTTTTGAGCTAGTATTTCCAATGCAATCGCACAAGAGTGCTAGGTGATGCCATGTTATGAAAAGAGGTGCGTTTAAATTTTTTTTATATGGTTTTGAAGGTAAAATATTATGATATGGCTGACCAAGGGGATAAAAGACCCAAAAATAATACACTCATGAAATTCCTTATAATACATAACAAATCAAAACACATGTGTTGGACATAGTGTCATTGGTGTTGTCATTGATGTCAAGTTGCATTGATGTAAAAGGGTGTCTACGTGGCATATGAGTCAACATGAGGTGTCAATCATCAAGAAACATGAAGGTTGATTAGTAGTGCCTTGTTTTAGTTTCACGAAGTGTTGCATCAAGGTGAAGTGTTGGTTTGGAAACAAAATGGGAAGCTTCATTATTTTTCTTCATGACTCTTTCAAGCCTTAGAAAAAATCGGATGTATCCAACATGTAGAGGATTTAATTACCTTTCCAATGCCTATTTGTTTTCAATCTAACTCCTTACACAGATCCTGGAATCTTCTAGAAAAGTTAGGTTTCACCATTAGAGTTTTTGTTCCATGCACCTAAAAAACTCGATGTTGATAAAATAGTCCTTGAATGATCAAACCTTTCCTAAATCTTTATAAATTACCTTCAACACTTCCAAGATTCCCTGACATCACCTATGGATTCTTAAGATCTTTCCTAAACTCTCCAGGAGGGTGTTTTAATAGCTTTAGAATGGCCAAAATAACTAGTATGGAAATTAAATTTTTTGAAGCATGACAACTAAGACCTTAATTGAAAGTAAGGCTTCTAATTCACTATGCATCCTTCCTTTGGTGATGCAGAAACATATTTTTAATAATCAAAATTTTCTTTCTTAGGTGACTAGGGGTATCTTGGGTCAACTTGAGATGGTCATAACTTGTACTAGTCCATTTGGACTTTGTAGGAAAAAAATAGGGACTTTCCCTACAAATGTATAATTTGAATATTTGAACAATCTCTAGGTATGTTATAGGCTTAGGTGTTAAGTGACACAACCCTCTCAGACTGAGATATTAGATTTGGAGGTTAGAGACTATTTTTTAAACCATTTTGACATGTAAATATCTTGTTTGGATTGTCTTCTTATCTATAATGGTGTTCAAGGATTCATGGGACCCTCACAATGTCTAGGGAATGGAAAATAGATAGAAAGACTTACTCACACCATACTAAACCCTGTTTTATAATTTTAGAAGTTGGTGGAGCCTTTGACAAGTTGGAGGAAGACCTAAGTGCATTAAGGAATCATAAAACTAGGGCATAAGGATAGAGTATTGAGTGGTTAGTAGGTAAAGGGAGAAATGCACAATGATGCTTATTTCTTGTGACTATCAAGACCAACTTTTTGAAATATATTTCTTAGGAAATAAACTCATAAGGAAGTTGTATCTATCATTGAGGGAGTGATATTATAATGTTTTGAATCCTTGAGGAACAGGGGAAAATCCTTATACAAAATTAATCATTAAGGGAGTGGTGTTTTAATGTTATAATGTTTATTTAGGTATTACAAAACTCTGCAACTACCCATCCTAGTTCAAAATGAAATGGGACCAAGAGCTAGCTCAAATATTCAAATTATACATGTGAAGGGAAACTCCCTATTTTTCTAGTGGAGTCTAAATGGAATAGTACAAGCTATGACCATCTCAATTGGACCCAAGATACCCTTAGTCACCTAAGAAAGTAAAATTTGATTATTAACAAGATGTTCTTGCATCACTAGAGGAAGGACACACGATTATTTAGAAGACTTATTTTCAATTAAGGGCTTGATTGTCATGCTTCAAAACTTTCAATTTCCATGCTAGTTATTTTGGCCATTCTAGAGCTGTTAAAACACCCTTCGGGAGAGTTCAGGAAAGATCTTAAGCATCCATAGGTGATGTAAGGGAATCTTAGAAGTGTTGAAGGTAATTTAGGAAGATTTAGGAAAGGTTTGATCATTTAAGGACTATCTACTCAACATCGGGTTTTCTAGGTGGAGGGAACAAACACTCTAATGGTGAAACCTAACTAACTTCTCTGGAAGATTCCAGGAGATCTATAAGGATTTAGAAGGAAAACAAATAGGCATTCGAAAGCTAAGTAAATAATCTACATGTTGGATACATCTAATTTTTTCTAAGGCTTGAAAGAGTCATAAAGAAAAACAATGAAGCTTCCCATTTTGTTTCCAAACCAACACTTCACCTTGATGCAACACTTTGTGAAACTAAAACATGAAACTACTAATCAACCTTCATGTTTCTTAAAGGTTGACACCTCATGTTGAATCCTATGCCATGTAGACACACTTTTCCATCAATGCAACTTGACATCAATGATAACACAAATGACACTATGTCTAGCACATGTGTTTTGATTTGTTATGTATCATAAGGAATTTCATGATTGCATATATTTGAGCAACTATTGTTTCTTTTGAGAGTTATGAGGTTTGTAAAATCTAATTTTGACACATCTAACACTCCTACAAGTGTCAATAAACAATCTAAAAGGCCTTAAACCATAAACAATGACTATATTCATTGCCAAAATAGAGATCAATTATAGAATTTAAACACTAAAAGCTTTAGTTTGAATGCTGAAATCCTAAAAAATACCTATGTACTGACCAAATTAGATTATAAAAAACTATCTCCTAAACTGTGACTCGTGGAGTTGTGAGACTAGTTCCATAAGGTGTAGAGCGACCCTAATTTATTATATTTACTAAAATAAATTTAAATTATAAGTTTTTCATTTATTTATTTTTGTAAATAGAAGCATGAAAAAAATTCATATAATGCCTATAATCTACGGAACGTGTACGCGTTATAATGCATACATGTTTCATTTATTATGCCCACAAACCAAGAATTTACAGGCTTGGAATTTCCTTGGTTTCCCAAACCTGTGACTTGGACCTATAAGCACCCAACAACCTACGTGTTTGTGATAAAATATGCAAAAAATCACCTTCCACCATGCTAAATCCTACAAAAATGTTCTCTTTCTTAAAAATTTCGCCTACAACGTCAAAAAACTATACTCTTTCTAAATATGTAATTTTTTATATTTTTCTAACTATCCTAAGGTTTCCATTTATATTTATTTCAAACTATGTCTTTTATGCCTCTATTTTTAGTGATTGTAAATGCTTATCTTTTATCGTGTAGCTTTTTTTCGACTAATCAAAATTGAATAATTTTTTTAGGCACAAACTAGGACTAATTCTATACATATTAAGAAAAACTAATTTTTGATATTTTTTGAGGTAGTTAGGGGGGGCACGGTCGAAGTTCCGTTATTTTTCAAAATTTAAAATTTATATACTAGAAAAATCATAAAAAAAATACTCGTTAAAAAAATCTAAAAAAATACTAGCACAAACTAGATGCTCCTAGCTATCTTTCTACTAAAGGGTTTTCAAAAATACTAACTAGTGCTAAAAAAATAATGGGGGGCATGAAATATTGTCTACTATATTTTTTAACAAAAATAGGAGCACCTGTTTGTATTTTAGTTATTTGATCCACTTAGACTTAATCGTTTAAAAAAAAATAGCTTATAAACTAGACTAAAAATGCTACGATTCATGTTCTTACTGTATGCATTGGAAAGTTGTACAAGCTATGGAATGAGGCTAAAGAAGTTCAAAGCTTTGCTAGCTCATCCATGCACCATATGATTAGAGCTAAACAAGAGAAACTAACATGCAAACATTATAAATTTGACAAAAACATCAAAAACTAACATGTATACTACTCTCTACTCTATGAAAGATTAATGAAAGTGAACCTAGTTAGATTCTAAGCAATCAAATTGTGTGTTGTTTACTCCATGAGGGTGAATGAATCTCACTAAATGACTACATGTCCAAGTTTAGCTATTTCATTACTAACCTAACATGGGTGCAAGATGAAGCTATTTTAATGGTGGATGACCCAATATCAAATGCCTTATTAGCTTGGCTAATGCAAATGAGCTCTTAAGCTTTCTTAGGCTTGTTTTGGATTTAGCTTATGTAAAGTTGTAAATTGAATGGGTAGGGTTAGCCTTGTATTTATAGTTTTCCACTTAGGAGAATTTGGAATTTGGGTGTATGTGGGACTAAAGCCCAAAAATAAAATTTAGATTAGATTAGGATAAACATGCTTTAGGCTTAGTTAAGCTAGGATTAGGCTAGTTAAACTTGACTAGCAAGTGATTAGAGACTGATTGAGAGTTGGGAGGGGTCTGGATAACCAATTGTGACTGATAGATAGCCTACGAAGCCAATAAAAGTGGTCTAGAGAGAACTAGGGAGGTTATGAATGGTCGAAAGGAGGAATGTTTAGCTAATAAGAGAGATATTAGCCAAATAAGCTGATTATAGGAGGAATACGACCGAAAGAGTGTTTTAAATGGGCATTCGAGAATGGAGCAAAGTATGGGGATTTAAGGAAGTGTCGTTAATTGATTGGATTGGATGAAATGCTAAGTGTAAGCATATTTTAGGTGTCTACATTTTCCCCTCTTTGGGGTGGCGTAAGCGACGTTATTTCAAAGAAAGTAGACAAGCATAAACAAGTAGAAAATCTTGAAGGGATAGAAGAAAAATGAGTAGAATGAAGGATGCCCTCTCGATTGTCGATGGGATGATAGAAGAACTTGATCGACGATCGGAAATATGACATAAAGATAATAGAAGAAATGATAATGTGAAGAAGAAGAAAAGAAAGGGGATATAAAAGAAAATGAGTATGAGAAAGGGGGAATGAGCTAACATCCATCCAGTGCCTTTTAAACAACTTTATTTTTCATCATATTGCTAGAGATCTTCATCATCGGTCCTTATTAAAAAGAATGAACAAAAGTGTAGTATGACATGAAAAGCCATATACGAACAAATGTCCTTTTCTAAAAACACCAACCCCATGCAACATACAAAATGCAATGCAATATGAGAAAGTAAAAGATTCCTAACTCCATACAATATACATAATGCAATGCAATACGTGAAAGTAAACAAGCTAATAAAAGGAATGATAACCAGATCATACCAAGCCAAGAACACAGATGCTAATCAAACACCACGATCAATAAGATGAAAGCAATTCACCAGAATAACTTTACATAAAACCTTTGCAAAAAAATAAACAACAATATCATATATTATTATGGAACTCAATGCAATACATTTAGAATGGGCCTTGCTTAAATAGGCAAGGAATAACAATCTAAGAACCAGTCAAGGTCATAGATCAAAGAAATAACTAGTCATCAAAGAACTAGTCAAGACCATAGATTTAGGAGAGAACTAGACATCAAGGATCTAGTCAATACCATAGATCAAGGAAAGAACTAGTCAATACCATAGATCAAGGAAAGAACTATACCTAACAACTAGATAATATCTCCTAATATCTAAATAAGATAAAAGAAATATCCACACACATAAGTGGGTGAGGATAAATACAATAAAGGTAAATAAAGTACCTAGGTGAACGTGAGCTAAGGTAAATACCTACTCTAACACCCCCCCTCAAGTGAAGCTAGGGGAAAAAATAGAAGTGGCATGTCCACAGTATGAGTCCTGACAACCAGGCCTGATGAGGTAATCATGTACAATAACTGGAAAAAAGGGGACACCGCAAGGTACCCAAAACTAGTAACAAAGTAAAGAGAGTAAAGACTCGCTCTAAGGCATCCCAAGAAGCTGGGCTCAAAAAACTCGTACAATGTTGAAGAATTTTGGTGTGTACTATGTCTGAATCCACTGCTCAATCATAAAACTCAAAAACAACTAACACTGGGCTCCACTAGAATAGCTCCATATAAGGAGATTGTCAACGGAGTGATGACGAAAGTGTAAAAAAACACCAAACATAATTTGATTAAGTGTTGCAAATAGGTGCACGCCGTGATCCAAGAACAATAACCAAAGCAACAAGGCAAGGACACAATATCCAGAGTGTCACGATCTAAGAAAGCCAAGGACACAAAACCCGAAGAAGCAGGATCAACACCACACCCTCCCATACTGCTGAATGGGTGGAGTGGCGCTACAAATCTGTATGAGTTGTCAAAACAACTACTCAAACATTGACAAAATAACACTGGAATACACCAGAATAGATTCCCCATAAGAGATACTGTCAACATGCCAAAAGTGTCAAAAATACAGATACAAAATCTCTCAACAAACAAGAGAGATGCACTACACATGCTAAAGAAAAATGATCAAAACAAGAAGCATCACAATGCATAAGGTATAGAAAGTAGAGTAAGAGGCCAAATGGTGGAGGAACCACACCTTTAGAGTCCTTTCAACGAATGCCTATGTCGCCGCCATGAGTGATTAGATATCCACCCCAAATCAACACAGATGGATGAAGAAGATGCCTGCATATGACTTGGTGAAAAATGCACAATGGGTGCATGCAAAAGAATATCAGAATGTGTGTCAGGTTGATCATGTCTGACAACTGAAATCTCAGGTTTCTCAAGCCTGAGTGAAGGTGCAGAACTCATGTGTTGCTCATGATCCTTAGAAAGAGTTGAGTGAACAAAAAAAGGAGCTCTGTCAATGTGTGATCCCAATGAAGTATCTGCTCGAAAACCAATGTCATGATGAGAATTCCACTTAACATGTGGAATAGAGGAAAAAATACCCTATGAATGTCTACCAATGAATCCGATAGTGAGACCCATAGAACGGAGCATGCAAGAACTCAATGCAGTGGTATGCTTCCCAAAAAAGCCATGCAACTGAGCAGAAGTAGGATACACAACATGTGGTATTGTAATAGGCACAGATGTGGAAGAACATGCAGTAACAAGCCTCACAGGTTTAGAAGAATCAAAAGCAGGTTCAGGGTCAAAGACTGGCAGATCAATGTCAGTGGGAACAAGAGCAATAACTGCAAGTGGACTAGGAGCATGGATATGGTTGTCCATAATATGATGGTGATGCTGTAGGCTAGCAAGTTTGTTTTGCAGGGAGTGTATTATTGTATCCTTATCGTGAATGAGTGATTGTAGAAGAGAATTTCACTTCTTGAGTGATCTAGTTTCTTCCACAAATTTTACAATATCCTCTTGAAGTCCACATACTTCAGAGAAAAGCATATCATTCTCAGAATCCATGATAGGTACAACACTCCTCCATATTTGGTACTTTATAATTATAGTGCAAGTCTAAAAATAAATAACTCCAATGGAAAGAGCACAAAAAAACAAACACTTTTGCAAAAAATGACACTCAAAACTGAGTTACCGATCAAAAGTTACAAACTTTTTAATATTTTGCTATGTTATTTATTTTAGTTGCCACTAAAACAAAGTAAATTGTTGTTGCCTTCACCACACAAATAAAACTAGAGGGGGCTCAATTTAAGCACCTACTAGTACGAATCACAAGTTTTAAGCCCTCATATGACCATACCATATGACCAAGGGCTAAATATTTTAATGGGTTTTCTTTTCTTGTGGGCACGAATCCCGAGGTGATCTAGTGTACTTCTCTGTAGCAACCAAAAAACACAAACAAACGACTGTCTGTAAAAATGACCGAGTTTACAGTCAATCTTAGGGTTTTCATGCCTTCCAGATCCAATGGAAGCCTCTGTTTTCCATAAAAAAGCATGCAACAACAAAATACGACCAAATCCCAAATATATGAATATACAATGAATTTATTTACAAAATAAAACTTACAGACAGATGTTAACAACAATCTCCTGCTCTGATACCATGAAAGGAACGATAACCAGATCATACCAAGCCAAAAACACAGATGCTAATCAAACACCACGATCAATAAGATGAAAGCAATTTGCCAGAATAGCTTTACATAAAACCTTTGCAAACAAATGAACAACAATATCATATATTATTATAGAACTCAATGCAATACATTGAGAATGGGCCTTGCTTAAATAAGCAAGGAATAAAAATCTAAGAACCAATCAAGGTCGTAGATCAAGCCATAAATCAAGGAAATAACTAGTCATCAAAGAACTAGTCAAGACCATAGATTTAGGAGAGAACTAGACATCAAGGATCTAGTCAATACCATAGATCAAGGAAAGAACTAGTCAATACCATAGATCAAGGAAAGAACTATACCTAACAACTAGATAATATATCATAATATCTAAATAAGATAAAAGAAACATCCACACACATAAGTGGGTGAGGATAAATACAATAAAGGTAAATAAAGTACCTAGGTGAACATTAGCTAAGGTAAATACCTACTCTAACAGCTAAACTAACAGAGAAACAAGATGCAATGTTTTTAGTTATCAAGCTTCAGTTCTGACCTATGTGAATTAACGATAAGGGTTAATGATGGTGCCCCAAGCAAGGATACATGTAAAGGGAAAATGGAGGACACTTTGGTCTGATGAAAAAGTAATGTGCACTATAAAACAGTACTAGACAACTTGTTGTGCCCCAGAGTACAGACGAAGTAAGCAGCCTAACTTTTGTTGATGGAGGTAGATCAAGATGATCCACGAGTCACATGCATGAACAAGTGAGAACCAAAGAGTGACGTTTTGTAGGATGATTTATATTGTTTAGAATTTTTCTAAAACATATTTGAATGTTTTGATTTTTCTAACATATTTGAATGTTTTTTAATTTTTCCTAACATATTTGAATGTTTTTGTGATTTTGAAAGTTTTCTGAAACTATGTACAGGAAGATGAGGAAGCGTGGATGCCCCTAGCGATAGATGGGATGTACAAGGGCATAAGGCCACATGCGTACGAGAAAGGTGAAGATGCAAGAATTCCCCAGCAATTAGGTGGGAGTATTCAAAGGCAAACTCTTCACAGGTAGAAGCGGGACCTAAGGCCATTATGGGTAGGTTCAACATGATGATGAACATAAACCAATGAAGTTCTGGGAAGAAGCAAGGATGCCCCCATCGTAAGCTGGCTTAAAAGCACATGATAGAAAGGAAGGAAAAGATTGTTTTTGTGAAAGGGGACAAAGGCATCTGAAAACATAGCAAAAAATAAATCTTATACACATGGATGTTTTGAAAAAAAATGAAGAATGATGTGAATGATATGAATGTAGCTTAGAAGCCTTGTGATGAAGAAGTGATTAGCCAAAGGTACAAATCGTGAGACAAGATATGGACTAGAGTAAGAGTCTGAACAAGGTAAAAAAAAAGACACTTGGTAACATACTAATCATGTTTACTCATAGAGATCCAGTGTGTGCATGTGGAATTTATTACCTCTTGAAGGGAAGATTTAATAGAAAACAAGTGAATACACCCTAGCCAATGTGTAGGAATGATTGATTTTGAAAGGTGATTTTGTGAATGGATGGTGGAAGGATAGTTGTACATTGCTCCACTGCCAGCCAGGTGTCCATAGCCCTGATGGAGATGCATTTGATTCTAATCACAACATTGCTCTACTGCCAGTCAGACATCTATAGCCCTAGTAGCGATTATTGGAAATACCCCAAGAGAGAGTTATATATCAATTTGCTTTTGCTTTGTAGCTTTTAGCTTTTGATTTTTGATTGATTTTATTTCTTTTGATTTCTGAAAACTTATTTTAGCTCTCTTGTTTGACAAGGGGTTAAGAACCACTGATGGCTTAATGGAAGGAGGTGGAAGTGATTATGATGACGACATTGGCTAGTGTCAAAAAAATATGTCCAAAAGTTCTTCGCAACAAGTTTATTAGATGTTGAATGTGATAGGATCTCTAAGAGGTTAGTCATTCTTTAATTTACCAAGGTGATAAAAGACCAGGGTCAAATGGATACCATAGAGATAAATGTCGTAAAATGCGTGTGAATAAGCTAACCAAAATATCACCGAAGGGATGAAAATGGTAGGAATACTTACAAAAGAATAATAAGAAAGGGAAGAAAGAAACATCCATGTGTACGCAATACCTGATTGCAATGTTTGATATTTTTACCTTTGATTTTTCTTGTGTTTTTTCAATGTTTTTGTATTTTTGAATTGTTTTTTGATTTTTTAGCTTTTTGATAGTTTTAAGAAGTTGGAACTAACAAAGTCACTTTGTGTGATAGGATCCAAAAATGATGTCTACGACTTCCTTGATAAGGTATACTAGGCGTGATTGTTTATCGAGAGTGATATTATCCCCAATCTCGATGATCGAGGTGAGTTCACACTCAATATATGACTATGATTTATTCTGAAACATGGATTTTTATGTGGGAGATTTAATTCCCCATCTAGAGGTTTACACACTTTGCACCATACTTGATGGTTACATTGATGTGCATTCTTGAATCATGGTTGATTTAGAATTTTGAGATTGTTTGATTTGTTGGGAGCTATAGAGATATTTGCAGTTTTGATTTGAGCTTGATTAAGAAACTATTTGGGTTTCTTATAAGCTAACGTGTGACTTGTCTGATCCTGAGAAGGGGAAGAAAGTGAACGTGGACATTTAGAACTAATGCAAGAAATGACCATGGGCTTGCCATAACCATTGATAAAAGAAATATGTGATGGATGAAATGGATATGGTCTAAGAATTGAGGTGGAGGGGATACCGGGAGGGAGCTACCGAAGATGAGGTAGGATGTGGCAACGAATAGACTAGACATGACCCAAAGATACAAGATGGGATACTAGGATGTGGCCCAAGAATAGAAGAAGAAGGGCTACTAGGACGTGACCCATAGATGTAAGATGATGGGACTACTAAGATGTGGCCCAAGAATAGAAGATGATGGAGTACCCGGGGGTGATCCATACATAGAAGACAAGGGGCTAGTTAGACATGCCCCAAGAATAGAATATAGTGGACTACTCGAAAATGTCCCACAAATAGCAAGAGGGAGGGTTACTAGAAGGTTGACCCACACTTAGATGAAGATGAAGGGCTATTTGGTGTTGACCCCATAAGATATTGTGATTGAGGAATTATGATAGAAAAAGAGTGATTGGGTGATGAGAAGATAGGCCATGGATCAATGCAAGACCTGAGGAGTTTCATCACGTAATGAAGAATGTGAAGATGGAAGAATAAGAGGAGGATCAAGTTGTATGATTTGAGGCTCTTCCTCCATTTCTTGATAAAAGGAATCAACCTTTTCCTCACAATATGCAGACACATAAAATTCTAAAGAGAATCCTTTCTCGTAATATTCTAAAGGAATATCTTCATGTGCCCCTATAAATGCCATGATTATTTTTTTCATTCTGAAAGAGGTCAATCTGTATGAGTTGTTGATCGACCACCAGGGGTTGATTGGAAGAAAGAGGTTCACTTGGTGTGGAAGACTTAGAAGATGTTTGATGATTATTGATAGAAAAAGATGATGGTGGGGATGAAGAATATGTGTAGCTAGATGTCTTAGGAGTAGAAGAAGGTGGTGTGGACCTACCTATATGATGATATATTGTCTGTAAACTAGTAGGATTAAGTATAAAGTCTGTAGATTGCGATGCATGAACCGATTCAAATGTTTGACTCGAAGGACTTTGAGTCACATGAATCTTCAAAGAAGGAAGACTTATTGGGGGTGATTGATGAAGAAGGTCTTGCGAAGAAGGGGAGCACCATGATTCAAGAATTGCATCAGATGAATAATAACAAGGGTCTTGCAAAGAAAGAGAAGACCACAATTCGAGAATTGTATTAGATGTTTGGTTGGAGGGACTTGGAGTCGCACGTATCTTCAAAGGAAGAAGACGTCATTGAGGTGACTGATAAAAGGGGTCCTGTAAAGAATGGGAGGACCGCAACGTACGAGTCATATTAAATGTATGATGAAGAGGTTCTTGCAAAGATAGGGAGGACCATGACATAGGAGTCGCATTAGATGACTTAGGAGTCAAATTAGATGAATCTAAATAGTAGTTTGGATCTGAATCCTCAGAAGAGTCAGAGGAAATATTTGGATTGGAATCCTCAAAAGAAGAGGAAATGTTTGTATTATAATTAGAAGAAGAGTGGGGGGAACTCAAATAATAATTTGGATCAGAAGCGTCCAAATCATACCACCGACTATGAGATGAAGGTGGGGAACGAGTTACCCGTATGGGCTCTCTAGCACGAAGAACCAAACAAGGTTTAGTTGTAATGGGAATCTTTTGATTTGAATTGCTAAACCTAGGTTATGTATTTTTGTAAGTATGGGGAACTGTGCGATAGTCAGTCATTTTGGCACTATTTTAAGCACAAATGTCTAGATCTAGATAGTGTGATGGAACTCCTTCAAAGGGAAGGAAGTGACATGTCAATTTTGGTAGCATAAGGACAACCAGCTAGACATTTTGTAAGTATTGATATGCATGCATGATTTTCTGAAGACTGTCTAAGGAAAATAGACATCATGATGATGTAATCTCAATGAGATCAAAAGGGATTGCCCTAGAAAATTAATTATCTAGATGAATAAGTACAAGGAAAAATCACGCAAGTGTGAAACACAAAGCCAATCAACAAGGAAAGTTCATTATCCAGACCCCTCCCAACTCTCAATGAGTCTCTAATCACTTGCTAATCAAGTTTAACTAGCCTAATCCTAGCTTAACTAAGCCTAAAGCATGTTTACCCTAATCTAATCTAAAAGTGTTTTTTGAGCTTTAGTCCCACATGCACCCAAATTCCAAATTCTCCCAAGTGGAAAACTATAAATACAAGGCCAAGCCTACCTATTCAACTTACCACTTTATAGACAACTTTACTCACAAGTCCTCTCTCAAGCATTTTGGAAAGGCATTAGAAACCATTTGTGATAACTTTAAGCTATAGAACATTTGGATCTTGGCCATACTCCATTGTTAAGAGCTCCCCCATCTTGTATCCATCCACTCCTAAGGAAAACAACTAATCACACAATTTGATTTCTTAGGATTTATACTAGGTTCACTTTCATTAAGCTTTCATGGAGTAGAGAGTAGTATGCATGTTATTTTTTGATGTTTTTGTCAAAGTTGTAATGCTTTCATGTTAGTTTCTCTTGTTTAGCTCTAATCCTATGCTGCATGGTGCATGGATGAGTTAGCAAAGCTTTGAGGTTTTTTAACCTCATTCCATAGCTTGTGCAACTTTCCATTGCATACATTTGGCACGCCCAGTGGGACACTTATGTCCATCCTCCATTAATGGAGTCACTTTGAAGCTTTTTGTTTTAGTTTCTAACTATTTCTTAGTTTTAATCTTTCTAGGATAGTTTCAAAGCTTTCTATATTAGTTTCAAAGCTTTCTAGATTAGTTTCAAAGTTTTTAGATTAGTTCAAGTTTTTAGTTTCACCAATATTTTTTCTAAATGAAAAAAAATCATGTTTCTTAACTAGTTTAGCTAAGCTTGTCTTGTTTTTTTACTCTTTGCATGATCAAAGGAGGTGAAGTGCTGCCAAAAATTGAACCAAATCGATAAAATTTTGATATTTTTTGAAAAATCATGTGTTTTTTAGCCACCTACAGGAAAGGGGGCGCACATGCCATTCTGTGCATGAAGGCACAACTCTCAATATTTTTTTTATACAGAGGTGCACATGCACCAAAAAAGGGGTGCAAGCACCAAAAAAGGGGCGCAGGTACACTAACAGTGGCGCAAGCATCATTAGCAATCTTCTAGACGTAACTTTTACTCCCGAACTCGAAACGACTCTATTTTTGTTGCGTTGGAAAGGTATTGAAGTGAAATAAACAATGGAAACATAAATTTTGGGTTTTAAGTTACCAAAAATTTAAGGTTTTCATTTTTATTAAACTACTCATTTTTAAGATGTCTAAATGCTTTGGAAAATTTGGTCTTTGATGTTCTAACACCTTGCAAGTTTTATTTTGAATCTAACTTCTATTTTGTAGGGGTTTTTTACATGTTTAATGGTGATTTGACTTGTTTAAAAGGTTAATAAACATTGCATGTTTAATCATGAGATTAAAGTCATGTATGCTCTTCCCTCGCACCTTTTAGGCGATCTTGGGAATCATAAATGATTCTTAAGTCCTTTTGATGCTTTGAGGTTGTTACGAATATTTGAGTGGAAATTGGCTATACTTGACATAGTTGAATTGAAAGTGTGTTTCCATTTTGATATATTTTTTTATTTTTGAAGACAATCACATATGCACTTCTCTTGCGTCCTTAGACAAGCTGCAGAATCAGAAATGATGCCTTCTCTTTTGATGGAAAACTACTAAAAATCATCATACAAGACCAAAATGCCATTACTTGCCAAAGAACGGAGGAATAAAAACAAAAGTTAGAAAACAACTAATACAATTGTTATACAGGTTGCCAAACGGTGTTCAAGCAAACCACATCTAATTAAAAAAGATAAAACGAACAACATATTCAAAACATTATATTACAGGTTTTAGAAAAGGGTAGGTCCCTCTTTGCTCAACTGGAACATAACCCCTTTGGCATAACGCCTTAAGATACAATAATGGGGGTGGTTCCAGGAACCTCAAAGTAGTCCATGCAAGAGGGAACCTTGTGGACGAAACAGGAAGTGCTCTGCACTACCTATCTGACTAGTAATTCCTTTGTGAGATAGAGTTACAAGTTGTCCCTACACAACCATTTTAAGTACACAATTGGATGCATCTGATGCCCACTGTGTTTGAAGGGGGAAAAGTCGAGATACTCCCAAACTAGTCAATGCAAATTTTTGGGTAAATCGTCCCGCTCGTGGATAATCTTTGTAGCACCTAGGATGAGAGAACCACCTAGGAAAATATACTTTGGCCAGGAGCCCACTTTGACCATTCTAAAAACTGTGTTGAGTTGTGAGCCATCATTTTCATCACGAAATGTGTGATGCATTACTCTAGCCTAGTTCTTCACTTACCTTAAGGTAAGGCGAAACTTTGCCAAAGTAAAGCCAACATTTTCACCCCCATTTTGATCTACCTCCTTCACCTTCTTTTGACACTTTGTTGATCAAAGGAAGGGTGACTACCTTTGTGTTACCAATCGATTGCTTCTACCACTTTTTTGTCCATTTATGCCCATCCATGTTTGCGGCTGGGTAAGTTAAACGTCTAAAGTGTGCGGAGGCATATTTATATCATTGGTAGCCTTCGTGATCTTGATACCCACGTCAGGATCATCATCATAGTTAGGATTGATTCATCATTTTATCTCCTTTTGACATGTTACCTCATTTGCATTGTCTCGACATAATTAAGATACTTATGTCATGTTTCTCGTAAACATGATCTAAGTTTCCGCATTGTGGCATTACGTTGCCCACATTTTAACACATCCTTAGTATACTTTGACTTAGTTTGATTTCAAACATTTTCCTAAATCTTGAAAGGTGTCGCTTACTTTGTTTGCGTCATTTTGATACCACTTTGACACTAATATCTCACTTCTTCGCGAAGCTTGATAGATGTGTCCAATTGGTGTGGTTACTTGGCTTACATTTGTAAACCCCACCCTTTAACATTTAGGTCTTGTTGGTTGTTGAACTTGTCGTGGTATCCTTTGATTGGGAGTTGCATCTACCCGTTGTTAATATTTACGCCTTGTTCATTTCGAGCTTGACGTAAATATTTACATTGTGTTGATCATCTTTGCATCAAATTATCATTTTGCACGCACATTTTACATAGGGAGTAGTTCCTTGTTGATTGGCTTTGTGTTTCACACTTGCGTGATTGTTCCTTGTGATTATTCATCTAGATAAATCATTTTCTAGGGTAATCCCTTTTGATCTCATTGAGATTGCATCTATCACGATGTTTATTTTCCTTAGACCCCCTTAAGTAAAATCACACACGCATCTCCATATTTATGAAATGTCTAGTTGGTTGTTGTTATGCTTCCTCAATGGACATAGACACCTTCTTCACTTTGAAGAATTTTTATCACACTATCAAGGCCTAGATATTTGAGATTAAAACGACGCCAAAAATGACTGATTATCGCGCAGTTCCTCATTCTTACGAACAATAAGGAATTCAATTTTCAGCGTTCACATCAAAGGATGCCCATCATGACTAAACCTCGTTTGGTTCTTTGCGCTAGAAGTCCCATACGGGTAACTCATTCCCCACCTTCATCTCATAGTCAGTGGTATGATTTGGACACGTCTGATCCAAATTATTATTCGAGTTCCCCCCACTCTTCTTCTGATTATAGATCCAAACATTTCCTCTTCTTCTAAGGATTCCTCCAAACACTCTTATTTCTTTTGAGGATTTGGATCCTATTTAGATCCAAAATACTATTCGGATTCATCTAATGTGACTCCTAGGTCATCTAATGTGACTCCTATGTCATGGTCCTCCCTATCATCACAGGAACCTCTTCATCATACATTTAATGTGACTCCTACATTGTAGGTCCTTCCTTTCTTCACAGGACCCCTTTTATCAGTCACCTCAACGACGTCTTCTTCCTTTGAAGATATGTGTAACTCCAAGTTTCTCCAATCAAACATCTAATACAATTCTCAAATCGTAGTCCTCTCTTTCTTTGCAGGACCCTTGTTATTATTCATATGATGTGATTCTTGAATCACGGTCCTCCCCTTCTTCGCAGAGCCTTCTTCATCAATCACCCCCAATAAGTCTTCCTTCTTTGAAGATTCGTGTGACTCAAAGTCCTTTGAGTCAAACATCTGAATCGACCAATGCGTCGTAATCTACAGACTTTAGTACTTAATCATACTAGTTTATAGATGACATACCATCGTATAGGTAGGTCCACACCACCTTATTCTACTCCTGAGACATCTAGCTACACATACTTCCTTCGTTGCAACATCATCTTCTTCTATCAATCATCATCAATCATCTTCTAAGTCTTCCACACCAATTGAACCTCTTTCTTCCACTCAACCCCTGGTGGTTGATCGACAACTCATATTAATTGACCTCTTTCAGAATGAAGAAACAATCAGGGCATTTATAGGGGCACATGAAGATATTCCTTTAGAAGATTACGAGAAAGGATTCTCTTTAGAATTTGATGCGCCTGTATATTGTGAGAAAAATGTTGATTCCTTTTATCAAGAAATAGAGGAAGAGCCTCAAATCATGCAACTTGATCCTCTTATTCTTCCATCTTCACATTCTTCATTAAGTGAGGAAACTCCTAGGTCTTACATTGATCCATGGCTTATCTTCTCATCACCCAATCCCTCTTTATCTATCATCATTCCTCAATCAAAATCTCTTATGGGGTCAACGCCAAGTAGCCCTTCATCTTCATCTAGGTGTGGGTCACCTTCTAGTAGCCCTCCCTTTGCTATTTGTGGGACATTTTTGAGTAGTCCACTATCTTCTATTCTTGGGGCATGTCCAACTATCCCCTTCATCCTCTTCTATGTATGGATCGCCCTTCGAGTAGTCCATCATCTTCTATTCTTGGGCTATGATCCTAATAGTCCATCATCTTACATCTATGGGTCATCCTAGTAGGTCTATTCCTAGGCCACATCCTAGCTCATCGTCTTCTATCTATGGGTCGCATGTCCTAGTAGCCCATCTTCTTCAATCCTTGGACCATATCCTAGAAGCCCTTCGTCTTCTATATATGGCTCACCTCCCAGTAGACCATCTTCTTCAATCCTTGGACCATATCCTTTTCATCCATCACATCTTATTCTATCAATGGATGTGGCAAGCCCACCATCATTTCTCACATTCACTTCTAAACGTCTACATTTCAATTTCTTCTCCTTCTCAAGGATCAGAAAAGTCACACGTCAGCTTATAAGAAACCCAAACAGGTTCATTATCAATCTCAGCTCAAAACTACCAAGAGCTCCTAAAGCTCCCAACACTTCTAATAATCTCAAAGTTGTAAATCAAGTCGCGATTCAAGAACGCACATCAACATAACCATCAAGTATGGTGCAAAGTTTCATGAACCTCTAGATAGGTAACTCAAGATCCCACATACGAAATCCATGTTTCAGGATAAATCACAATCATTTGTTGAGTGTGAGCTCACCACAATCATCGAGATCGGAGAAAATATTACACTTGATAAACAAACATGCCTAGTCTCCCTTATCAAGGAAGTCGCAGACATCATTGTTGGATCTTACCACGCAGAGTGACTTTGTTAGTCCCAACCTCTTAAAACTATCAAAAATCTAAAAATAAAAAAAAAAATCAAAAATATCAAAAAACATTGAGAAAACACAACAAAAATCAAAGGTACAAAGATCAAACATTGCAATCAGGTATTGTGTACACATGGATGTTTCTTTCTTCCCTTCCTTACTCTATTTTTCTGCAAGTCTTCCTACCATTTTCATCCCTTCGGTGATATTTTGGTTAGAATTATTCACATGCATTTTGTGACATTTATCTCTATGGTATCTATTTGACCCTTGGTCTTTCATCACCTTGGTAAATTAAAGAACGACTGACCTCTTAGAGATCCTATCACATTCAACATCTAATAAACTTGTTGCAAAAAACTTTTGGATATATTTGTTGACACTAGCCAATGCCATCATCACAATCACTTCCATTTCCTTCCATCAAGTCATCAGTGGTTCTTAACCCCTTGTCAAACAAGAGATCTGAAATAAGTTTTCAGAAATAAAAAGAAAACAAAATCAATCAAATAAAAAGCTAAAAGCTACAAAGCAAAAGAAAATTGATATATAACTCTCTCTTGGGGTATTTCCAATAATCTCTACCGGGGCTATGGATGCCTGACTGGTAGTAGAGAAATGTTGTGATTAGAATCAAATACATCTCCATCGGGGCTATGGATGCCTGGCTGGCAGTAGAGAAATGTATTAGAATCAAATATCTTCCTTATGGACCTGACTCCAGTGGAGAAAAATCACCATCCATTCATCACTTTCCAAATCAAACATTCCTACACATTGGCTAGTTTATCTATACTTATTGTTTATTAAATCTTCCCTTCAAGAGGTAATTAAATTTCCACGTGCACACACTGGATCTCTATGAGTAAACATGATTAGTATGTTACCAAGTGTCTTTTTTTGGACCTTGTTCAGAACTCTTACTCTAGTCCATATCTCATCTCATGATTTGTGCCTTTGGCTAATCACTTCTTCATCGTGAGGCTTCTAAGCTACATTCATATCATTCACATCGTTCTTCTACTTCATTCAGAACATCCATGTGTATAAGATTACTTTTTTTCCATGTTTTCAGACACCTTTGTCCCCTTTCACAAAAACAATCTTCTCCTTCCTTTCTATCATGTGCTTTTAGGCCAACTTACGATGGGGGCATCCTTGCTTCTTTCCAGCACTTCATTGGTTTTTGTTCATCATCATGTTGAACCTATCCATAATGGCCTTGGGTCCTGCTTCTACCTGTGAAGAGTTTGCCTTTGAATACTCCCACCTAATCGCTGGGGCATTTTTGCATCTTCACCTTTCTCACACGCACGTGCCTTTATGAATTTGTACATCCCAACTATCGCTAGGGGCATCCATGCTTCCTCGTCTTCCTATACATAGTTTTAGAAAATTTTCAAAAAAATCCAAAGCATTCAAATATGTTAGAAAAATAACAAAAACATTCAAATATGTTAGAAAAATCAAAACATTCAAATATGTTAGAAAAATCAAAAAATTCAAATATGTTAGAAAAAAAACAAAAACATTCAAATATGTTAGAAAAATCAAAACATTCAAATATGTTAGAAAAATCAAAATGTTCAAATATGCTTTAGAAAAATTCTAAACAATATAAATCATCCTACAAAACGTCACTCTTTAGTTCTCACCTGTTCATGTGTGCGACTCGTGGATCATCTTGATCTACCTCCATCAACAAAATTTAGGCTGCTTACTTTGTCTATACTCTGGGGCACAACGAGTTGCCTGGTACTATTTCGTAGTGCACATTACTTTTTCATCAGACCGAAGTGTCCTCCATTATTCCCCTTTCATGTATCCTTGCTTGGGGTACCATCATTAACCCTTGTCATTAATTCAAATAGGTTGGAACTAAAGCTTGATAAAAAAAACATTACATTATGTTTCTCTGTTAGTTTAGCTTGTTTACTTTCTCGTATTGCATTGCATTATGTATGTTGCATGGAGTTACGCATATTTTACTTTCTCGTATTGCATTGCATTTTGTATGTTGCATGGAGTTGGTGTTTTTAGCAAATGGACATTTGTTCGTATATGGATTTTCATGTCATACTACACTTTGTTCATTCTTTTTAATAAGGACCGATGATGAAGATCTCTAGCAATATGATGAAAAATAAAGTTGTTTAAAAGGCACTGGATGGATGTTAGCTCATTCCCCCTTCTCATACTCCTTTTCTTCTATATCTTATTTTCTTCTTCTTCACACTATTCTTTCTTCTATTCTCTTTTGTCATCTTTTCAATCGTTGATCGAGTTCTTCTATCACCCCATCGACCAATTGAGGGGGCATCCTTCATTATACTCATTTTTCTTCTATCCCTTCAAAATTTTCTACTTGTTTATGCTTGTCTACTTTCTTTGAAGTGACGTCACTTACATCACCCCAAAGAGGGGCAAATGTAGACACCTAAAATATGCTTACACTTAGCATTTCCTCCAATTCAACTAATTAACGACACTTCATTAATCAACCCTTCTTCACTCCACTCTCGGATGCCCATTCACGACACCTTCTCGGTCGTATTCCTCCTATAATCAACTTATTTGGCTAATATCTCTCTTATTAGCTAAACATTCCTCCTTTCGACCATTCAAAACCTCCCTAGTTCTCTCTAGACCACTTCTATTGGCTTCGTAGGCTATCTATCTGTCACAATTGGTTATCCAGACCCCTCCCAACTCTCAATGAGTCTCTAATTTCTTGCTAACCAAGATTAACTAGCCTAAACCCTAGTTAACTCCTAAACCAAGCTTAACTAAGCCTAAAGCATGTTTATCCTAATCTAATCTAAAAGTGCTTTTTGAGCTTTAGTCCCACATGCACCCAAATTCCAAATTCTCCCATTTGGAAAAACTATAAATGCAAGGGTCACCCCTCCCTATTCAACCTTACACCTTGTTTACAGACAACTTTACTCACAAATCCTTCTCTCTCACATTTGGAAAGGCATTAGAAACAATTTGTGATAGCTTTAAGCTATAGAACATTTGGATCTTGGCCATACTCCATTGTTGAAGCTCTTCCATCTTGCATCCATTAACTTCATAGTAGGTTAGTATGGAGGGTATCTAACTTGGTCTTGTAGCCATAGAGAGACCTCTTCAAGGATTGAAGAAACTAACACATCTAATTTGATTGCTTAGTTGATCTAAACTAGGTTCAATTTCATTAAGCTTCTATGGAGTAGAGAGTAGTATACATGTCAGTTTTTGATGTTTTTGTCAAAGTTATAATGCATGAATGTTAGTTTCTCTTGTTTAGCTCTTATCTCATGGTGCATGGATGAGTAAAGCAAAGCTTTGAGGTTCTTTAGCCTCATTCCATAGCTTGTGCAACTTTCCATTGCATACATTTACTAAACCCAATTCGAAACATTCTCTTCATATATGTTCATTAATGACAACATTTCAACTCTCTTGGATTTCTTTCTCTTTGGACTTTCTAAATATAGTGGACAAACCAGCTAATCTAGTTGAGAACTGATTGAATGTGCCATTAGAATTAAAATATGGGACTGGAGGTTTCATCTTGAAGTAGGATCTTGAAAATTTTCCTGATGAATCTAATGTCAAGTTTGAAAGTATACTTTTGAAACTTCCATCTTGAGTCAACCTGGTTGTAATTTATTAAATTTTAAAATATTTAAATGATTCTAATATCCCACGGAATTCCCTATTTTGTATGTCCCATGGAATTTCATGACAATTATGGAATATTATGAAGAACCTGCAACAGCTTGACTTGAACTTTTCCATGTACCATAACGCATTACATCCTAAACAAGTGAAAATCTTTCTGACATGTGCAAACATTATAACTTTGACAAAAACGTGTCATGTAAAACTAAGTTATGTATACTACTTTACTCTATATAAGATTAATTATAAGTGAACCTAGTTAGATTCGATAAGCATGTCAAATTATGTGTTATTTACTCCATGAGACTGTGAATGAATTACAACTGGTACATGGCCAATTTTAGATCAATTTCAAATCCACAAAACACCACAAAACACCCATGAAGATACATTAAGGTGGATGAAACACCAAGATCAAATGCCCATTAGCTTGCACTAATAAATGATCTTAAGCTTTTTGCACGAAATGTAGAAGGTGATTTTTCAAACTAAAATATTTTTTTTCATGGGTAACATTAGCTCTTGAGTATTATATAGTTTATAACCTTGAGAATTTGGTAATTAGGATTCATGTGGGAATAAATGGCAATACACCCAAGTTTAGATTAGATTACATAAACATGCATATTCAAATTCAGTTAAGCTAGGATTAGGCTAAAACTTTATTAGCAAGTTACTTATAGATCCCATTGAGAGTTGCAGAAAGTCTGGATAACCAATTGTTTTGACTTATAGATAGCCTACACAAGCCAATAGAAGATCAATAAATTTCATGGTCTAGAGAGAATTGGCCCATAATGGTCGAAAGGAGGAATGTTTAGCTAATAAGAGAGATATTAGCCAAATAAGATTTCCATAGGAGGATATACGATTGTCGTAAAATGGGCTCTTTCACGACTAAAGTATGAATTGTTATAATTCGTTTTAATGTATAAGAATCCTAATCTAAGTCCATAATCTAGTTGTTTCAACTTTTCTCCAATATGTTGAAGTGTAACCTCATTTCTAAACCCACACTCGTATTAAGTTGAATATGTTTTATCCAACTCTTTAGTCATAAAAAAAGAGTCCACTATAGACCCCTCATTACCTATCAATATAGATTGATGTGCATCCCATGTTGCACTAATATCCATGTTTTGAGTTTCTAAACCAATGAACTTTCTGTTAAACTTATGAACCTTGAGCATTTGATACCTAAACTATCTACCATTTTACATGTCTTGAGCATTAAAACCAATTTCCTTAAACTCATAGATTGTTATTTGAACCCCAGTTACCCTAGAGCCATAATTATTCCCTTGAACCATGAATCCTAAACACTAAGCCCTAAAACCTAAACCATAAACTAGACACCCTAATTAGTGATAAGATTCCTAATTACCCTAAACCGTAAATATCTAAGTCTAAACCAAATCCCTAAACTAAACCATGTGTCCCTTGAGACCCTGTACCGTCCTCAACCTTAGTTATTCTAAACCATAAACCCTTAACATGATCCCTAAACCCTAAACCATAATCCCTAAACCCTAAACACCAAATCCTCAACCTTAAACCCTAAACCATAAACCCTTAACATGATCCCTAAACCCTAACCATACCACCCTATTGAACCATAATTATTAAACCTTATCCATGAGCCTAAATGCTAACTTTTAAACTCCTAAACCTTAAAACCTTTGCCCTAAACCATATTGTTCCCTAAGCACTCTTTCTTGTTACCAAACCCTAAATACTTATCCCTAAAACTTAATAGGTTATAAACACATTAAACCTTTTCCCATAAATTAGTGATGGAACAGTCAACCCTAAATTTAACTTGTAAACCGGCCTTTGAACCGTGAGATTTTAAACTCTGAACCCTAAATCCTAAACCCTAAAGACCTTAACCCTGAATTTCTATACCTTACCTTAAACTCATAAACCCTAAACCAGACTATTGTTATACCCATAAACCCTGTGATGCCCCTAAACCCTAAAACCTGAACCATGAGCCCTGGTGAACAATAAACCCTAAACCCCATTTGGTACCTAATAACTTTAACCATAAACTCTTAATACATGTAACCCCGACCCTTGTGAAATGTCCTAATAAGATCATTGTTATGTGTATTTACTGTCATGTATAAATAGTTTCTAACGTGATCGATTAAATCATTTAGTTTTTGAGAGACTACTTCCTCTAAATGCCTAAACATACCATTTTTGTCCATTCTGAAACCACGCTAATTGAACACCTTTAAGAATTTTCCTTTTTTAGAGAAAATATAAAATCTGAATAATTTTAGATAGAATTGAATACTTCTGGAAAAATCAATGAAAAAAGTTAAAAGTATAAAATGATCATTCAAAGCTATTTTTTAAGACTAGGTTTTCAGGTACCCACCAGGGAATGAAAGCTAAAACGGTAAAAGTTGACTTCTCTGGATGATTCCAGGAGTTATGGAAAGAATTAGTATGAAAAAATAGGAATTGGAAGGATATTAGAATACTTTATAAGGTGGAATAATCAATATTTATTCAAGGCTTAAATATTTGTTTCAGGTCCTCAAAACTTTCACTGGCCAACTTTAAGTTCAAAGCATGAAATATGTATGCTAAATATTTGAGCTACATGATAAAATAATTTTTTAGAATAGTTTCATCTGATAATAAATCATAAAAATGTGATTCTGTCAAGTAAATTGAATTGTTAAGTATGGATTTCATGAAAATAACTCATATCAATTTGGTCCATTCAAGTCCTTCCATTTTCTTATCTCAAGCTATGCTAAAGGAAACCCATCTTCCATGAGGAACAAAACTGTATTTCACTGACCAACAAAAAGTGTCCACTGAATACCAAGTAAGCATGCATACATCCCTATAGGTTTCATTTGGCCTTTACAATTATGCTTTGTGCACTAGGATTGCATCATATTATATCAAGGTGAAATTTGATCAGCTCCAAGTAAAACTTTTTCTTTGAGTGACTTGATTTCATCATATCCTGACTCTATCATCGTACCCAAATCTCTCTAAAGAACTGTGTTCAAGATAAAATGAGCTAGTCATGCCACCGAGGTATAAAGAACATTTGTGTCAAAGTAGAAAGGCACTCGTGATATCTCCTTGTTAGGATACCATAGATAAAAGAACGAATGAGAAGAAATTTTAATCCATGAAACAATAGATTGTTAGATCCAGAGATAAGGTGAATATATGAAATTCATAACATCCAAGAGATGAACACTATATTCTAACATGGCAACCTCATATGAGTTCACTTGATGCAATTCACTTGGTAATATTCATAAAATTTCATTCAACACTTAAGTATGTGATAGACCTTACGGAGGAGACCACATTACAATGAGCTAATTTGGCTCTACCATAGGACAAGATAAATACACCTAATTGGAAAAGTAGCAATTAAGGTTCTATCTACAAAATGAGGACATTTTAATAAGAAGTAGACAAGCACCAGTAGAGATTTTTCATGGTCACTAATTAGTATAATTCAACTGGATTGTCTCCAAATTTCAAAATTTCTAGATTCAAGCAAGGGATTGACTCCTTAGTTATTTCCATAGGGGCTTCACAAAACCCTATCAAGGGGGAATGAATAACATGTCGTTTCCCCCCTTGGATCCCCTACAATAGTAGTGGCCCCCCACACCCACCTCTGTGAAGTGAGCTACAAACTGCACCACAAAATAACCTAGCATTTAATTGTGTTGTCACATCTCTAACAAAACATTTGTGTTTGATTGGACACCTAAATGTACCAGACTATACTATAAAATATCACATCATATAATGTCCTCATACATAAAATCTTGCTATCTTGATCTTATTTCCTGACAGGGGTTAAATTTGATGGTTTTTAGAAATTTTTTATGACTCTAGCTAATAAAATACTTTTCAAGATTTTTAAGATAACCATCACACATGACTTTCCTATTTAAAATATGACCATAATATTTTTATATAGAGTTATTAGCAATTTATATTAGTATATATTAAATATATTTAAATAAATATGGCTCCTTTAGGCCCTCCTAAACTTCATATAGCTCAAAATGTGTACGCGTTTCATAGCACTAGAAATGCGTACACATTTTTGGTTTGTGAATTACCAAGGCTAATAAAAATAATGCGATCATGTTATTGCAAAATGCGTATGCATTTTTCCCATTTTCACTTTTGTGTCTTCTTTTTGGCCCCCCAAATTAGTGCACTTATTCAATGTCATTTTGGTACTTAGGTAATACATTGCTTGTGCTATCGCCATGGACCTAATATTTAAATCCTAATAGCCAAGTATTTCTCAAAATCCTGGTTTGGATTGAGCTTCCTGGCCTTCCCGTGCATCTCTGGTCCTTTCTACCATAGATTATGAAACCCATTAGTAGGGTGATTTTCCATGAACATGAGCATTTATTTTCACTCGCCCTAAAAAGTGTGTGTGTGTCAAAGTGGACCTTACAAAAGATTTGCAGGACCATCTGGATATTCAAGTTGGGTCCATGCGTATATCTTAAAGGCGGTTTATTTTAACCTCCCGAACACGTGTTTTCATTTTCAAGCCTCAGACCATTGCATTCGTGACTGTCCACTTTTGGCTTGCTCTAATCCAACACCATCACAACCCACCATTTTTAAGTCTAAAGCTGACAGTCCGGTTGATGGCTATACTGTGGTTGGAACTAAGAAGAGCTATGGGGAGAAACCTTCTATTGAGGCTCTTCCTCCCTCCTCATCCCCTCCATCATTTAGGGATGGGCCAAGAGTGGTGTCACCCAACCCTTCGGTTTCCATTCCTTCCAAGACCTCGCAGAGCCAGGTTACTTAGTCTAATTCAGAGAATACTGGGAATTTTACATCACCATATCTTCCTCTGTAACACTCACACATTCCAACCTGGAAGGTTTCACGTGACGTGTGTGGAGAAAAGGTGGCCAAACGCCCCTCCATTCATGTTGCGTATAATGATTCAGGATAACTTCTTCTTGACAACAATTTTTCCATTCTCAATTCTGAGGATGGAATTCCTGACGGGAAGGAGGAATTTGATATGTCTAATTTTCATGAATTTCATGTCATGGAATGTTCGGGGTATGCCAGAGCCCTCATGAAAACTATCTGTTCATTTAGCTTGTCAGTTAATTAGTAATTTAGATATTATTTGTTTATAGGAAATCAAGATTTCTGGTTTTTTACTTTATAATACTCTAACTTGCATTTCCCCAGATTTTACGCATTTCCACAAGCAACATATTGAAGCCAGAGGTGGTGCTAGCATTTCCATCATGACAAAATTTTTGCATTAATCACTACTTTAGGCCATGATCCCAGTAATAGGGTTGTGTGGGTGATTACTAGTATTAATGACATTTCTTTTGGTATTCCTAATATTTACACCCCTAATGATGGTTCTGAAAGGAAAACTTTATGGAAATGGTTAGGTGACAACTTACCTTTTGCTTATTAGATGGGGTTTGGTGACTTTAATATGGTGGAGCACCCAGATGATAAATTTGACACCCTTCCTATGCATTGGTGTATTGGCAAACACGCAACCTAGTATTATTTTAAAATCTGTTGGGGTCTTTCTGATCCTCTTATCAAACAATGAAAGAAATTTAAAGACCAAGCTTGATTTACTTGGACTAATCTTTGAGAAGGATATAATTGGGTTTTAAAATGACTTGACCATGCACTTCTTTCATAATAACCCTATTTTGATTTTGACATGCAAGGTTCCTCCGTTATTAAGGTATGATAAGAAGTGCTTTTTTCAAACCACCATCCAATCACATTTAATGTTTTTTGGTAGGGGGCCCTCTTAAGGTGCCCAAAAATCAATTATATCTTAATGTTTCTCTATTGAGTCATCCTGAAGTGGTCCCACTCATTTCAAAAATTTGGAACATGGCACCCCGTTTGCCTTTTTCTACCAGCTGGATTTCTTGGTGGGAGGCATCGATTCATCGCACCACCATGTTCCTCCGCTGGTTTAGTAAATAGGTGGATCAATTTTGTGGGCGGTTTGATTCAGCTCTACACAAAGAATTCAGAAGGATTTCTCTACTTTTCAAGAATAATCCTTTTGAAACTCATCTTCAGTTCCAGGTTGTTGGTATTTGACACAAGCTCAAAATTATTGAATCTCATTTGGCCCATGGTGCGTAGATCCAGTAAAGACTTCCCTTGCTTAGGGTGGGAGACAAATCCTCTAAAATATTTTTCAAATCCCTTTAGGCCAAACATTCTCATCAACATATCAAAGCTATTTATGATTCACACCAATGGCTTATTGATCTCCAAAAGATCACTAATGATTTTGTCAAGCACTACCATCTAGTTTTCAAGCTCAGGAGGATTAAATTAAGTGTGTTGTTGCCCTGTAGAAATGTATTGATGTGGTGCCCAATAAAATTTCACCAGAGATCATACTCGCTGCGACGCCCCTCTCATTTTGGAGGAGCTTTATGCAACATTTCTTTGTCTTACAGATGACAAGTCTCTAGGTCTGGATGTTTTCCTGAGTGAGTTCTATAAACTATCCTAGTATTTTTTGGGACTTAACCTACTTTGGGATTACACTAAAGCTCTCCAAACTTGGTCTCTTGGGAGATTCATCAATTAAGGCAACATCAACTTCATTCCCAAAGTTGGTAACCTTGAACAAATGAATAATTGGTGGCTGATCACCCTGTTAAATGTTTCTTACAAAATCCTTGCTAAGGCGTTGGCTCTTCGTATTACTGATCTTCTTCCCAAAATCATTCAACCTGAATAGACTTGTTTTGTTAAAGGTCATTACATCTTGGATAGTATTATTGTGGTGTGGCAAGGCATGAAATGGGCTTGGGGTTCTTCACAAAGGCCTCTCTTCCTCAAAATTGATTTCCTAAAAGCTTATGATCATGTCGAGTGGCCTTTTATCATTGCCATGATCAAATCCCTTGGCTTTGGTGAATTCTTTCAATTGGTTGTTAGCACATTATTTTCTAATACTTCTTCCCGACTCACCATTCCATTGCCATCGGCCTTTTTTGTTCTATCAGACAGGGGTGCCCTCTTGCGCCAGTGTTGTTTGTGCTTGTTGCTTGTTTGTGCTTGTTGCCGATGTGCTGGGTTATTTAATTTCTCATCAATCTGCCCAAGCTCACATTCAGGGGATTGTCCTTTCAAATCATGAGACAAAACTTATCAATGGTCACTTCGTTGATGATTATTTTCTAACTATTGTTGAATCTGAGTAGAATGTGGCCAAGGTATTTGAGTGTCTTGAAACCTTATGTTTGGATTCTGGCTCCACTATTTAATTGGAAAAAACCTTGGGCTATTAGATGAGTTTTTTACCTCTTCCGGACTGGTTTGAGGTCTACCCCTGGAAATGGATAAGCCATGGTGAGGAATTCATATTTTTGGGCATTCCCTTTGCCTTTGAGAGAGACTCTGTGACATTATGGGAGTATGTTATTAACAAGGTGGAGCAGAAAGTTACCAAGAAATCATCCAAACCCCTTTCTTTGATAGGAAAATTACAAGTTTACACTAAAATATTTACCGCTACTCATATCTATTACTCTATGTATTGGTGCTTTCTCACAGTTCATTCACTCGACTTGCCAAGTTGCTTCGAGAATTTTTATGGTGTAAAATTTTTAGTTCAGTTGGTTTTCATAGAGTTACCTGGGAAGTCTATTTCCTTCCTCATGATCAAGGTGGCATGGGTATCATTGAAGTCTACTGGAAAAGCGTTTCCTTATGTGCTAAATGGGAAATCTGATGTTTATCGGGTAATCAGGCCTGGAAATCCTGTTTTGCTAGTACATTGAATCTAGATCCCACTATGGAAAGAAGTGTTGGAATACTATTGGATTACATACTATTATTATCACTTCAGCTCCTGTCAAAATTACAGGTAACTTTATTGCCAAAACTTTATGGAAAGCCTTCGAGTTGGTTAAGCCTTTGATGTAATGGGTTAGCGATGCTTTTCACATAGGGATCTCTTTTGATTCATAGAATATTTGGTGGTCTCCTATCATCACTAACGGTACTCTTCTACTTACTGAAAATCTGGGCATCAAAATGATCTGACTCTATCGCAAGGGCATTCATACCATTCAGGATTTAGTGCACCATAGAGATTGGATTTCTTGGCCTGAGCTCAAGATGAAGTTCAATATTTCCAATTCAGATCATTCGTCTATATACAAAGTTCAAGAGCTCCTAGATGTTATGCTACATAAATTGGGGCTTCAACCTCCTACAGCTTGGTGGCGTGATTTGTGGTGGAATCACGAAATTGCATTCCTTCGCTATAACACTATAATCATTTAATAGTTGTTGAGACCATTCTCGCTAGCCATTGATAAGATTAATGCTTGATGGGGATTTAATTCTACGCATTCCACTTGGTTTCGCCAACTTTCCCATACCTAGAACTCTCTTCTTGATCCTAAAGTTAACCACTTTCTCTGGTATCTTGTTTACCAAGGTCTGCCTGTGGGTGAAAGGCTTAGTCATATTGGCATCCCTAATCCTAAATGTCCTTTTTTCTCTCATTCTAAGTCATTCAAACACCTCTTTTGGTCTTTCCCCCATGCTCAGATGATCTGGAAGTGGATCCATTCTTTATTTCAGTCTTATCACCCTAAATTCTTCCCTTAGTGCATGTCCTTATTTAGTGATTTCAGTCCTTGGCATTGATACATTGATACATTTTGGCATCTATTTCAAGTCTATATTTTGTTTTATATTTGGAAAGCTCGCAATGCTTTAATTTTTTAGCATGATCAATCTGTTACTTTCTTTTCCACTAATGATAAAGTGATTATTCTATCTACTATGTGCATTCAGATTCAAGCTCAAGTTGCTAAGGTTTCCTCAGAATATGTGCATTTGCAGGATCTTCTTGATCATTGGGGGAGTGTGCCCTCAACTATGAGTCTGGTCCTTCCATATCCATAGCTCTCGCCACTTCGGCCATCGCCACCCCGACAGTTGCCACCTGCAGGACCACGTCAGAGGAGTTGCTTGTATAACCACTTTTCTACCTCTCCTTGGGGCCACCCTTCAACCCCGTCTTCCTCTAGACCTAGTTGGATCCCACCACTGAGGGGGAAGGGCATTGTTAGTGTAGACAAAAAATCATGCACTTTGAGTCATTATTTAGTCCCAGTCTCATACGATTATTCATATGGTTCTTAAGGGAAAAGAGTAATAATTAACCCATGTTTTGGCCATTTTACTTTACTTTCTGTTGTTACTTTCGATCTAGAACCCACACTTTCCCAGTCTATATTTTCATTCTGTGTTTTTCCTATTTCTGACTAGGGCACCCCAGGCACCTTGGTCCCCTTTTGGGTGCCTTGATCCTCTTTGCACTCTACTCTCACCTTTTGGGCACTTTTTAGCTGTTTGAGCTTTCTATCTTTTTGGTGATCGAACTTTTTGGGGTTAATTACAAAATTAGAATAAGAGAACCATATAGATATAAATTTATGTGACCATAATGAGGGACAAAGCACTATGCACTTATCATCTCCACCTAAGGTTGCATCCATCAAAAGGCATCTATAGCTCCATTTGCATCCATCTAGCTCCATCACAAAGGACAAAATCTAGTTCATCTGCATGAAACTTCATAGGAAGGGTGTCTATTGTTTCCATGCACAAATTAATTACATTCTACATCTAGTTACTTACTCGCTATCCACGTATGGCTGGCACAAGAGCAACATAGGGCACAATTCCACACACACACACACACACACACAAAACTACATTGGGTCTGAGATGTAACGCAACACTTAGTGATAATTCCATCCATTTGATAGTTGAGGACAGTCTGACCCCTTCTAATTTGTCTGGGATTTTACAGGTGATTCTTGCATTGTAGGTTTACCAATGCTTCAATGATCATACATCAACATTAATGTGATAGGAATTGAACAAAGGCGAACATCCAATGACACTCCAAAGGAGGTTTCCTTTCCATTTACACTGACGATCACTCCTAGATCTCAGACTAGGGTGCCCATGGGTGCCCCTATCCATGTCTAAGAACCCAGTCTATCCAGACAATCTATATCTGTACTTTCTCAGGATCCTATTCAAAGGTTTCCTCCTCTTGTTCACCTGCTTAACACTGCAACATATTCCTGCGACATCTACTAATCAACTAAGTCCCTTCTTAACCCTCTTTACACATTTAGGTTTTACATTTTATTGCTTAGCTTGTTTGGGTGTATTTCAATATTTTATTGCTTCATTTATTCAGTTTTTTACTGATCCTATAGAATTAGATTAGACAATAATATTTCTATTTTGGTGAGCCCGATGTCTTTCACGCTTAGGATCCCCATTCTTCCTCTACTATGTGTCATTAAATTCCTCTAATTTCTTTGTTTGATTTACTTAAGATGCATCTAAATTTCCATGTTGTTTTGCAAAAATCCCTAGACACCATGTATCTTCCAAAGATACACTGCCACATGAAATAAGTCATATCTTTGATCATCTATTTGATGACCCTAGTCCTTGTAATCCTCCATCTAATCAATCCATGTTGGATTCAATGTTGGGATCACGATTTCGGCTAGATCAAAACCCATGAGTGTTAGTCTCCGATATAATTGCTAGAGTTAATGAATACATGGGAGGTGGTTAGTCCATGTCATGAATCCCACTAGGAGCACTGAAAACTATCCAAAAAACACTCCCTCAGTGTTACCCGAGGGGATTCAAACCCATGACCCCTTGCTCTGATACCATTTGTTGGGATCATGATTTACGTTAGACAAAAATCCATGAGTGTTAGTCTTTGATACAATCTCTAGAGTTAACGAATACATGGGAGGTGGTTAGTCCATGTCACGAATCCCATGGGGAGCACTGAAAACTAGCCAACACTCAATTCAAGCTTTACATTATTTATTTCTAGACAAATTTCAGGCTATGGAATCCACGATTACATCTCTCAAATATGAAATCCAACAACTTAAGGACGCTTCTCATGCTCATGTTTATCCTCCTACATCTCATCTTCATGATATGTCTTCTACATGTGCTCATATAAGTGAGCCTCAAGTCTTTCCATTACCAGATCCTCTCACCTTTGATCACAACACTAAGGAACATGACATTCTTACCGAGCTCCTTAGTCATAAATTGATCACTTTAACACCTACTCATTCCTATCCTCCTTATCGGCTAACAAAATATAATGTTCGTCCATATTGCAATTATCATCGAATCAATGGAAATAATGACAATGATTGCTACATTTTACAATGGATAATCAAACATCTTGTCCATCAAGACTTTATCTCATTCACTACACAACATTCTATTGCATGCCCATCTACACTTTTTGCATCCCAATGGGTTCCTAAATCTGATTTGTTTATGTCTAATGAGAACCACGCTATCACTTCTAATGGTCATTCTACGGAAATTCAAGCACCACCTAAGCAATTGCCTCTGAAAATCAATATGGCACATCCTCCTCTCAAGACATCTGCAACATTACCAAGTCAAATTATGCAACCGCCTCTCAAAATAAATCAACCTTCTTCTCCTATCAAGTCTTCTGCAGTGTCATCCATACCACTAAAGATGCTACCATTTAATCTTTCTACTCATCCCACTCCACTTACATTTACAATTCATTTTGTCAAAGAAACTACTCCTCCTACTGATATCCAAGACATATTTCTACCACCATGGCATGGTACTGTTTTCATTTTTTGCACACATGCTTTCACCGCTTCACGTAAACTTGGTATCTGGTAGGTGACTCTTGTCACCTTACCTCTCGATGATGCACTCTTATTCTTTGGTTCACACTTTACTATTGAGGTCATCCTATACACATGAATGCACACATTGCATAATAGACACTACACATAAAACATTTTCACACATCTTACATACATACATCTTACTATACATCTTGTTTCATTTACGCATTTGGCATTATATACTACACATACTACATCCTCTACACATTAATCACTACATTACAAGCTATACATATCACACATATTCCTACATACATCATCCACATTCTACACATACTACACCATAGTCACTACATATTGTGCATTTTTACACATCATACACGTCATCTTACATTTTACATCCTACACCTTACAGATTACATCTTGAGTCTTACATCTACTATGCATTTGCACATCTTAGGTCATCTATGCATCTTGCATTACACACCATACACCCTACTACGCACATTCCACATTTCTCACATTCTCTTCTATGTGTTGCACTCACTATTCGATGACGTACTCTAGTCTCACGATCCATACTGGACTGTTGAGGGTATACATAAAAAATAGACCTCATCACCCTTACATGTTCCTCATTCAATATTTTCTCATGCGGTATACCTAAATTAAGTGATATATGCTTTAGGTTATAGGGTCACTTCTTCTACCATCATCTGGTGATAGGTTACATCATCACTTTTTCTTGCATCATTAAGTGATATACGCTTAGGCTATAGAGTCACACATACTTCATTTTTAGGTTGCACACCATTACTACACACTCATCACAACGCGTTGTACATAACACATAGATTTAACCATTTCTCGATGACGCACTCTCGTTTATGGTTCATTCTTGACTATTGAGGGGACATAATAAATGAACCTCATTGTATACACTTCCATTCACTCGGGGGGAATGTCGCTCCTATCATTCACTCTACATTTCATTCCATCCATACACATTATACTGCATTTTATGGTTTCATTTACTCTTTCTTAAACTTTCTCTTCCATGTTCGTTTTAGAACACATGCTAGATAGATATCTTGTATGTCATTATCATTATTATACACACATGCGTGTTCACTTGCTTTCTACTTGTGATTGTAGGCTATACAGGGATTACAAGCAACATGGATGCTTGACTACCAGTCCCACAACATCTTCTGGGGCCATTCACATTTATATGCTACAAGTGCTATTGTTTCATTTTTGTTCATAACAAACTACTTTGGTTTATACATGCTTTGACATACGCTTTATCTTTCTAACATGATAATGGGTGCTTCATGTGCAAATTTTTTTATGCAGGGATATTTTATTCTATACTTGTTTGTTACATTGTCTATTATTATTTGTTCTTGTTTCCGGGCTTTTCCCTTTGTCTTGTGTGCACACTTGTTTGTTTGTGGTAATCACGGCCTTGAGTGTCTTGTGACAACATGAGTGGTGTCACATATTTGCAACCCACTTTGTGTGGCCTACATTTTCTTCTTGGGTGTTTATATTATTTGATTATGTTCTAGCTTACACATTGTTTGTTTGGCTTACACTTGTATTCTACATGCATGCTTGTTCATACTAGCACTTGTTTCCTAGCCACTTATTTGTGTGTGCCTAGGTATTTACCAAGCACATTTCCCTTCCCCCTACAGGGAAGAGTTTCATTTTACGTGGTTGATCCTCTTTTGGAGCCACATTCTCCTATATGTGATGTCGCATGCACCCCCAAAGAGGGGGGGGAGGCATCAGTTGGGTTTACACACTAGACAACACAACAATGGTATAGTTCAATTTTTAGTTATCGTCCATGACACAGTGGGTTACATAGCGAGTGAGTTCAGACCAGTCTACAGAACTCTATACACATCGACTTTTGCAAGGTATATTTTCCTTAGCATTATGAGGAGAAGTTACAGGTAGGAGGAACATTAGAATTTCCTTCCTATACTTCTTTGGCCAATGGCGTCGAATTGCAAAAAAATACTAGACAATATAGAGATCTCTTCACAACTCTTGAGAAGGAGTTATAGGTTAGAGGAACATTGGACTTTCCTCCCTACACTTTTTTGGCCAGTGGCATGAGATCGACCAAAAAACTCGCATTTCACTGACATTTACAAGATCCTTTCTATCCCCAATTTTCTCATCATAGATCAAGTGCACATGTTGCTTTATCATTTTTTGTACTTTTTTACATGCGTTTTACATATATACATGCATTTTTACACATTACACATATACATTCATATTTGACTACTTGATCGTCTTCTCCTTTGTAGATGTGTTCGTATGGGAGCAAGAAATCAACAACACACACATGCTGGGTGCATCACACACACGATATTAACCATGTAGGTACACTACTCACATTGGCATATACACACACACTTCTAACCTAGGTTCACTTTCATCACTTTTTACACTTTTTGCATCTTTAGTCTCCACGCTCCATTTTTTTTTATCACTCCACACTTTTTCTAGTCCTTCAACACACATTATACATCACTCTACATAGATGATCAAGTACACATCTCTATCTACTTTATGTTACCAAGATTTTCACTCACCAACATAAAGTGGGAGAAAATGTAGACACAAAATAATTTACTATCAGTCATTATTTAGTCTTGGTCTCATAATACTATTCATATGGTTCTTAAGTGAAAAGAGTAATAACTAGCTCATGTCTTTGGCCATTTTACTTTGCTTTTTGTATTTAATTTCAATCTTGAACCCACTTTTTCCCAGTCTATATTGCCATTCTATGTTTTTCTATTTCTAATTGGGGCACCTAACCAGGACTTGGGTGCCCTAGGCACCCTGATCCCCTCTGGGGCACCGTGATCCTATTTGCACTTTACTCTCACATTTTGGGAACGTTCTAGCCATTTGAGATTTCTATATTTTTAGTGGTCAACCTTTTCGAGGTTAATTAAGGAATTAGAATAAGATAACCATATAAATACAGAGTTATGTGACCATAATGAGGGACGAAGAACTAGGCATGTACCATCTCCACCTAAGGTTGCATCCATCAAAAGGTATCTATAGCTTCATTTTCATCTATCTAGATCTATCATGAGAGACAAAGGATGGTTCATTTGCATCACATTTCATAGGAGGGGAGTATTATTTCCATGCACATATTTATTACATTATACATCTAGCTACTTGCTCATTATTTACATGCGACTAACACAAGAGCAACCTAGGGCACAATTCCACACACACATAAATAGAAATACATTGGGTCTGAGATGTAGTTCACTCAGTGATAAGTCCATCCATTTGGCAGCTGAGGACAATCTGACCCCTTCATATGCATCTTTAGTTTTTAGGGTATTGACGCTTTGTCTGGGGTTTTGCAGGTGATTCTTCCATTGCAGGTTTACCAGTGCTTCAGTGATCATACATCGACATTAATGTGATAGGAAGCGAACACAAGAAAACATCCAATGACACTCCAGAGGAGGTTTCCTGGCCATTTCCACCAACTAGGTCACCTAGATCTCAAACTAGGGTGCCCCTATCCCTCTCCAGGTGCCTAAGTCTATCTAGAAAATCTAGATATGTACTTTCTCAGGCTCATATGTAAAGGTTTCCCCCTCCTATTCACCTGGTTTACACTATGATATTGTCCCGCAACATCTGTGATAAGTCCATCCATTTGGCAACTGAGGATAGTCTGACCCCTTCATATGCATATTTATTTTTTAGGGTATTGATGCTTTGTCTGGGGTTTTGCAGATGATTCTTCCATTACAGGTTTACTAGTGCTTCGGTGATCATACATCAACATTAATGTGATAGGAAGCGAACACAAGAGAACATCCAACGACACTCTAGAGGAGGTTTCCTGGCCATGTCCACAGACTAGGTCACCTAGATCTCAGACTAGGGTGCCCCTATCCCTCTCCAGGTGCCCAAGTCTATTTAGACAGTTCAAATCTATACTTTCTCAGGCTCCTATGCAAAGGTTTCATCCTCCTGTTCACTTGGTTTACACTGTGACATTGTCCCACAACATCTGTGAATCAGCTAAGGTAGTTCTTAGCCCTCTTTGCACATTAGGGTTTTACATTTTATTTCTTAGCTCGCTTGGGTGTATTTCAATATTTTATTGCTTCATTTATTTGGTTATTTTACTGATCATATAACATTAAATTACACTAGAATATTTCTATTTTAGTAAATTAGTCAGCTCTCCGCGATGGGGATCTCTGTCATCGGCCATGCTAACCATTAATAGATCTCCTCCCCATGGATGGGGAATTATGGTACCGTTATAGATGTAGTTTCTTGATCATGACAGTTGACAGGTGGATCCTCCTTCGGTGGAGCTAAATAGTGGAGCGATCATCTCTCCTCGGGATGATCCTCCCCCTCCTCCTGGTGTTGTGGCTTGTGCTTGACTTTGGTGGTTGTGTCTTTTCTAATGGGATCTCAGGTTTCCCTGTGGCCATTTTGATGTATCCCTTATGGATTTTTCTTCTTTGTTGGTGCCCTTGTGGCATTTTTTGGGACCGTGAGTTCTCTGGTCACCCCTTACTATGTAACTCTATTTTATTTTAATTAATTTAAAGGGCAATTCCAATAGTAAAAATTAAAACTAAGTTTTATAATTTATATACTAATAAATGACCATCTTTATCAAACATGAATTATTCTACATAGATAAATAACGATAGTATTAAAATAGTAAAAGGTATAAAGTGAGGTGTAATTGAGCTATTTGTTTTTCAATTTAGATGAGTGTACAATGATCATGGAAGGTTGAAATGGGATCACGATAAATTCTTTAATGAGAACTACAAATTTATCTTTATGAAAATATTCCTAGGTCAGGGGTGCTTGTTTCATGGCTAAAATGGTCTTTTGGTCATTTTAATGGTTGAAAGTGTCATGCATGGTGATTTTTATTAATGAAATTGCCTGAAGATATGAACTTGACTTGAACTACTCTAATTCATCTAAATTTTTTGGAGTATATTTTCCTTTGTCTAATTTTCTAGGTTTTGGATAAGTGCATGTGGTTGTGATATACCCTACTAAAATTTTGAACAACAAAGAATAGTAAAATTCTCCAAGATCTATAGGGTTGGAACAACCTCAACATACCCTAATGTATGTGACATTTGAACTGAATATCAATAAACCAAAGAGGAATCAAGTCGTACGTAATTCTCCCATAGTGCTATATCTTAGGTAACTACAAAATTAATAATGCAATTAAGAATTTAAAATCTTGTTGTACTGTAACCACTATATAGGAACCATGCATTGCTTGATATCTTGTGAGCAACATTATAGGTAATAAACATTGAACCTTAACTATCACTTTGATTTTCCTTAGAAAAGTTGGCATTTTTGTAATTCAAGTCATATCACATCTTCCTACAATCATTTACATAGCACTCATATTTCTTGCAGTAGTTACACTATACATTAGATTTATCAGTTCATTGACCATGGTGGTGATTATTAGTGTTGCCTCAGCCTCTTAGAATGGATGTGTTGAAAATGATTTATGTTCTACTATCACTTGATTATTCTTTCCATCTACTTATTTTGTTTCATGATTTTCCTCTCCCTCTTCCTCTAATTGATGTCTACGACTTGAAGACATGTTCAAAGGAGGAGAAAAATGATCTATTAATCCTTTTCTCATGGGATAACAATGATCCCATTAACTCATCAATTTAGAGATCTGAGTCAATTCATTGGATTATTTTATAGCTGTAACTAAAGAGTCAAACTTAGCATATATACTATTAAAGATTTTCTCAATAATTCTAACATATTCTAGTGTTTCACCATGAGTAATTTGATTAACTACACACATTACGTGGGTAAAGAAAGCATCTACAATATTGGAATCTTTTATTTGTTCATATTTTCAAACTCTCATATGCATATGTAACTTATCTAGTTTTAGTTTACAAATAACTTGATCACAAGGGATTAACAATCCAAATCATTATGTATCATGTGAGTTCATATAGAGGTTTTTTAATATTAGTCAACATGGAGCCAATATATTGCCCCATATTAAGGGGTATAATGAGTTAAAGATAGGGAGGATGGAGGAGGAGTCATTTTGGGGTAGATGAAAAAGCCCTAGATTCTTATCATTTTCATTGTGTGTTTTTTCAAAGCAATGACACGTTTTTTATAGAAGAAACATGTATTTCCAGAGTAATGGCACAACATAACTTTCAATAATTGGGACATCCTTCATAGTATCATTGTAAAGTAGGTTTTTGCCATTCATTTTCATTTTTAATGAGAATGAATATCACAAAGATCAATAAAATTAATTAACAAGAATGCAACTACATATGACCCTTCACATTATGATATAAAGTTTAATTAAAGTGAAAAATGTAGATGGAAAAGAAAGGAAGAGAGATAAAATTACACATACTAAGAGTTTACACATTTCGAAGCTAATATGAATTTCATTAAGGTTTTAAGTGGACACACACACACACACACACACACACTTGAAAATGTAAGACGTTGAATCCAACAATGAAGAGATGGAAATAAAAAGGTGCATACAAAATATTATAGGGAAAATGGGTAGTTTGGATATATGGTAAAATAAGGGGTATTCTATAATTCAAAGTTATATTGGGAGGGGGTGTTAATATAATATTGAAATGTAGATTTGGACATAGGGGTGTTATTTAGTATCCTATGAACACATGTGATAGGACATAAGTTTACATAGTGAATCTTTCATGAGATTGATATACTGTCTAGAGACTCTCCCATGCCTGCTTTGATTTGGTTACTATTATAACTCATGATAAGATGTATTAATCTATCACTTGTTAGATGATGAATAATGCTTTTACATCCTTCTTCATGTTGTTTTTTAACAGGTATTTCTCTAGTTATTTTAATAATGTCAGATATGGTTGGTGGTTTGCTGGTTCAATGAAGCCATTTGTGACCAAATCCAAAACATCCTAGGATATAAATAGAGTCCTCATTTTAATGTTCCAATAGTCATAATTCTTGCCGTTGAAGATTGATATTTGTGGCTGATATATGCTTTCGCTCATGCTCACCGTGGTCCTACAACTGAACTATGAAATGGAGCTTAACTCAGATCTGTTGTGCATTGTGAGAACACAAGCTCTGATGCCAATTTGTGGGGATTGTATATATTGGAGTATATATAAAACAACTCTAGATAAACAAAATATAGAAAAATATGAAATAAAATTTCTATTAAAAGTTCATCAGCAACATCGAGTTCATGAGTAACTCAAGGGCCACACAATGCAATAATGACAAAACGAACATCACCAAATCGACCAAAGCCAAGATTAGTTTCCAAGTGGCAGTGGTGATCATCTTATACCATTCACAATCAAGTTGTAATGATCCATAATGAACTGGCTACATACATGACAATGAGGACCAGGTCCTCAATCTTTCTTTTCTTGTTTTAGTGTATGGTGTGATGTAAAAGTGAAACAACTGCAAACATATGAATAGGAGAACATATAAATATTGTATATTTATATGTTACTTACTTCTTTAGTGGTCTACTAGTGAGTAGTCCAACACTCATTAGAAGCGAAAGCGGGAACAATTGTGTTCTCATATGTTGGTGATCATTGGAAATATGTGGTTGGGCGGTGAAAATACCAATATTTAGTGAAATTGGTTGCATAAATAGTTGTGCTTGCATTGGTAGGTTCACATGCAACAAATATCTTGAGTAGCAGAATGTAGACCTAGAGTATGTGTTGACATATGGTTCTATTTCAAGTTCGTGTGGAGTGGTTCTCTTCCCTATATCCAAACTAAGGGGGAACACTAGAAATATTTAATTCACAACATATTATAGTGAGAAATAATGTACTATGTGAGCTGTTAGACAACTCATTGTTAAATTTAAAATATTGAATTAGTGTGACTATGTCATGCTGTTAGGAGTTGTAAGACCAATTCATGTATGTTGAATGGATGTAGGAGTTAGAATAGGTCTCCTATTCTGTAGGAGAGAAATTTGTATTCACAGGGAAATTTGTTATATGAATATAGTAAGGAAGAGTTTGTCGTGTCATCTGTTTACCAAATTTGTCAAGATCTATTCCTATTTCTGTTTTGAGGACGTAGTTCAGGAATGCATGAGCACGCTCATACACTCCCAAGTTAGCGATTCATTCAACATGCATAAGTGTTAGTCTGCAGATCTGTGTGATAGCTTCATTTGCTCCGTTACACAGATTTTGTGTTTCTTGTGCTCATTCAACTCGCCACTTGTATCGGGATCCATGTAAAAATTATCAAACGCAGGCTCAACTTCTTTGAAGGATCTGCATGTCCGCTTATACTACTATCAAAGAAATTGTCTTCACCGAGTGGGCTAAGTCCTTGACAGCAGCTATGTTATGCTTGTAGGTACATATTGTTTTTATTTTATAGGTTTTTGATATATTTCTCTGTGTATTAGTGTCTTATATTGTTTAGAATAAAATACAGATAATGTTTTTTTGTTATTAGATTATTAATCTTGATTAAATTGTGTGAGTTTTACAAATTAGATATGTAGTTGATTTCATTCTGTCAAAAGTAAAAATAAAATGTTTGTGTAAGTAGTCAAAATTCTTGTAAATCAATTCATTTTTGGTTGAAATTGACGTTCCATTTATCATTTAAGTTTCTTGGGGTGACATAGAGATGGTAAATACTATTTCTATGATGGCTTTTTTTAAAGAAAATGTACTGCCTCCAAACTCCTCCTTTTGAATTTAGAGAAGAATCATAAAATGGGGTTTTTCCCATTAAAAGCTACATGAAGTTGGGCTTTAAGTTAAATGTTTGTGAGTGTAACAATTCATATTTCCCTGGTTGACGTACTTGATAGAGAACTAGTGTATGCTTGCATAGAAGTGAAGGCTGAATAAATATGTGTATCCTTGTTCGTATTTCACACAATTTAATTATGTCGACGTGTTCCCATCAATAAACAGTTGATGAGAGGAGGAAACCTTCATTTAACCTTGTAGCCACATGCTTCGATGTCCATACGTAAGGAGAATGTTGGGAATTCTGTTAATACTCACATTAATCATGTGTGAGTAAAATATATTTGGTTAGATTATGGAACGTGAATCATATTAACAAAATAGAGATTAGAGGAGGTGTGTGAAAGAAAATAGAGATTAGAGGAGAGATAGTAGGGATTCATGATAAGGATATCTCCTTGTCTTTAGAAGAACAAAGGCCCATAGATGTAAAAGATATCTTTATTGAATCAATAACGAAGCTTAGAGGATGGTTCCATGTTGGGGCTAGTGCTTTTATTTATTTGGTAAATGTGGTCTCATGTAAAAAAAATTAATTTTTACTGCTAAAACCCAACAAAGTTCCTAAAATTTCTAAGCAACTACATTTTAGGGAGAGGATTTCTAGCCCCATAGAGCAATTGGAGGCACAAACAAAAATTTGCTGCTTAAAATTTTTAGAGAGTTTTTTGACACAACATTTATGTTTAAGCTTCCCTCCCTATTTTTCCTTCAAATAATTTATTTGAGATTCATCAAATCATACTTTTGCTAATGCTAAAGACTCCTATTTTGTCTCATCACATAAAAATAAAAAATCATGAGACATTATTAATGCTAAAATATCCTATTTTTTCTTCCCCTATTTGCTCAACAATTTTAACTTATCCCTTACATGGGACCACAACCTTATTGTTGTGATATAATCTATGCATTCTCTACCAAATTTATGAATCTCATTCAACTCTTTAATATAGATTGCATTTAGGTGTCTATACAAGGAGAATAAATATCTAGAAGTCGTTGAAAGTCATACTTAGGCCATGGTCCCATGGAATGGGTGCTCCAAAAATATCTCAATGGGTGCTGTTGAGAAAATTTAAGAGTATTTTAGGAGTTTTAAGGTCCCATGTTTTTATTAATTTCCTTAACAATACCCGCTAAGATATTATAATATCCCATTGAAGTTTTATTTATTGTTATTTGCAGGTAAACAAAAATCATATTTCCCTCTAAAATCACCAAAAACTAATTGTGGGAATGTATGGTATGTTCATGTATGGTATGTTCCACATGGATAAAATTCAGCCTAAATTGTAGGGGAACTCTCGCCCCTCCCTCTCTCTAGCCACCTCTTAATTTTAGGGGGGAAAAGTGGAGCTCCTATATTTTACTCCTAGATTCTATTATTTCCCATAGCTAGCTTCGAGAAGAACCATGGAACCTTATGCTACAAAAAATAGGAGCTGAAGCCCCTCCATGGGACCATGGTCTTAGTTACAAGAATAGATATGTTTGAGGCAAATTTTCTGACAAAACAAATAAGGTGTTAGAATAATTAATGAGAGGGGCCAAGGATTAATATGTTCACTATTTATGATGAGGAATCAATATTACAAACCATATGTATTTGTTAGGACGAGACATCCAAATTATACAACACAAATATGGATTTGTTCTCTTTATCCCTTATAGTGGCCATGTATAAAAGAACCAAGTAATCCTTATTTGGGTATTTCTATAAGGACTCCCTATCCTTAAGGGGTCTCTCTTTAGCCCATACTTGGATATTTTAGACTATACTCTTCAACATGGTCCCAAGATCCCATATGGGTTTTTCAGTTTGAACATGGAAAACAAATTCAATGGTGTTTTTGGCATTGATTTCTCCTTCTAGGTAGTATTAATGTGGCTTTATGTTTGTGTATAGTACATTTTGGTATTTCTCTACTCATGCCTATTTCATATACTTAGTGTGTTTTGTGTGTACATGTTAAACTGTGAGAGGGAGAAGATTGCTTGGATGTGCCAGAGAAAGCTGGACTAAAACATCAGTAAAACACAAAAGAGTATAAATTTGTAGTAATATGAATATATTCTCTCTATGGTTGATCAAAACGCAACATCCTAAGTGTCACACACATTTGCAGTCAACCTTAATGTTAAATTTTTGAACATGATTTGCTAAAAATAGTTGTGGCGTAGTGGTAGGTGGCATAATTAGCATCCTGCAAGTCACGAGTTCAATTTTACTGGACTCCATCATGAATGTACGTGATGGATAGGGTTATCCTTCAAAAACATAGATGAATTGTTCTTACAATTCATAAGAGGATGACATAGTCACACTAATTCAATATTCTAAATTTAATAATTTGAGTTGTCTAACAACTTATTATATGCTCACATACTACAATATTTCTCACTATAATATGTTTTGAATTAAATACTTCTAGTGTTCCCCCTTAGTCTAGATATAGGGAAGAGAACTACTCCACACAAACTCAAAATAGAACCATATATCAACACATACTCTAGGTCTACATTCTACTACTCAAGATATATGTTGCACATGAACCTACACATGCAAGCACAACTATTTATGCAATCACTTTCACTAAATGTTGGATTTTCATAGCTCAATCACATATTTCCAATGATCACCTACATATGAGAAATAATTGTTCCTTCTTTCACTTCCAATGAGTGTTGGACTACTCACTAGTAAACTGCTAAAGAAGTAAATATACAATAGTCATATATTATCCTATTCATATGTTTGCAGGTGTTTCACTTTTACATGACACCATACACAAAAAAAGAAAAGAAAGATTGAGGACTTGGTCCTCATCGTCACGTATCTAGCCACCATTATGGATTGTTACAACTTGATTGCGAATGGTATAAGATAGTCACCACTACCACTTGGAAACTAATATTGGATTTGGTTGATTTGGTGATGTTGGTTGTGTTATTATTGCATTGTGTGGCCTGTGAGTTAGTGACTAACTCGATATTACTAACAAAATTTTAATAGAAATTTTATTTCATTATTTTCTATATTTTGTTTGTTTAGATTTGTTTTATATATACTTTAATATATCCAATACCCAAAAATTGGCATCAGTGCTTGTGTTCTCACAGTGCACAATATAGTCGAGTTAAGCTTCATTTCATTGTCTAGTTGCAGTCACAACGAGCACGAGTGAAAGCATCTCTTAGCCACAAATGCCAATCTTCAACAAAAAGAATTTTACAACTATTGGAGCATTAAAATGAGGACTCTATTTATCTCTTAGGATGTTTTGGATTTGGTCACAAATGGATTCATTGAACTAGAAAACACCAAACATATATGGCATTATTAAAATAACTAGAGAAAGACATTTTAAAAAATAACATGAAGAAGGACATAAAAGTATTATTCATCATCCAACAAGTGATGGATGAATCCATCGTATCATGAGTTGTAGTAGTAACCAAATCAAAACATGCATGGGAGAGTCTCCAGGAAGTATATCAAGCTCACGAAGGATTCACTATGTAAACTTATGTCCTATCACGTGTGTTCATAGGATACCAAATTATACCCCTATGTTCAAATTATCTACATCTCAATCTTCTATTATTAACACCCCCTCCCAATATAACTTTCAATTATAAAATACCCCTTGTTTTACCATATATCCAAACTACCCATTTCCCTCTGATATTTTTATATCCCTTTTTATTTCCATCTGTTTAATGTTGGATTCAATGTCTTATATTTTCACAAAAATTATTTATATTTCCACTTAAAACCTTGATGAAATTCATAGTGGACTTGAAATGTGTAAACGCTTACTATGTGTAATTTGAACTCTCTCTTCTTTTATTTTCTGTTTACATTTATCACTGTAATTAAACTTTATAAAGTAATGTGAAGGCTCATATGTAGTTGCATTCTTGCTAATTAATTTTATTGATCTTGGTGATATCCATTCTCATTAAAAATGAAAAAAATGACAAAACCTACCTTTATAATGATAATATGAAGGATGTCCCGGTTATTGAAAGTTATGTAGCGTCATAACTCTGGAAATACATGTTGCTTCTATAAATAAAACATGGCACTACTTTGAAAAAACACACAATGAAAATATAATAAGAATGGGTTAGCTTATTCAGAAAGGCTACATAGTGTATTTTGAACATGGGAATTGTGTTATTTTGGACCAAAGTCAAGTAACTAGTTGATAGCAAAAGTAGAGATGACTACCCATAAAATGTTTCCACTAAAAATTCAAGTTAGTAGTCTTCAGCTAATGGTGAAATAATCATTGTCATAATTACTCCTGCTCAAACATCATCCCCCTCATATGCCCAAGTACTCGTGCTCAACTGTTGCCAAGCTCTCACTGCAGCGAGTACTATTCAATGAGCCTACAAAGCCCACTAAATTTTTACCTTCTCTACATCTTGCTGAAGCGAGTACTCAAAAGCGATACTATAATCAATTTTTAAAACTCAATGCATACTCCCAAGTAACCATCAAAATTGGAACGACAGTCCCACAAGAAGTCATTGAAGTGACATATCTTTATGGACAGCTGAGTGTAAACAGCACGCAGAAACAAATTTGACCGCTGTTCGTCAACTAAATTCGACTGCCAAAGTTTACACGTCAACACTACCGGGAATCCACCCTCCTTAGATGGTAGTCGTAAAGTGGTAAATTGGATCTTTTGCAATCAGTTCTGTTACAACACCCGCCGCTCTAACTAATTGTCCACCTTTTCAGACTTGTATTTCTACAATATGGACTATCCACCCAAATGCCCATACTAGCACCTTTCTTTCTTCGTTCATCCATCCAACCATTAAAAGTCCCGCCCATTATCACCAACTTTCATAGTAGTGAAATATCAAACTATCCTATCCACATTTCAAACAACCCACGTAAATGCCCAAGATGTCACCGAAGCGATACCTATCCAAAAGCCAATGTGCCACGATAACAAAGGGTTGCTGATGAAAAAACCTCCATTGTATCTAAAATGTCTTTTAAAGATGCTTTATGCTCACAACTAGTCACTGCAACAACTCCTCTAAAGGCCTACCAACATACAAAGTTGAAGTTGGAGAAAATCGCTATGGCAATATCTCCGAGAAGAGTCAAGGTATACTCCATATATGAGTCATGGCTATCACATTTAAGATTTGGACATTTGAATTTTGATGGCCTAAATTTTATGCAGAAAAAAATAAGGTGAAAAGATTATCGTTGATCAAGAAACCAAATGCCACATATGAGAGCTATATTCTATGGAATAAACACAAATATTATTTTTCTATCTAGCTCTCATACAAAGTTAAATTACCACTTGTATTTGTTCACTCATATCTATGTGGAGCATTGCATATACCTTCAATTGGTGGAAGCATATATTTCTTAACTTTTATTGATGATTTTAGTAGAAAAACATGGGTTTAGTTTTTGAAACATGATTCATAGGTGTTTAAAATGTTCAAAGAGTTCAAAAGTTTCCCAACTAGTATGTTCTTATTATTCTTTCATATGTAAAAGTAAAGTATGTAGCCACAACATCAATAATATATAGGGTAATATGGATGAGAATAATTTTATAAGACTTGTAGCATCAGCAAGCCAAAGTAACAACTATCATGTGTGAAAACAAATATGTGATTGCCTTGTCAAATAACCAAGCACATGGACAAAAGATATCACTCCATCTGAGAACTAGTCAACAATGGGGATCCTCTTAGACTATTGTAAATCAAAAGATCAATTTGCTAATGTATTCACCAAACCATTAAACAAGGTTTTAAATATCTTCATGATTGTTTGGGAGTCATTGATACTAGTAGTTTAGATTAAGGGGAAAAAGAATGGAGAAAACATTAATATGATATAATTCTTCTTGCTACGTTTCTCAAAGAAACAATGCTTTGGTGTATTGAACTATAAACAATAATTTTATAAGATTTCGTACACAATGGATGGTTTTGGAAATCACGGTCTTCACAAGAGCATTGAATGTATATGTAGGTCTGATAGTTGCACTTAGGTCATTGGAAAATAAATATGTGGTGTTATGAGTGATCAATTATTAGAGTTATTTAGATAATCAATCCTACCGATAGTAGGAAATTAAATTTGATCTCCACAACATAATGACAAAAACATGGCCCATCCAAACTTGAACTATGACCATGGTAGATTGCAAAATACCCTAAAAACAAAAATTACCTATTCTGAAAATTAATAGTTTTTCAAACTAAAATCTATTTTTCATCCCAAAGAAATAGTGTCAACCAAGCAATGAATTATTGAATACCAAATGATAAATTTGGTAGAGAATCCAAAAATTATAACACATGATGGTAAGTTTCGTTATTAATTCAATAATGAAATTCTTTTTGTATATAGGCCATTGTTATCCTAAACACAAGGTGATATGCTAAGTTTCGTTATTAATTAAATAATGAAATCCTTTGTATATAGGCCATTGTTATCCTAAACACAAGGTGATATGCTTATCATGAATCTCTATTATCTCTCCTCCAATCCCTATTTTCTTTCACACAACTCAATCGATGACAAGTTGTTACTACAACTCACATTACATTACTCATAAATAACTATAATCTAGCCAAATACATTCTATTCTCACACACAACTAATGTGAGTAATAATTGAATTCCCAACACTTTCTTCCCATATCAGTATATATATGAGCAAAGAGTTGTGTCTCATGCTCAGTACTTCCACCTAATTGCCTTGGAATTAAAATTAGCCTTTGAGCTTTGTGTTTTCAATAATATCATCAATAATTGATATTCTATGAGTTTTCTTCCCTATAATTTGTGAAGGTTGATAGGGTAAAAATTTATGAATGGTTTAGATGCCTCAAAAGGTCCTGATTTTGTATGGCTACAATTTTACACATCGATCCTGTCTAATAGGTAGCAATCCATGGCAAAGAATGTTAATCAACATAATAAGGAGGTGGTGGGTGTTGTGGGGTGGAAGTGTGGTCTTGAGGGGTTTTCATAGTGAATATTCAAATAATTTTATTAAATAATAAAAATTTGTATTATAACTTTTTATTAATTTTGTAAATTACTATATTTAAAGATTACTTAATAGTTCTATTGATCCTAAACCAAAACAAATTATTATATCCAGATAATAATAAATTACATTGTTTTTTTAAGTAAGACTATTGAATGTCACAAACTTATGTGATAGATGAAATTACGTTGTTACCTATATAATAATTCATTTTAATCGGATCAACGTGCTGCTCAACGCCATGAACTTTGGTAATGAATAGGAGCTTGCCTTTTAAAATTAAGAGAAGCAACTTTTAATGATACAAAACATAAAGGAAAAAAGATCAAAATTAGTACTTACATTGACAACGATTGATCCTTAAATATGGATGCCATGTGATTCACGATGTAAACAGCAAGAGATTCCATTATTAGTAAAATTCTATGCTATCAAAACTTACAACTCCGAACAAACCCATTAACAGGATTTCTTATTATTAAGAATTTCCATTCTACTATTCAATTCCTTGCCCTCCTTGCAGCTTTTCCTTCAATTCAGTACCCTCCATCCAATGTGATTTCGGATGACAGACAAAGCTATTTGACATGGCAAGGCTGCATTTTACATATGATGAATGGAAAAATAATTTGGAATTGAATTGATACCAAATCTGATAGACATAAGATACAGGTCTAGAAGTTGGGTACAAACGTTCCAATGTATCCAAAACCCATAACGAAAAATGCTCCTGCTTGCAAATATAGATAGATATAGAAGTGGTTTCTTCCAAATGCAAGGTCATATGATGCACAGAAAAATAGATAAACACCAGTCAATAGCTCCAGAACATGAAGTCTGCACAACAAAACAAAACAAGATAAGCTTTCAAAATCAATATACAGTTAACTATAGTTTTAGTTATAATTTAAAAAGTTTTTTCTTTTTAAGAAAGATAAACATCTAAGTCCTTTTAAGTCTTTTAATTTGGAATAACTGACATACTTCAATTTAATATAAAAGATTGAGAGATATCTATTCTACTAAATTTATATGTTTGAAATATAAATACTAATAAACACATATTTTAAAATATATTTTTATAAGTTCTATGAATCTTATAACTTATTTGTTTAAAATAGCTGTACCTAAACATCATATATATTTGCACCGCCATTTTTTTTACCATAAAATCAAAATTTCAACAAAAATTACTAAAAAGTGTTTTGACACATTGATAAGTTGTGCGACTTATAAGCCACAAGTTTACATGATAAATAGGCTCTTCCATTGAAAACGGTCTTCAAACTTTATTATTAATAGAATTTTTTAAAAATTGCATCCCCTATTTTTTCACCTGGTTTTACCACCTTAGCAAATAATTTCTCTTATCATATGATCAACTCTTTCTTATGCTTGTTATGACTGAGTCTCACATTTGAGGAAAATAAAATGAAAACGAAATCAATTACCTTTCACCAATCCTGGACCTGCTTTTCTTCATTTGCTTAACACTCTTGGTTTTCAAGGCATCTCCTAATTTCTCAGTCACAACCCACTCATTAACTCGGCCTGCTTCCAGCAATCCAATAAAGGTTGCCTTTGTTCTGTGCAGAGACATCACATTCTCAAACAAGATCCAGAATACAAGCAAATGGATGGATCTGCAATATAAATTCCATTAGTTTAGGTTGCTTTCTGGCCATTATGTTCAGCAACCAAGTATGATAATGAAAATGACAGCTTGCAATTTACCAAAATGGATTGTACACATGTATGTATACATACCTAGGAGTGCTCACTGCATTTAGTAATGTAATTGTTGTAGGAATGTAGACAGCTCCCCACTTTGGCAATTGGACTTCAGGTACCAGCACAGTTGCAGGTATCACCACACAGTAGAAAACAAAGGTGACAATGTGGGCCACTATTTTTCTCACAAAAAAGAAGCCATAGATTACATGGAATTTCTTCCATGCAGACACATGCTGCAAGTCCAATGGAGCTACTTAAGTCACTAACCAAAAAAAAAGAAAACCTTTTAGTCCAATTTGAAAGAACATTATGTTAAATTAATAATCACCCTGTTCATAATGATCTCCTTCACCATCTTTCTGAACAGATTGGCAGGGCCACATGACCATCTATGCTGCTGATAACGGTAGGCTTTGAATGTACTTGGAAGCTCGTTCTTCACCTGAAGTTATATTCAGGTCAAAATAAGATTTTCATTTTTAATTATGAAGTATTACACAATTGTACAAATATTTTCTGTTAAATATTAATTTGATACTTGATCATACAAATGTTGGAGAATTCATAGCTGTACACCCACATAGACAATAGTCTAAATACGTGTAACCATTTCTTAAAAAGGATTTTAAAAGTCATTTCATTCATTTTCAATGAATTGTTTTTATCCATCTGAATTCGGTTATGTCTATCCTTTTAAAGTCGGCCTTAATAGGTGATATATAAACCCCTTTTTTTCAAAAAAAAAAAAACTTTAGAGGTCACTTCTTTAATTTTCAATGAAAAGACTTAACCATTTAAATTGGGTGTTAATAGTCTCAATACATGAGCCATTTTTCCTAGAGAGGACTTTAAAAGTCACGTCATCAATTTTTGTATGGTGTAAAACATGAGTGTACAAATATAACTCTAACAAATCAGTTTTGGTTAAGTTCATATATAACTCTAACAATGCATCTAAGTGATTATTCAATATAATTCCAGCAATGCATCTAAATGATTGTTCAAAGTTCACCAGTGAAAGGATTTGTCAATCTCAATTGGGTGTTATATTATGGGATTTTGGAGGTTGAAAAGAATGTCTCACCCCAAGGTTCCCAATGAATACAAATTTCCAGCCTCTAAGACTTGCACGAACAGCAAGATCCATATCTTCCACTGTAGTTCTGTCTTTCCATCCACCAGCCTCATTCAGGGCTTTGATACGCCATATTCCAGCTGTGCCTGTTCATATTGATTTGTTTGTGAGTACACATGAATACTTTTTATGCAGAAAGACAAGGCAAAGGGTCATAGAATTAATAATACCATTGAAGCCGAAGAATGCATGAGTTGCTGAACCCACTTCTTGTTCCACAGAGAAGTGATAATCCAATGACATTTCTTGCATTCTTGTCATCAGACATTCGTCTGCATTGACTGTGATTCCATGAAAAAATATCAGACATCTACAGAATTCTAATCCTAAGTATAAAAAACATGTTTTACTTAATTAAAAAATTCTTAAACAATATGTATAAATCACTAGGTTTAGATATGAAGGATTCTCTTAAAGTGTACAATGACTGTTATCATTAGAGAGCTGTATCTAAAGATCGCGCTCTTTCACATTTTAAGACGTCCATTGATCTTATATAATAATCCACCTATTCAATAGGAGTTTTAACATATGACTGTACTCAAACTAAGGAGAGGGTGAAGGACTTGGACTAAAGAGAAGATGACCCCACTACAAATTATGTGAATCTGTGCCTTACCCACTCGAACACTAGTCAGGAAAAGCTGGAGGCAACCAGTATTAAAAAAACCTCAGGAAGGCCCACCAAATAATGGGCCGATGAACTGTCTAATACGGTAGTTTTGAGTGGGATTTGACATGAGGTGGGGACTTTTTATGGGTCTTTGCAAATGCATATATCTCATTGGGCCATGAAATGATGTTTGTGATATTTGGATTGTATTTGCAGAAACATTCGTGAGAAACATCATCTCCACTAGAAAACGAGGGAATCAATACAAGTCCACGTAAAACACACCCTCAGTTATGGAATGATCCCATCTGGTCATTATTTTGCCAATTTACCAAGTCAGAAAGATGATATATTATATGGCCATGATAACCAAAATCATATGATTGATCCTTCAAGCACAAGCCACAGAATAATAACTTTCTTGTCACATAATATCATTAATAAAACATAGGACTATGATAGCCAAAGCATAGATATGATTGATCCTTTAAGAACAAGCTAAAGAATAATAAATTTATAGCCCATAAGACATTCTCAGTGATAAAACTTCAAGCCCAAGAAACCTAACTATCAAATAATATAACTTCATAACAAAACCGATATGTTTGAAGGTGACTACCGAATTTCCAGCGGGCTTGAACCAAGGCTACGTCAGGATTATGCATTAGAAACGGAACTGCCCTCCATAGAAAATCTGTCTCGGGCTGGAAATCTGCATCAAATATTACAACGTAATCACATTCCCTTACGTAGCTGTGCTTCATCCCTTCTTTTAAGGCTCCAGCTTTGTAGCCATTTCTGTTATCTCTGATCTCGTATTTGATGTTTATCCCTTTGTGACTCCATTTTTGGCACTCCATCTCCACTAAATCCTGAAACAATTCAATCAAACCCAATTTAAGTACATTAACAAATTTGCAATATTTTCAAGTGTGATTCATACGAACAAATCTTAAAGAATACAATCTAAACTCCATCTTAATGATGGTCTTTTTTTGATGACGAGTTATGGGTGGTGATTCAAAATGCACCTAGTTAAAAAATTTCATACAGCTTATTCAGAAACCAGTTTGCAATCTCAAGGACTGTGGAAACATAAAAACTCTTAATTAAGAAGATAATTGGAAAGAAATTGGCTGGTAAATTCAAAAAAAAAAAATCATGGATTTGAGATTCTAGAACCTTAATTGTTGGGTCAGTGGAATCATCAAGGACTTGAACAATAATCCTATCTGAAGGCCAAGACAACCCACAAGCCGCCCCTATAGAGAGCTGATAAACCTGCATTGATGGCAACCAAATAATTTAAAACCTGGCAAATTATCACTTGATAAGCCATATATTTTGTATATCTCAGTTTGAAAAACAGTCCCCTAAATATATGCAACAACACTAATATATCATAAAAAAACCATTTAAAAATTTGCAAATCCTGAGCATTCGGAGATCAATTAATATGGATGTACAATAAAATAAGCATATCATTCAAAGTAAAAATTCCAAATACTAAACATTTAGAAATTAACTAATATTCATGAATTGCAATACATATAAGTCTGTAACCAAATTCAAACAAACAAACCAAAAAACATTGTTACCTCTCTTTCATTGTACATTGGGATCTGCACCAAGACCATAGGATAAACAGTGTTGCCAATCTCCAAGTCATCCTTCATGGGTTCCCACCTGTATTTCTTCTCTGGCTTTTTCCCAAACACCTTAAGCAGCACTATCACAATTGCCATGTAAACTCTTTCAATAAACAACATCACAGACATGAGGAGACAGATGGTTACAGCCAAATTTAGCAATGGGGCGATCAATGGAGCTCTTATCTGCTGCCAAATCAATGCAATCTGTTGGGTCATGTCATCTCCTTCCCCTCCCACTGCCTCAGGAAACATGTTACCATTCATTGTCAACCGATCCATATTAGTGCCCAACCAGATCTCAATGCTTGGCAGCAACGGACTGTGTATGGAAGCTGCCTGCTGTCTACTTCTTATATACTAACTCCAAAGCCTAGATTTTTCTTTGATCACATCTAAGCCTCCTCTGCAAGTAAAAAATGAGGTGTCTAGTCACCATCAAATCTATCAAGCTTATTCAGACGATCCCTGGGACTGTTAACACCTAAATTAAGCAATGTAGGAGAAGTCTGACAGAGTGCGACCCCCAAATATGCACACATTTAACTCTTTTCCTACATAAACACCATTCTCGTTAATGCATGTATAATTGACCATTGGCAAACCCTCTTGTGGGGTAGATTATTGATCTTTTATTGTTTTTTTAAGGTTGGGATGGGGATGGTTCCTCTTCCATAAGATTAAGGATCTGAGGAAGGGTAGAGACCACTCTACCCACTGAGTTTTTATACTGATCTCTCTTGTTCTAGATTGAGAAATGAAACGAAATGGTTTTAATTAAGTATACCAGACTTCAAACGGGTATAAATTTTGTCTGGAGCTTTAAGTCTCACCTACTAATCAGAATTAAAAAACAAAAAAAGTGGGCTGGTTGCCTCCTTAATTTAAACTCCAACCAGCTTCTTTTAGAGGATAATATTGATGGTTATGGAGTCACCCTTTTTGGATTGAATCCCCCCATCTGTTTCTCTGATGAATCTGTTTCAACCACTGTTGAAGGCACAAGGGAACTCGATGAAATGGGGAGATCTGTTGCTTGGGAAATTTGACCAAGGGGCCTCCTTTTCATTAAGGTGCCTCATCTGAGACGCAACAGATGGTATGATAGGGGGGCTTCCTTAGGTGGGGGAGATATTTTCGTTGATAATCCACCGGGCCTTTAAATTAACGGAAATTTGAGGTATGGGAAATACGCGAGGTGACACGTGGCACAACCTATTAACCATTGCTTTTTCTTTGTCCGACTTCACGACAGAAGTTACACAACCAAGTTTGGCACGAGATGAACCGAGGGCTATGTTTACTCCTACATGTGCGGAGTGAATGTGCACCGTTGATGATTTCTTAAATGATTTTGAGTTTTTTATATGGGGGTTTTCTACATTGGGAAAGAGTTAGGCCTGGTAGGGCTAGGATTAAGGAATATGTCATATATTAAGGATGTTAGGTGATTGTGATGGAAAATCATTATGAAGGATGGATTGAGAATTTGACAAAATAATTTTGGATTCTTTGTATGGAACATTAATTGCTTTAAAATTACTCAATTACTAGTGTAATATTTAATTTTACATTTATTTATTTTTATTAAAATAAATATTGAATTTAATTTTATTAAAATAAATATTGAATTTAATTATAATTAATTTAATTTATTTATAGAAATAATTCTATTTTTCTTATTAAATAAATTATAAGATAATATAACAATCGATTAAAATCTTGCATACATTTTTCTCTCTCAAATTTTTTATGTAATATTATTCATCTTCACACAAAATTTAAATCTAGGTGTATGGAAAGTGGATTGAAAGGTAGTAATATAATAAATAAACAGAGTTAAATTGTGAAAAATGAACTATAAAATTAAAGCATAGTTAACATAGGGAATGGTAGACAACATTAATGATTATAAAAAATGTAAAATATTAAAACAATTATGTAGGGTTTGGAAGATAATAATAAATTTCAAACAATTCTACAAATAATGACAAGTGATAGACAAAGAGGATAGTTCTAGAAGTGATCACAATCGAACCCTATAAAAATAAGAGTGTGGAAGTATAGAGGACCACTTCTGTTGGACTACAACAATTTCTATACAATGCACAAATTGTCGATTTTCTATGGTAAAATCTGATCTGACAACTGTTTGCAAGGTAATTTAATGTGTAAAATCTTATTTGAATTTTTTTCCATCATTTGCAAATCATCGGAAATCAATATTCATGTGTAGAAGTTATAAGCCATGTTTAGTTCCTTGCAAAACCCATAAAATGGAGGAGGTTTAAAAAGGTTGTGGTATCCTTCTAAACTAATATATGAATCTTTTGGTTTGTAGACAAAATCATGATCAACAATCGTGCAAGTCAGAACACATTCTTATGCCACAACCCTTGCCCTTCACATATATGCAACAACTCATATAATTAAGAATGAATCCATAGATGTTTGATCTCTAAGGCTTTTGGTATGGGGGCGCTTCAAAAATATAATACTCTTTTAGATCTTCAATACCACTTTTATGCAATGAAAATAACTCAATACATGCAATGCCCTCTTGATTGATTTATATATATTTATCCTTAAATACACTAGAGCACCTATGTTTATATAGAAGTCTTGATATTTAAATTAGGGCCTTGTTGACATGTAAGATGGGAAAATTGGACAAAAGAGGATGTGGATACCTAAATATGGACCCATCAACATTTGGTAATTAATCTTGGCATTTAGCTCGACACATAATTCATTGTGCAATAAACTGACTAATTCTTACACTTGTCTTTCTTGATAAACACTGACCTGACCACTAGGTCACACTTGTTATTAATCATTGACTAGTCAAAACTAGATATTCTCATATTATAAGACACATCCTCATACATCTGGTCATTTTCTTGAATAAACAAATTGTACTATGCACTGTGCTTAGACAAAGTTGACCATGTAGAAAAAATTCTATTGGTCAACTTCATAAAAAGTTGATGACTTTGTCCTAATTACTCTTATGGTCACATTTTCAATTCCACAACTTACCCTAGTTAGAAATGAGTTATTTGAGTGGAGGATCTTACTGTAAGAGTTACATATATAAGAACATTAACTAACATATTCAAAGTACCTTACACCTCACATATTTAGGCTACCTATGAGATCACAACAAAACACTCAATTGTAAAAACACTCTCTCAAGAATATTCAACTAGCTTTAAGTTTACACACATCATTGAAAGTTACCCCACGTCATTGTAAAGCTACATCACATGCCAAAGATCGTTGTTGATTTTTGGATGTCCTAATAGGGTCTTCATTTCCAAACACATTTTGATATATATCTTGCACACATTCATTGGATAGGGAACTATAAGTGTTTGATGCCTCTTCGGAATATTGCTAAGTAGGCACATGGGGGCGTCACCTTAGTAAGGTGGTATATAACACATGAGATCATATAGGGGTTATTTTTATAAGGTTTTCACTAATATATTGGTATAAATAGAGTAATAGTGTAAAATTGTCACTCCTTGTAATAATTTAAGGTTATGTCGCTGTAAAAGTTTAATAACAACTAAATTAATGATGAACGTTAATTTTTAAATATGTATACACACACATAAACATATACATATACATATACATATACATATGCGTGTGTGCGTGCGTGCGTGTGTGTGTGTGTGTGCGCGCGCGCGTGTGTGGAAACATATGCATACACATATATAGATGTATACATATCCATATATATTCATTTACCTTCTAACGTTTGTTTAATTTGTATGATGATCACTTTTTGTTTGCATTGTTGTATGCTGATTTGGTTAGTAGGATTTCATCATTGTTCACGATAATTAATAATGATTGCAATTGTTAAGGTTACTTTGCGAATGTTACGATTACTTTACATTGTTTAAAGCTATATTGTAATAACTATAACATCAAATGAAACGGTCTTATATCGCATTGCTTTGTTCAAGTTGACTAAATTTCTTGAAATGGTTTAAATTTTAATGTTATTGTGAACGGATCTGAGACCACTATGAAAGGTAATTATACATGTTTAATTTCATTAAAATGGTCATAGACCATGAGAAGAATTAAATTGTTTATATAATGGTATTAGACCATATTTCATTGTTTAAAATTTCGTACACTTGGTCATAGACCATTGGCAAATAAGTATTTCTTATTAGTGTTTATTAGTTATTGTTTACAATGGTCATCGACCATAATACTTGGCATGGAGAAGGTAAAGTTATTGTTTAATAATGTTGATTTTATTGGTCATCGACCATAGCCCTTGGCAAATATTAATCATAAAGATTATGGATTGTTGTTATAATGGTCAACAACAACTTTGGAAAGGAAATGGATACATTTAAAAAATTTAATGATTATTGTGGAATGGTCGTGGACCATGGAAAAAGTAATAATTTTTTGGTATATTGTTTATTTGCTAACATGGTAACAGACCATATGCATTGCATGCAAAGAAATTAGAAATTGGAGGGAAGTGGAAACAATTTTTGAGGAATCCACAAGTGGCTCTTGCAATTATTAAATGCATTAAATAAAAAATTGGGAATTGGGAAGCATGTTTAGCAAGCCAAAAGACATGTAAGCCCACATTCTCTCTCCTATACGCATTTTTGGGGGGTTTGTTTTTGTTTTTATTCTGCTAAAACTTTACATGGAGGAGGAAGAAGATAAATTTGGAAAGTCTGTCTTGGCATCCATATGCATGAACAGAAGATCTATTAAAATAGCGAATTTCTATTCAATATGGTTGTTTGGATTTGGGATCTTTAGCTGGAAATGTAAGTTACAGGTTTCAAAGAAGAAATTAGGGAAAAAGGAAGAGCAAGGAAAATACAAATAGGCATGAGTTATTTCTACTCTATTTTTGTTGTTTTTCATTTGAAATTTGGGGATACGTTTTGGTTCTCACGGTGATTACAAATATGGTAAATTAAGTAAATATAAGAATGAAATTAGTATTTTTATTGGCTGTGTTTAAATTAGAAATTTGGGCATGATTTATAATGAGATTTTGGGACTATTATTCCCTTGTTGGAAAATGTGCATACCTATTTTATTTTATTTTTATTTCAGCCCGTTTTGAGCTTGATGAAGGTTGATTTGGCAATGAAATATGCACCTGAGACTTTTCTCTTTTGAAAACATTATTGTTTCTCTTATTTTAATATTAAAACTTGAAATAAAAATAAGAATAAGTTGCAAGAAATAAAATGGGTTTGCATGGATGTTAATTTTGTTTTATTTTAGTGACCTAGATTTGTGTTTTTGACATAAAAATGATGGATAAGTTTGTTGTTTTAAAACTAAATCTTTCCTTTGATTTCTATGTGGAAATCTTAGAAAATAATGAAAAATAAATTGTGGGTTTGTTAAAAAAATTTTGATTTGTAGTTTTTGGTTATTTGGGCATCTGGGTCTGGTTCGAAATAAAATAATATAAGACACATATTTAAAATAAGATTTGGGTTTGAGGAAAATGTGAGTTTATACTATACAAATTTGTGGGTTGTTGTGATATGCCTTGTATTGGAATTATTGTTCAGTTATTTTTTGCCAAAAAAACATTCTTTGTCTAATTGAATGTGTTGTCCCAAATTAGGAACGATTTTTTATGGGATTGAAGTAATATCGTTTGTTTTTAGCTCATTCTGAGCTCACCATGTTGATTTTAAATTTTTTGAAAGCTCTTAAGGAGTTGGGCCAATATTGTGGGTTATTATGTTATTTTACGAATTTGATTAAGCTTCCTTAAGCTTGTTATATCTTATTTTATTCTTTACGTTTTTGAAAGTGGAAGGAATGTGGAGCTGGCCCTTATTGAGGATACATGCAATAATATATTTCAATACTATTGGGATTGATTTTTTGTGTGCATATAAATAGCTTTTAACTTGATTATTGGTTCGATCCATTGAGAAATGGTTGACTAGTTAGATATTGGCATTAACTTAGTATTAATCCTTTCTGAAGCAATGATTAAGTTAATATAATCATGATTGTTTGAATTCTATTTTGACATTGATTGATCGAGTGCATCGATAGCCCTTAGATTGATGATTGTTTTGATCCATTGATAAATGTATGATTAATTAGATATTAAAATTTAATTATCATTGAAATTTTCTATAGCATGATTATGTGTCGAAATCACGAATGTTTGAATTTTAATTTAAGTAAGGACAATGGGGCAGATGTTGAAAATGAATGATTATTTATAAAGTATGAGTCAGTTTTACCTCCTTGCAAACATTATTTTGAAAAGATTGATGTGATAGTTGTAGACACCCTAAAAATACATTCATATTTCTATTCTACTTCTATCCAACTATAATTAATCAAATTAATTTTATCTTTTCGTAATACCCCCTTCAGAATTAATGAAATTAATTCCTTCATTCAAATACACCTTTTTAAAATTAATCAAATTAATTCTATTACCTAAGCTATATTCCTATCCTTTAGAATTAAATAATTTAATTCTACATGCTCTTGGAATTAATTAAATCAATTCCTAACACCTTCTAGCTAATATAATTAAACATTTATTTATTTAAATGGTTATTTATCTCCTCACAATTAAATATTAATTAAATTAGTTACTTAATTCCACCTATTCTAGTCAACTCAACTTGAACTCCACTTCTAAATTCCTAGAAAGGAGGGGGCTATAGAGTTGTGCATATAACCAACTTTCTAGATGTAACTTCTATTATTTCAAATGTTTGCTACCCCTTAAAATCTGCAACTACCATTGCCAAGTCTATTTATTAACTTGGGTGATTACAATTACTAACCCGGAACTTAGTCAAACATCCATCCACCTTTCATTTCTCTACCCTCAGCTGTAAAAGCAAGCCATTTCCGTTGTAAATCCATCCCTGGAGCTTTGAGAAAATTACATCTAACATTTGCCAATTTGACATCCGCATCCTTGTGAAATATGCTCGTAGCATTTTCAAATCCATTTGGAGATCATATTAAGAAAATCCACATTCAAACATCTTTAAGATCATACAAGCCTAAGAAATTTCATGATCTTACTTGAGGTTTGCAAGAGATTACAGAGAAGGTATATTTCTTTGTTTATTTCCTTTATCTTTTTTTTGTCTGTTAATTTTCCTTATTTACATTTTAGCATGCCCGGTGGGAGTCTCACATTCTTTTTTCTCATTTTATTTTCTCATTTTATGATTTAACTTTATTTGTGTGTTTCTTGTCTTCATTTAACCTTGCTATCAAAATTTTAGGTTCCCAAGTGAAATACAAAAGCCAAAAAACAAAAAAAAACCAACTTCCTAGCCGTGTTTTGACCTTTTTTTATTTTCCAGAACTATCTGCGCTAGTGTTAAATTTCTTGTGCTAGCGTTGAAGTTCATGCGACACTATCAACGTTGCACGTGTTTCCGTCTAAGTTCACACACTAACATCACTAATCCTTACGCTAGCATTGTATTGCATGCATCTCCATTATTTTTGTTTCGCTAATGTTTAACACGTTTATTTTGTAGGTCCTTTGTAATGATAACACATCTAAATGCACGTGCTAGCAGAATTTGTAATGCTAGCGCACTCAAATTTCACATGTTACTGCACGCGCTAGCGTAGTCTTCCTATGTTTTCTCAATTTTCTATTTTTTCCATCTTTTTTGATTAAATCTAACCTATGTTTTATAGTATTTCATTCCATTTATGAAAATTTGTTTTTGTTTTAAGAATTGATAGAGGAATTAACATTTTTTTTAATCACTAAGGGATCACGTGTATGCTCTTTCATTGCGCTTTGTAAGCAATCTTAGAAATCATAAACGTGACCTTCATTTTCAAACATTTGTTTAAGGAATTAACATTTTCTTTTTTTAATTAAATTTTGTTCATGCATATGATCTTTCTTCAAACTCTTAAGTGATCTTGGAAATTAGAAACGTGGACTTACTTCTATCTTCCTATCCTCTACCTACCTCAGGAAAATATTTTAATCCTTGTTTGTAGGACTGACATTAAAGGAGGATATTAAACATTAAAACTACTAACTTCAGGTTTCCTCGAATGATGTTTTGAAACAGTCTACTAACTGTAGATTTCCTCAGTAAAAGAATGGTGGTTAAGGAAATCTCATCTTTTAATTAAGATAAAATGAACAATTCATATTGTATTTGCAGGTGCAGTTGATAAGGCTATTGCCTAATTTCTATAACTATGGGAAATGTTTTGGCTTAAGAAATAAAACTCATTTTAGGAGTACCACATGAACCCCAAAGTAGTCGGTACATTGAGGGAATTGGATGATGAAACGGGTACCTTTTTTCCCAACTATGTAGTATGCATGTGAGATTAGAATCACAGATATCCACTAGTGGCGACTCTAGTGCGATTCATTTTGAGCAAGATATTTTCTCAAGGTTTCAAATGGGGTAAAGTAAAATCGAAAACTAGCAATAACACCACACTCGCTTGGGTATAATGTTGACACCTAGTTGAGAGAACCACCTAGGAAGCCACACATTGTCCAAACCAATCTAAGTTAGAGGCTAAAACAAACCATAAACAAAAACTCTCTTTTTATTTTTATTTTCTTTTTGTATTAGTGTTCCACACTCGTATCTACATTATCTCTTTCATATATTTTCTTATTATCCAAATACCCCTTATTTGGATTCATTCTATCGTGTCTCTTTTCCATTGTCCCAAATACTCCTTATTTGGGCTCATTTTCAATTTTTTCCCAATCTTCAAATTGTCCTTATTTGGACTTATTGTACATTTTTTTTTTCTTATCATCCTTTTCCTTCATTTGAATTCATTCACTACCTCTCTTTTACACTCTTTCAAATCCTCTTTTCTGATCATTTGTCTCTTTTCCATCTCTTTAAATTTTCCTTCATTTGGAATCTCTCTTTCACTTTCATCATGCTTCCCAAATATTGCTTATTTGGGTCTATCATTGTCTTCCCTTTTTGGGTATTTTCTTTCATCTCTTATTGTAAATCTTTATATTTCCCTTATTTGTATTTCTCATCATTTTTATTCATTCCCAAATATTTCTCAATTGGACCTTTCTTTCACTTCTTAAATTTGATATTGTTTCATTCCTTCGACATTCTCATTTTTCCATTTGAGTCTTCCTTTTTCAAAGTCATCAGATTTTTCCTATCTTTCAGATTTATCTCATCTCGAGTTTATCCCCATTCCATTCTAGTCTTAAACTTTGGATCACATTTCCCGAAAGTTTAAGCTTTCACACTCCCTTTCACATTAAGACTTGAGTTGTGGATATCCACGTCTTCACTCAAGTATTTTAATTTCATGACTTATGCCTTGACATTTTTTTATCCTACTTTGTCATGATTAAGTCCTCCACATCTTATCTTTCATTAAATATTTTATCCTTTCATCCTCCTCTTATGTCCTTTAGTTCGACGTCATCATTTTTGAACTATTCACATTTGTTTATTTCACGTCTCTAATTTGACAATCCCTATTGTTAAATTTTTAGACCTCCTCATCATCTTATTTCGCAACACTTACGTTGTTGATATTCAAGTCTTATCCTTTCATTTCTAAAGCCTTTTATTTCTTAACTTTTTCTTGTTAAGGGTTGAGCACATCACGTACGATTTGAATAATTTCTCATACCCTCTTCCACTCTAGCATTCACGTTGCTAGAGGTTGAAAAAAATTAAATCTTAATAAAAAAATCCTCTCCCTATCTAGCATTAACTTTTCTAGAGGTAGAGTACATTCGAATTTTTTTCATGCTCGTTCCATTCTAGCATTCACTTTGCTAGAGGTTGAGTACATTCAAACCTTGATGACTAAAATCCTCCACTCATATAACATTCACTTTGCTAGAGGAAGAGTTATTTTCAATCACATCGGACCCCTCTTCCATCTTGGTATTCACTTTGCCAAGGGTTACTTTTATCATAATTTTTGCATGCTTCTACCTTGACATTCACTTTGTTAATGGTCACGTCATCCAAATCTTCCAAACACCTTCTTATTCTTAATATTAAATTTGCTAAGTGATGAGTTATCTTCGAAAGACATTACAAAGCTCTCTTCCATCTTAGCATTCACGTTGCTAAGGGTTGAGTTATCTCTCACTTATCTCTTTTCTCTCCTCCTTTTTCAAAATGATGTGAACACGACACAAATATTATAGTCCTTTTGGAAGAAATGAAAGAATTTGAAATTATTTTGGAAATTTTTAAAATGAAGATAACAAAAACCTTGAGGATCATTTTGACAATCATGAAAATGTTGCTTCCCTTGAAATAGAAGTTGGTGTCAAAAACCTTTTTATGACAGAAAAAAGACCAATTTTTTCTTCATATCCTTGAGATGGGTGTAAAATTACCTTTCAAATTTGACGAGGATGTTTTGTGAACATTACGTGGTAAACCTAATCCCAAGAATGGTATACCATCCTCCTTGAATAAAAACAACGAAAATGAGAATGTATCTGGCCCTAACAACTCAAAACATGCAAACAAATGTAAATCCATTGAGAATAAAGAAAAATCTACTAATTCGTCCCTTGATCCCAACAAAGGTATCATGGATCAAATCAGTGAGATGGCCAAAGAACTCTCCCTCTTATCTTCCAAAGTCACTACTAATACAAATGACAAAGAATCCAAGAAAACTAGCGATGATTCATCGAAAACCCATACCGCACCCAACAAAGAGAATAATAATTCTAAGAATGATGCTTCATCATCTATCTTACAAAACAATACACCATTTTCCCAAGAATAGAAAATGATGAAAGAAACCATTTCAGGTATGCAACGCATATGAAAATAATTCAGATTTGATGAATTGTGTTCTTACCCCTTCAATAAAGACATCTTATATGTACCATTTCCCAAATCATTTGAAATGACCAAATTTGATAAGTATAAGGGAAATAACGACCCACACAAGCACACTAAGGATTTTTTATGACTTTCCAAGAGGTATCCTATAGTAATATCTTCTTATTGTGTCTCTTCCCATATACTCCGGGGACAAGCCTTGGATTGGTTCCTACACCTCCCCAAGGGTTCTATCCATATTTGTGTGGACCTCTCAGATAAGTTCATTAAACATTTTTCATTCAATCTAGACTCTGAAATAACCATGATGGATTTGTGTAATGCTAAACAATGTTCAAAGAAAACATTTGCAAAATTCTTACAAAGATGGTGTGGAATTGCAAGTTGATTCCCATGCTCAATCCCTGAAAAACAACTAGTGAGAATTTTTGTCCCAAATCTCACTGGTGAACTATCCTTTCATATGAAATGCATTGTTTCAATAATTTTGAGGAAGTTATCGAGAAAGGGTCTAAAATTGAAAAATCCCTTATCGTCAAAGTTTTAATCAAACATCATTCAAATGATAGTGGGAACCATAATAACAATAACATTAGCTCTCACCATGATAAATCTAAAAATGTCAATCGAAGTCGCAATGTTGTTAATGATGGCATTACAGACAATTGAAATGTTTGTAATGTTCGAAATAACCAGTCCAAGCCTAATAAATCCAAACAACCTCTCGTTGTTTCAAGTAAAGAGGCATCCTCTGCTCGTGATTTCAAATGACACCGATATAGACCCTTGAGAGAACATCTCTTAGATAACATCTTGTGCTAACTAGTCAATGGTAATATGGTGACATACCCTATTACAAAACCTTTCAATGAAGGGGAGCCTAAACCCACATGGTATAAAGATGACACATATTGTGATTTCCATCGCATTAAGGGTCACCCAACCAATTGATGTCTACAATCCAAGAATTACATTCAAGACCTCATCGACAGTGGAGATATTACCATTGAAGAACCTCCCTTAAAAAAAGAAAATTTCAAGGTGTTTTCAAACCCATTCCCTAAACATGGTTCTGATAACAAGAAAAATGACAAAGGCCAATATTCCAATAATGTTGACTTTAGCTCAATCATTTCATTTATTTAGGAAGTGCCTTCTACTATCGTTACCATCCAATGTAAATATCAAAACAATGCAGTTGCTACACATCAAAAGAAAATTTGGGCTTCCATGGTCAACCAACCATTAACGTCTTCTATCGAGCCTCAAGTGTATAAAGCTACGACTCCCTTAAACTAGAAGTCAACCTCGAATGTTAAATCTTCTACCACTGGTTATTATGACTGTAATGCCCTGCTGGGCATCGAACTCCTTTCCTACCTGCCTCTACTGCCACCTTGGCCTCCCCCCCAACCACCTACCTGCCAACTTTTATGACTGTCTTGCTTCTGTCCTTGCGTGAGGAGATGGGAGTCGGTGGAGTCCCATTCTTTTTCTTCATCTAGATCTCTTTTGGATCCTTTATTCAATGCGAGTGGTTGTGAGGCCGTGGAAAATCCCGTTTTCCTTTGTTGGGCACCTGTTCCCAAACTGTCATTGTTACCTGGTTGCGTGGGCGTTTTATTTTCTTTCTCCTGGCACGTTTTCTTGCCCTTGGTTGCTGCGTGAGTCTGGTTTGACGTGGGTGTAGATGAAGCTACAAGATAGTGTAGCAGGCTTGTTACCTCCATTTTCTTGGGCGCTGCGAGGAGTGTTCTGGTTGCACGCGACCACAGTCGTGACTAGTTGTTACAAAATATTGCAGCTGTAGTAGAAGAACGAGATAAAGTTTTAGTTGAGCTGTCTTGCCTTTTCATTTTGGAAAGTCGCTTCTGTCCAGGTGGTGAATTTAGCATGGTAGAAGCTGGAATAGTGAAGGCTTTGCAGGCAGAAGGTTGCTGTGATGCTGGAATGGTGCCTGTGGCCAATACACCTGCGTGGAATACTATAGTAGAAGCCTTTTTGAGTGCTCCAACAAGCAGGTTGTCCAACTTTGTTGTTATCTGTTCTATTTCGACTGCATCCTCAAATTCGGGATTCTCCTTCAAGATATTTTCATCAAAATCGATTAAGTGACAGTGAGAGTATTACCAGGAGACCCGATGAAATTTATTTCAGAGATTCTCTACTGAGACCTTGCTTGTTCTATGATGTAACTCCTGGAAGAAGATCTCATAGAGGTGGATCTATTTCATATCAGAATATTGATGAAGCACAGTTTGCTTTGCAAGAGAGCTTTTAGGAGATCGATGAAGGATAGAGGAATTAAAAGGAAACTTGGTGTAGTTGGATTAAAGCCAATAAAATGGCGCATGCTTTTTGTGTTGGTGACAGATCACACCCATAGGCATAGGAGATCTATGCAATGTTGGAGAAAATGTCTTGGAAGGTCTTCTTCCAGCTAGTCTAGATGCTCTGCCAAATCTTCAGATTCTGCGTCTGCAAAATAACAGTTTGCAAGGAGAAATTCCTTCAAATCTAGCCAGCTTATCAGAGATATTGATCCTTAATATTGCAGATAATCGGTTCAAGGGTGAGATTCCTGAGAAGCTTGGCATGTTGACAAAGCTCAGGTCATTGCGCATGGGAAAGAACAACCTGCAGGGACTTCTTCCTTCTACTCTAAGAAATTTATCATACTTAGAGGTGCTCGACGTGGGGGAAAACAATTTGACAGGGAACATCCCTGATTGGATTGCAAATTGTTCCAGTCTGTGAGTTCTTGTAATGAGATCCAACAATTTCGAAGGTAAACTGCCTCCGCAGATCGGCCAAATGGAAGAGTTTCAAATTCTAGACATTTCTTCAAATCTTTTGTTTGGTGAGATCCCAGATACATATCTCAATTTCAGAGCCATGGGAGACAGCGAACTGGATGGAGAGAGAGCTGGACGATTGGTGAGAGCGAAAAGGATGGAGACAACTATGTGGATGGTCTACATCTAAATATCAAAGGATCAAACTTGGTTTGCGAATACGTAGTTACAGCCTCACATGCATTGTTTTGTCAAATAACAGATTGAGTGGTCATCTTTTTCCTGGAGTTGGAAATCTAAAAGGACTGATTATTCTCAACCTCTCCATGAACACTCTGAATGGGCCAATTCCAGATAGTGTGGGAAATTTTAAAATGGTTGGAATCGTTGGATCTCTCTCTCAACATTCTTTCAGGACAGATTCCATCACAGCTTGGTCTTCTCGATTCTCTGGGATATCTAAATCTGTCTTACAACAATCTGTCAGGCAGGATACCAAGGGATGGTCATATGTTAACATTTGATAATTCATCATCATATTTAGGAAATCCACATCTGTGGGGATGCCCTCTTGAGAGAAATTATTCTCTACCTCATTTACAACAGTCTGCTCCACCAGTACCCACAATGGATGATGAGGAAGAGAGAGATGAAGGGTTTCCATGGTTTTGGATGTGTTTTGGATTGGCAGTTGGAATGGGATTTTCTACAGTGGTCATGGTGCTTACTTTACATGTGAGGTGGAAGAATGAATGCTTTCAACTGGTGGACCGCTTAGAACTGGTGCACCCGGATTCCAGTACCTACAATTTTTATGCTGGCCCGTGTGGAGTCTGTACGACCTGTTGAAGCTGGAGAAACAGGAAAGATATTTCTACACCTTTCTACTGCTATTATATTTACAATTATTGCGAAATCGAACCACTTTTCCTTGCATTGATTTGTCAGTTAGATGTCATGATGGGAGATTTCCCTTTCTGCTTGTTTCTTCTCGTTTTAGCTTTTATCGTTGATAGTATGTGGGTCGAAAGGATGCGTGTGCCCTCTCCTCTGAATGTTATGTTTCCCTTACTCGAATGATAGAACTTCATCTGTTTGTTTATGTATTAATTCTTCTCTGCGATTGAGTTGCAAGTTGTTATGTTGATTAACTAGTATTTTCGATATCATGGAAGTAAGTTACGATAACTGTGAAGCTCCTCCCTAGCACCCAAGTTATCTTTTGACGATTTGTTAGCTCCTTCGCAAGTCCCTTTGATAACCTTTTGGCATCGAGAAAGAAAGGTTGTAGGATTCTGTGATCAAGGCTTGGGGCTAACCAGCTTGAGTTTCGGTATTAAACTTTTTTGAATGAAAAGGTTGTGTGCAGTGTGTTTTTCGTCTCGCGGGTGTAGACTCTTATATTATCTTTCATCTTGTTTCTAGGATTTTAAGGCCATCCTCAGGAAGTACCTTGACCATCCTTGGCAACTTGAACCATAACTAGCCTTACGGATCAACTAAGCTCGAGGTTCTTTGTGGGAATCTAGTACCTCGTTGACTCTGGAATAGTTTGGTCTAATCCCCCTCTCAAAATTATTGCTGATGGCGCTCTTCTATTTTTCCTAACTTGCATTATTTTCTCCCTTGTAATGTTAACGCTATTAATTAATATTGGTCAGTTTTTATGCATGTAATTACCGTAATAGGTTGTGATGGAGATTTCCCTAAATGTGATTGACCTTCGGGAAAAACTCAGCTTTCGTGTGATAATCTTATGAATTCATAGCGGAAGGTTTTGTTTTGATAAAGTCACTTAGAAATTATGCTTGTATCTATTTGTGCGATGGTTGACTGTGTTACCAAGGGTTGCCGTAAAATATGGTTGTTTTGGGATATGGGTAATTTATTTTAAATTAACCAAACATTAGTATTGTAGTGGAGGTTTGCAAATCCTTAGTGTTATAAAATTTGTTGATGACATTATTGTATAGTCTTGTGTGACGGAACCCCCCCTTCTTCTCTCGCATGCTTACTACTAGCCTGTAAGACCTTGACCCTTCTTGGATGATTGGAAAATCTTGTAGTTAATGGTCAAAACTAGTATACTTTGCTTTCGCTTCGAAACTTATGTTGTGTGTATACTCTAATTGATTTCCAGTTTGAAACTCAATTATACATGGCTTTTGTGTTGATTTCTGAAACCCGTGTTTCCCCTTTCTTGGGCCGATCAACTTTTGTTCTTTTAGAAATGTATTATTTTAGCCTATGCGTTGGTACCTTTGATAAATTTCTAGATGGTTGGTCTAATTATATCAAATCTCAATCTTGTAATTATTTTTTTAATTACTTACTTGATGGGAATTCTGTTTATGCTAGATTGTTTGTTTTCTCCTTATAGGGCCAAGGGCCATTCTCTTACGACTGCTATACTTTCGTTGTTATTACTCCTAACTGAAGTACAAGGTCTTCTCCTTCTTTGATTGGCATGATGAAGACTTTACTTTAACCTGATGTGTTAATAGTGTTTATAGGTTTGAACCAATTCTTGTAATAAAGTGCTTCCTTTTCGTGATATTGTTAGATAATAGTTATGGTGGTTTTGTGTAGCCTTATCTTGCTCAGTTCTCGCGAACTGACTCTTGTAGAAAATTTGCTGCAGATGGATCTTGCGTGTAGATGAGGGATAGATTGGTAGACTTTTGTCATCAACCTCAGTTGGGAAGCTCCTTTGCTCGAAACCTCTTTTTATGTTGTTCAACTGTTGTTAACGTCCAGTGGAAAGTTTTAAAGAGGATTAATGTCTTAGTATAATGTATTGTGGACCTTGTCTTCTGAACTTTGGAAACCTTGTATTGTGTGCCATCATTGAAATTATAAGAAAATTTTGTTATTGTGGTTGAGTGACTTGTGGAGTATCAGTATTTTAAGAAATGATGTAATCTTGTTTTGTTCTCGTAAATGAGTGTTGCTTCAACTTTGCCTTGAGAATAAATTCTGAGTAAACCTTGCCATGACTTAGTAATAAAGTGTCATAAGTAAACTAACATGGGATTTTTTAATACTTCAGGAAGTTAAATTAAAAGTTGTATTCAAATAAAATAACGTAGGGGTCACCAACTTGAGAGCAAGAAATTCTTTAAGTAATCAAGGGTAGGACTATCATTGTAATTAACATTATATAACTTGATACCCCTAGCTACACTAATGAATACTATCCCTTTCATGGTGGGATTCTTAAATGAACTTAAAGGAAATCTATGGTTGGTTCTGGAAGATAATAAGATTTAATAAACAGGAGAAAACAATTTTGAAACCACACAATCTATCTCTCAGCCATTTGGAAAGTAAATTCTTTTACTCCTTGCTAATACTTTTAGCGAAGCCTAAGTAAAGTTGTTGTTAGTTCTGGTTAAGAACCCTAGCTTCAATTTAATATCGGCAATAACTAATGAGGTCCTAAAAATGTTTCATCTCGACCTTCTCTCTCTAACCCTTTTTTAGGGACCTTGTATCTCTTCTCTTAAGTGTGTTGAACTTAAAAACCATGTTGTCTTGTGAGCAAGAACGAATCTTAGTAGCGTTAGTGGTGAGCAGATGGCCTTGTGGAATTTAAATACTCCTTTATCTTGATAAACAAATTAAACAAATAAAGGTCATAATAGAGAAGATTTAAAGATGATTACTTAGTTTCAAAAGAATAAACTTAGCTTGGTAAGAGGAATTGTATGAATCATATCTTGAACCTCCTTGGAAAATGTAAGCTAAGAATTGCAAGATATCTTATTAAAATAAATAACCCTCAAGAATAACTCTTTGTGGTTGTCCCTAACTGTAAGTGTGTTCTGTGAATGGACTCCTATGTTGTCTTTTCAAAAAGAAAAGTAAATTGTCCTTGATTTGTGTGAACGTTTCCGTGCTGCCTTTATGGCCATCCTTGTATCAAGTTGTTCACAGTGTTAGTTGTATACTTGGTGACGACATGTTGCGTCATGTTATGTGTCAAGCAAGTCAAAAAAAATTTATCCTGTATTTCACTGTGTTGTTCATGTGTGGATTTTTTTGGGTCGTTACAATGACCTAATAAAACATTTAACGACCACACCTGCACATATATCTCTAATGGAGCTATTAAAAGAGTCACCTAACTTCTATGACATCCTCAGTCATACTCTTCATGAAGCATGTGTTCCTGCAACCCTTAATGTTCAACAATTCCAAGCTATGATTTCCAACCTTTCATCTGAAAGTCCCATATTGTCTTTTGGTCCTCAGGATATGTTGAACCCCAATTTCATTATCAGTAACTCTTTATACATTGAAGTGTACATACAAAACCATGAGGTTAAAAGAGTTCTTATAGACAATGGATTCACCCTCAACATTTTCTCTATGAAAATTTTACGTTGTATCGGTCATTCAGATGAAACATTGGACACCAACATCATCACAATTTGTGGCTATAACAATAATGAGTGAAAATAATCTAGCACTATCACCCTTCCTATACAAGTGGGTCCTCAACTCCTTGACACCATCTATCATGTTGTGGACATGGAAATGTCATATTACCTCCTTCTGGGTAGACCTTGGATATATGCGATGCACATTGTTCTTTCCACATATCATTAATGTAAAAAATTTATGCACAACAGAAAAGAGTTTACCTTGCTTGATGATGCTAAGCCATTTGAATACTATAAATTTATAGAAATAAGGTATAATGTAACTAATTACAGTCTATTTGCTGATAGCTTAGCCAAATCTTGGGTTATCCCCATTGCTAACACTCGCATTGATCCCAAAATTCTCTTGCGTTCGCATACTTCCAAATATTCCTTATAAGCATCTACGTCCAACACGTCACCTGAGATTAAGTTCTCTCCTTAAGGTATTAGTGAGTATGTACATGAAAATGATTTTCATGTTGGCCAACTCCCCTTATCTCCTTCCAGCTATGGACGTCCCAGTGCTCCTCACCTACGGGAACCTCCAGTTTACTATCTGGTGGCTACTCTTTGGAGGCAGTATGGATATTTGGAAGATGAACATATTTAAGGCTCTCACGACTCTTGACTATATAAAGATATGATGGAAGAATTCTTCAAATCCACTAACTATACCAAGGCACATAAAATGATGAAAAATATGAACTAGAAAGGTAGATGACTTGGCCCACAAGGACATGAAAATATCGAACCTATTGTAATCAAATCTAATCTCTACACACATGGTCTTGGATATGAGACATTTGAAAAGAGGCTGATAGTATTCTATGTGTATTGACTAGCGACAAGGACTCAAACTCCGAAGTTGAGACCGGTTCCACACAACCTCTTTGAGAACCTTGCAAAAACTAACCTCTTTCTTGAACATTTATCTATCCATGCCCTTGACGTTGTCTACCCTTCACTCATTGATCAGGACCTCCAATGTCATGTTTCCATAGACCTCTTTCAAAATGATGAGGCCATCCAAGAGTTCCTCAGGGCTCAAGACCCTTTCCCCTTATTAGATCACAAGAAGGGTTTCAATATTAACCTTGATGCTACTGCTTATTTCAGTGAGGAAATTGAAATATCCATTCCAAAAATAAAAGAAATAAAAAAGAGAAAAAATAAAAAAATTATATCTCGCATAATAAAAACATTTCCGAGGCACTATGTGAGCAACAAAAATTGAAAAATAAAAAGAAAGAAAAGAAAGTATCTCTTAGTGAAAACCTTTCAAAGGCGCTAGAGAGAGGATATTCTGAGATGAACATATCTGATGATCTGCAAAAACCTACATCGTCATTTCAAGATAATGACACTTCTAAGTTGTTGGTGGAAGAAAAAACAACTATCAACATCGGCAAAAAAGACCAACCTAAATTTCTACATCTTGGTGCTAGTCTCTGAGAAAATGAAATCAAGGAATTCAAGGAGATTCTAATAGAGTTTTAATATGTTTTCGCTTGGTCATATAAAGATATGTTAGGGCTAAAACCTTCTCTTGTGGTTCATCACTTTGTGGTGTACCTAGATGCAAATCCCGCCAAGAAAAATTTCCTTAAAATGTATCCCAAAGTCACATTGCTTGTTAAGGCTGAACTTCAAAAAATGCTAAATGCATGTTTCATACGATCCATTGACTATTTAAAGTGGATATCCAACATGGTACCGATTACAAAGAAGACCCCTAGAATTTGCATTTGCACTAAATTTCATGACAACAATAAGGAATTTCCTAAAGATGACTTCCCTTTGCCCAATATTGACATGATGCTCGAATTTACTGCGGGCAATGAGATGTTATCTTTGATGGCTGGAATTTTAGGGTATAACCAGATTTAGATTGCTGAAGAAGACATACATAAAACCACTTTCACAACCCCATGGAAGACATTTTGTTACAAGGTCATACCTTTTGTCCTTAAGAACATTGGTGCTACCTACCAACGTGTAATGACTGTCATTTTTCATGATCTTCTTCACAAAAAAATAAAGGACTATGTCGATGACATACTTGCTAAGACAAAAACAAGAGTCGATCATCTAGTTGTTCTCTGGCATACTATAGTGATCCTCCAGTTCTCGCTCTTTTTTTCTTAACAATCGATTTCATGATTGGTTCATGATTGAAGAAAATTAAGAGAATAGTTTCCTGAATTATTTGAATTAAATCAAAGTGACTTGGTTGTAACTCTTGTTGTCTCCTGGCCTTGGTAGGAAGGTATTCGGGTCTCATAAAGCTAACTTATCACTCTTACCCTCAACACTTGGTTTTGAGTTAATGTGGTGGATATTAGGGATCTTAAAATACTCGAACTATATTAGGATAATGCTTATATTGGTTAATTCCTCAAATATATGTATATTAACTTTTCATCTTTATTTGAAATAAACTAACCTAACTTGAAAGGTTGCGTGTGAGACTCACATTTCCAATATTCTTTCCATTAACTATTTTTCATCATTTTTGTGATGAATGTTATTAAGATGATGATATTATGATGTTGTATATGAATGGATCATGTTGTTACATGCTATTCACTAATGATCATGATTTTCAATTACATCTTGCTGACATTTGGATCGCACTTGTATGTATCATTGGTAGAATAGATGTGGTGGAATTTTACTTAGTTGATATTGTATAGTCATATTTTTGTTATGATTTATAGGGATGTTTTATCATGTCAAGAAAATTTGAGGTTTTCATTGAGTGTACAGGAACTTACAGGTAACACCACTTGGCGAACGTGGGACTCAGTGGTAGCACTATAAAAGATGTCAAAATTGTCATGTCAAACCATTTTATCTCACCCATTTTAATTTTGGCCATTGGTCGTAATTGAAAAATTTGGTTGATTCTTGCATGGGATTTAATTTAATTACTCTATTATATTTCCTAACCTTGAGAACCATGGTAAAACTTAATTTACTTCATTGCTTACCTAATATGAGTTTATTTGTGGTAATATGGTCTTTTGGGATAATTTGTGTTATGGGTGTTTTAGTGTCTTAAACTTATTTTGGGGGGTGTGTTGGGAGTTGCTAAACAAGTTGGTGGGGACCACTTCTCACCTTGAATTCTCCCATTCAAACCCAAAACCTGAATTTTACCTTTAAGGGCATTAAGGCTTGTTTTGAAAAGTATGGGTCTTTTTTACCTCAAATTTGGTCCATGGGACCTAACCTATGGGTGGGGGAAGCTTTTTTTGAACCCAAAAATCTTCTTCCCCACTCCACCCTCTCTCAAGTCACTATCTAAATATATTTTCCTTGTTTCACTTGTGTGTCTTTGGGATTTTGTGGGCTAAGTGGGATTTTGTGTCCTCTTGCATTTATTATTTTGGGGTGTGTGGAAAGTGACTTGGATGACATGTAGGATATACTTACTAGGAAGGGTGACATATGTCACCCTCCGACGGGCTTGTGGGATAGATGTTTTTCCTATATCTTGTTTGAATTTTAATGTTTGGGGGATTTTTAATGGAGAAATTTGGTGGGAAGCTTTGGGAGCTTAAGGGGACAAAGGGCGAGGAGCTTGTGGATTTGAGTTTGGACTGTGAGGTAGTTCTCACACCTCTTTTCATTTTAATTTAGATAACTTTTTGTATGTGTGAGTGGATGTTTGATTTTGGGATTGGTTTTTAGGATCCTTGTTACTCTTGATTTTTTCTTTATGTTGAAAATATTATCTTGGTAACCTTTGCTTCTCCACTCCATTTGGGATGTGTATTTGGAGTGGGAATTTGATTTGGAAGGGGATACTCATCTGCATGTCTTCTTAGGGAATCCATGAATGTTTTCCTATCACAAGATGATCTAATGGAGGTATCTGTTGGTGGTTTGAAAAAGACTAATGGAGATACTAATTAGTAGATATTTGTGGCACTCTTGGTATTATATTTTTGGGTGTTATGTGATCCTCTTTCCTTCCCCATTCACATTTGTTATTGGCATTTTGGTGGTTTGAAATTTTGGTATGATGTCTTGTGTTTATCTTGATTATTCTTGTTTTAGTGTTTTCAAAACCTTGATTTTCCCCAGGCATTCCTTGTAGCATGCTACACCTTTTTCCCATTGGCTTGAGGGAGGCTACCATGCACTTCCTTTGGGAAGAAGGCATGTGATGATGCATGTAGGTTGGGAGGCATATCAAGCCCTCATTTTGGTGGTGCTTGGATATTTCATTTTTGCTTGGAGAAATGGAGGGATTTGTCAAATAAAAAGGATTAGCTATGTTGTTTCCATTTATGAAGATCTTTCCACACACACTTATAGTTGTATAGGTTTCTTTGTAAATTTGTAAGATAAGAAGCTTTTTGAGATGGGTTGCATTAGTCTCGAAAATCCCATTTTTTATTTCTTACATAAACCTTTTTTTGAAAGGGAGAAATTATGTGCATGCATAAAAATGAGATCTAGATTTTTACCTTATCTTAAGTTTGAAAATAAATGATAATTATATTTTAATCTTCTCTTGTAAACTTGTGCTCAAGAGGGGTTGTAGAATGATTTGAAAAGAAATATCCCATCTCATCTTCTTTATTAAAAGAGAATATTATTAACTGATGATAAAGGTTTAAATAGGTAAGATATTGTATAAGAAACTTTACCCTTTTTTTTTGGCTTTAAACTCTTATGGATAGAATTTACTTATTTTAAACTCAAATGATATGTGTTGCAAGCCCACAATACATTTTCTATTTGTTTAGGCTTGTAAATTTTTTTAAAAAGGGGCAATAGTTGGAGTTTAGTGAGTTTCTTTCAAGGTTAAAAAAATTATAATTTTGTAACACAATTTGGTTGAGTAATGTCTGTGTTGAACTAGTAAATTCCGAGTAATGTTTATGTTAAACTAGTAAATTTCGCAAACAATCCTATTTCAGTTAGACATGTTCAAACTGGTGTTCGGTGGAAATACATACGCTTAAATGTGCTAGCTCATTAAGTTATACAGAATGAGGAAAAATAGAATTTGTGGTTTTATAGCCATGGTTTTCTAACAGAAATAATGGAGTGCATAAATCTCACTATCCCATCTCACTTCTTTATCATCTTATTGTTGCATATAGGTACTTGGATTAACCAATCTGCTCCATTTATTTGATTTTCTTACAAAATGTTTGGTATTTTCTCTCAGATTATCATCATCTCTCTCTATTAATGGACATTATTAATATATAACAGGGTTATTATTTGTTTTTTTAATATGGTATATAAAATTTATATTCGATAATGTCTATCTATGAGAAAAGAAAAAAAAAAACTTATGCTTTATTGCATTTCCCGAAGAAATAATAAAGGGTAATATATTCTTTGAGATTGGTATTTATATGTAAAAGTGTGTTTTATATTTATAAGTAAAAAAATCAATAAACCAAAAAATTGAAAGAAATTATTTTTTTTAAAAAAGGGGGAGGGTTGGGGCCGCGGCTTAGCTGTGAGCCCAAACCCTATGTATGGTTTTTTGATAGGGGCTGGACCCATGCAACCTGAACCCTTCCTTCACCTCTATCCATCGCTCCCCTTTCTTAGCTCTATTGTAACCTCCCTAAAATGGTTTATTCATGGAGATGCATGGTAACATTGCATAAATAAACCATTTTAGACAACTACAAAGAAATTAAAACAAAAAAAATTCATATACCTTGGTTGCTTGCCACGAGTGTCCTATTTGAGGTGCCCCCTCCTCTTGTTCAACTCGTATATGAAATTTTATGGGGAAATGTAATAATTATGTCACAAATATGTCATATTTTCTATAAGAAATTTGGTGAAGGGGAAACACATCGTCTGATCTTCATCCTTCTCCATTGGAAATCTGCAACCTACAGAAAAAAGGGAGAAAAAATTAAACAACAAATATATATACATATATATACACACACATATGTGTGTGTGTGTGTGAGGGGGAAACCCATATAAGGATATGTAAGGTTTTAACTTAGACTAAAATATATGGTGCATTTTGATTTGATCCAAGGGACATGATTAATCTAGCTGTTTCCACTTAGCTAATGGCCTCCTAAAATTGACTTGACTCGAGACTAGCAATAGCACATGAAATTTGCAATGTGAGCGTCGAAGGGTCGGTCTAAGAAGAGGTCTATCTTGAGTGAGAAAAGCATAAAAGGAGGAAGATGGGTGTAAAAGAGGGGGTTAGAAGGTGGAGAAGCAATTGGGAGAGGTTAATATTGGGTGGAACCATCTAGGTGAATCCATCTTTCGTATGCATTGAGGGTTCATGATGTTGAAAATTTCATGCTCATGTACGATTATGGTTTCTCTTTATCAATCAAGAATGTGAAAAAGGTTTCCCCTCATAAATATTCGTATTGGGTTGCAGAATACTTGCAGGATATAATGAAAGAAGTGTAGAGTAACATCATTCAATAAAATAAAAAAGGTATTGACCAAGTATGAATAGCGGTGTATTGCGTTTATATTAAGCCACATGGAGGGGTTATTTAGTCAGTGTCATTATTTTTTGAATGCAACAAAGAATCACTCATACGCAATGGAATTTTTTGAAAGAAAAAATAGAAAGGGGGATTTAGTATTGTTATTTTTTTAGTTTTGAAATTGATAATTTTTTTTATTAGGAAACATTTAATTTTTAAGATAAGTTCAAAAACATGAATATAATATTTTAATTTAGGTGGTTGTATTGTCAAAGTCCAACAGAGTATCATAGTTCAACATGAGCCTCAACAAACTGTTCAATGAAAATACCAATTCATTCGAGTGGGTGACAACTGCCATGGTCTAACCTATCACTTTGAGAGCCAAGGGAAGGCCTCCACATTCCCTACACACACGCCTCACTTTTTCATGGGTAAAATTTTGTGAAAAATGGGTGGAAAAGTATAGAAACACAACCACTTCCAACTATTATCCTTTTGCAATTGTTCCAATTGGATGATGGATGCATTCAAATATCCCAATTGTTTCAACATGTTGTTAGTTGTGGAAGTGGCAATGATGAGGTTTGAGTTACGGTGTGGAGAGATTAGCGGCATGCAGAACTTAGTAAACACGGAGTTTGCATTGGTTTACCAAACATCATCTAAAAACAATGCAACCTTATTTTCATGAAATAACCCGCTTAGCCATAATTTTTATTAAAATATTAATATATGAATTTATTTTGATAATATTTAATAAGGAAATCAAGAAAAAAAATCAATTTGTGTTTACATAAGTTTTTTGCTAGAGCTTTTCTTTGGAGATGATGTGTTTTCTTTTGAATCTTTGATTTTCTCACCGATAATGTTTCATTTTAGTAGAACCTATTCATCTGTGATTGGGCTTTGTACATAGTAAACTACACATTAAATTTATATTATAGAATGTTAAAAAACAATGTCCGCATTGCAGCAACAGTAAATACTGTGAATGCAGTATGCGAATGGTGGATTACTAATCAAGAAGTAGAGAAAATGTTTTTTTTTTTATTTAGAGATGTCAAAGTGTTGATCAAAGAAATGTGAACACAATTGAACCCCGAAAAATCTGTACAAGTTCAAGGAAAAACCTAGGAAAATAAAAAATCAAACTCCAAGAAACCATGGATGACATAGGTGAAATCATTCTTCTCACGAGAGCACGAAGCCATACAATCTTAAAATACAAATGATAAATTATAACTTGAAAGTGCATGAAAATTTCATAGCTAAGAAGTATGAAGATAATCATGTAGCCTCTTTTCTTCTTTTCTTGATAATCATATAGGTTCTTCTCTTCATGTGAATGAATCTCACGAATACATTTGTAATGGGAATATAGGTTTCAGATGTAACATAGAAATAGTATGGAAATAAAGTGCACAAACTTTATTAGCTCAAGCATATTTCAAGTATTTATAAAACTTTCATATTTCATTTATTTCTGAGCATGACAACAATCACTGAGACTAGAGAACATAGATGAATTACCAATGAATATGATAAGGTGTGCATATGAGATACATATTGCACTCTAAAATTTCAAATGCAAAATGAAAGGTATGAACACTGAATCAAACACGATAATAAAAGTAAGACCAAGCAATCTGAGACACAATATAAAATTCCTTCCTTCATGTCATTAACAACCTCTAAAAACTTGAAAGCGTGAAGAAGACTAACTAATAATTGTTCATGCATGCCTAAGAGAAAATATATGGGAAGCATTGATAGTTCAATGTATGCATATAGAGGAATTTAAATTCTAAAATGAGAAGTCCAAACTAAAAGTTTTAACCCTCATTAAAGAGGTTTGTATCTTTTATAGGCATAACAACCTATGTTTGTTGTCTTGTTGTTTGAGAAGGTGTCCAAACTCACATACATTTTGTTCAGTAAATCTATGTTGTTTGATTCGGATTGTTTCTTCAAGTAGTCGACAAGCCCTTAAGACTACGAAAAAGGATTTGGAATAAACTATAAAACACCTCAAAACAATGAAACCAAAGATGGGTGTAAGATAGAAGATAGTCAAGAAAGAAACTTGTGATGCACAAATGAGATTGGTAAATCATGTCTATAAAACCGCAACTAAGAGCACAGTAGCGAAAAATCTCCATATGCAAACAAGTTGGATTTTAGGCCATATGTAAAGAACACAATTTTTTGAAGAGAGTCAACCAATGCTAATTCGGTCTCTCTAACCTTAATGGACTAAAAAAAAACATTGAATGCATGAAGAAAATTTTGCATGCTTTGGAAAATTTTCTTGGATTGAAATTTGGCTCAAACATAGTTCAAGTATTTGTAAACCTCTCGTATTTCATTTTTTTTGTAGCATGACTACCATGGTTGAGATTGGAGAACATAGATGAATTATCAGTGAATATAGAATATAACTTTCATCGGTGTTCCTTTTTGTTAGACTTTACATAGAATTTGGTATTGCCAATGTTCATTCACTCCTTTTCAATCTTGAAAACTAATTTGCTATTTTGTTGACTCTACTGCCAAGTATTCATGTTGCATTTGTTCTAAATCTCATAAAGGAGCCCAACGAAACTTGGTTTTACCACTGAAAAACACAAAACCCTATTATCCTATGTTGAACATTACAAGAAAAAGAAACTCACAAATTTACTGAAGCTTCCACTTACCCATAGGAAAAATAAACCATGTGGAAATCCTTCCTGAGTGCAATCCTACCACCACAACCGCCGTCGTAGACCCTACAATTCCCGAAGCTTCCAATTACCCATAGGAAAAATAAACCACGAGGAAATTTGTCCTTAAGTGCAATTTACCCGCCACAACCACCGTCGTAGACCCTACAAATGCAACCATGCCGAGAAACTGAATATATCTCAAACCTTGCAACGATTCATAGAACCTAAAACAATGAAACTAGGAAAAAGCAAGACAAAATCCCAAACCGAATGAAACTGGGACAAAGAAAGAGAAAAACCATAATCGAGCTATGAGTGTCTGCACCCTGTATACGTACTCCTCATAGCACTTCTAATCCTCAATGCAACCTTTGTGCAAACCATCACCAAGCACACCAGATGGCCCTTTTGACCCTGCAGATTACAAATTGACCCTACACAAAACAAATACAATACAAAAGGTGGCCAAACAAAAAAAATGGAGCAAAAATGAATCCCATATCTTCTACATGCTACCTCGACAAGTTGTCTCATTCTTTCATTTGATCAAACAATTTACTGTGATGGATGGGTGGGATTCATTTGAGGTTGATGATACGAAATCTAACATGGATGGAGGAGATCAACCCACATTGGTGAAGTTTTAATATGGCCTACAATTTCCTAACTAAGTATATGCCTTCGACGTAAAGATGATGATTTTACAGTAGGGGAGGGAGATGGCACGGGGGATTGTTTGAGGAGATTGGTCGAAGTGATTTTACAATCTTCGTAGGAATCGTGTTGAATTTCCTTCAACATTGTGGCGACATCCTTCATGGAGGGACACTCCTCTAGATTGGAATTAACGTAGAGGAAGGCCATGCTGAGTGCATGTAACATTTCTTGAATTTGTGTATTTGGGCGGCCTTGAATCCGTGGGGCAACCACTTCAACCGAGTTCCTGTTGCTGCCTTGGAGTGCTTGTCGAACCCAGTCCACCAAATGAACGACTTCGGGATTGTCGGGTCGATGGGCACAAAGATTATTTATCCTAGGAATTTACAACATTTAAGAAACTAAGGAGATCTTTGGATTCTAGTAACAAGTTTATAATTTTTAGGTGGACATTCATATTTTCCATTATAAATTTAAAGGACTTTAAGGAAAATCACTTACCGAAATTATCACTTAAACCTCCAAAAATAAGTTGAATTTTTGGATGAGATTTTGAGAGTACTAAGCACGGCCACATTTTGGATGAGTTTTTGAGAGTACCTTGAATCCAATCTAATGGTTTAAATTTTGAAAATTGAAGAATTGAAAACAACCTTAAGATTTTAAAATTGGTGCAATGACAGACAAGGAAAAATCTTATATGAAAAAGGAAGATATCAAGAATATACAAGTAATGGAAGAAGCAGAAGCATTCAAAAGTAAAGAAATGAAGCTTAACAAGTGTGCAAGTCTTGGATGGCAGAAACTTCTGAAGTCCCTTTCACGGAGGAATTGGGAGCTATAAAAAATTTACGAGGCTAGAAGTGGATGCTTGTTTCAGGGAACTGGAGAAAAAAATTTCTTTGCATGGCATATCAAATATGTAAGATTCAACAATCTTGACAGAAGCATTTGCATCTCAGGAAATGTGAAATAATGCATGCAGCTGCAAATCCGGCAAGAAAAGTATGAGGGGAAGTATTTCAAAGCGTAACACAACAAAACAATTTTCAAGGAATGTCACTAACAGTAATCTCATTGATCAAAGATGTAGAGGAAGAAGAGGAAGCTAGAGCTAATGAGATGACATAAATTCTAATGAATAAACAAAACCCACACTATTGTGGTGAATGAAACAGACAGTGAAAGTGATCCATCTAAACACAACGACATGCACATAATAAACACAAACAACAAAATAGTTGAACAACATGGACAACATGCAGATGTATAGATGAGGCCTTGTAACCATATCCCCTTCTTTAACTCAAAATCACCACTCCATAGCTGTACACGTCGCTTTTATATGATATCTTCATCATGTAACCATATTCTGTGCACCACAAAAAACCCAAATTTTAACAACAAAACTAAAAAATTTACAGCCTAAATGTTAAATTTTTAATGAAATAGTGAGCAACCTGGAGTGATGTAACCGTATGAACTGGTTACAGTAGTCGAAGAGCAGGCAAAGATTTGTAGAGTCAACCACCTTGGCGAGGTTGCAGTCTGCGAGATAAGGCTCATATGGGCTACCTTACAATATGTTGACAAGTCATTTGCCATGGCCACGCGGTTTCTACATTCATAGTGGAATCTAAATTGCACAGCACGTCGGTTTCAACGGTGGGAAAGCATTCCATAAGGACGATGACATACGCCGAAACGCCGATTGCTGATATATTGACACATGTCAGAGACATGAGGGCTCTTTCGCATTGTAACAACACCTTCAGCGTAATTACCTATGTTTGAAGAGATCATTTTATTTATTTATTTACTTTTCATCTCCCTGTAGATGAATGAAGTAAATTAAAATATTTGAGATATTAGTTTATTTAGAGCTATGTTGGTTTTTTTTATGAATAAGATCTTATATTATAATAAGTATAATGATACAAGATAATTCAACAAAAAACGGGTGGTATGAGAGCATGTCCCAAAGCCACGAACAAATTAGACCAAGCCTAGCACAAAACGAGAAATAAACTAAGTAGCTGTTACAAACAGGTGACCAGTTGCAGGTGGATCATGGTTATTAGGACAACCATAGCTAGGAAAGTCTTGTCCATTAACGAGCAACTCCCAGCTAGAGCTAGCACGACCCTCTTCTTCATCGTCTTTAGCAATGCTGCGAGTAGGCGAGATGGTTGAAGCCATATGTGGAAATTTATTCGGCGGGGGCAGAAGACTCCCCCCGTTATGCGTATGCGGCTCGGGGGGAGTTGGTGAGCCCTAACTGAGCTAGTTAGCTAGTGGGGGGATCCCAAACCATATTGATGAGCTGGTGGCAAGGGAGAAAAGATCTTCCTCAGAGGCTAACTGCAAGGGGAGCGATGAGACCAGCTGAATGAGCGGCACTGAGAGCGACTCTGATAACCACCTCGGGGATGACCGTCATGGGGCAGAGAGCACTGAATAGGGGAGGGTGGTTCCCGATCCACGTTGCATGGATTTTCACCCCAATGACAAAGGAAACCCTGGAGGTACTACACTTTGAGGGCCACTTTATTCGCTTGTACTTGAATTTGCATAAGCACATTGGAGATAATTGTCGACTTATTATAAATAGAAAAATGTTGATCAACTTTGGCATGAAAAAATAAACAAGAGTTCCTTTCTTTCCAAAGAAAAAAAATAATTTCCCCTCTGAAAGCATTCTAAATTTGGCCAAACATGTGAGGCATCATGAGATTGTCCCCTAGCAAAATTTGCTTCTAGGTGAAGCATTCTAGTATGAAGGGGAGAAAGAAAGAATGAAACCAATTCCAAGCCTTTTGGGCTTTATTACAAAACCACAAGAGGTGGGATAGGGTTTCCAAGTGCCCACAGAATGTACATTTGGGAGCCGGAACACCGATTTGAACCAGAAAGGCACTAATTGACAGACCTTGGAGGAGTATACACCATAAGAAATGATCGATTTTAGGTTCCACGTAAGCTGACCAAACAGTATCGAATCTCCTTCTCTAAATGGAAGGGGAAGAATGAAGCCCCCATTGATTGTTGAGCTTATCAACCATGGGAAGATGGGGAGATAACCAAGAATAACGTTTGTTAGTTGAGTAATTTTGAAAAGGAGTATCCATGAATCATTTCTAGTATGTCCACCATGGATGGGAGGATATCACAACAATTTTGTGGATCATATGATCTGGTACAAAGGTGATGATGTCAGCAATGTTGATCTGATCCTGGGATGAAAGGTGGAACTTGGCCCTGAGCTCATTCTAGGGAAACCAAGTTTGAAGGTGTTTACAAAAGAGATCCTGGATGGTATGAATTCCACGCTTGAAAATATTGAGTGTAGGGATCCTAGTGACCTTTGCAAGACACCGATCCTGGAACTGGATGACTGGTGGCCACCACAAGGAGTGATGGTTAACATATAGGATGTTACAAAAGATGTCACCAAATTCCATTGGAGCCATGGTTTGATCTATTCCCATGATTTCCATATGATTTTTAGAACAAATGTGCCAACCACTTTGATAGGCACAAGGGCAATGAGAAGATTGACGAAACCTAAACCCCTCCAAGTTGACCGGCCATAAGGGGAGCCCTCCTCTATACCATGTCACAACAACACTTTATAAGCTTCTTATCCTTTAATGATGTGAATTATCCATTTAGCACAGAGCGTCTGGCCTTGACACAAGATTTTGATAAGGCCCATTCCTTTAGATTCCCTGAGAAGACAACATGTCTCCCATACTACTCTGTGAAATCCTTTTCCAGAAACAACATTGGACCAAAGAAAATATTTGAGAAGCCTTTCCAACTTTTGCACAGATTTTTTGGATGGGACCTAATAGAAGGAGTAATAAACATGAGTGGCTTCAAGCACTTTGGAGAAAATCTAGAATTTACCCACTAAAGACAACGGTTTGGTTATCTAATACTCTAATTTTTTCGCAACCCGTTGAACAAAATATTGCCAAAGATTGACAAGAGACGCTTGAAAGGAAAAGGGGATGCCAAGAAATTTTAACATCTCAGCATGTGCAGTCATTTTCAAATCTTACGAAGCCATCTAAGGGAGCGCTGGAAGGAAGGATTTCCTGTAACACTACGTTTTTCACCAATGAATAGCTAAGCCAGATGGTAAACAAAACATGTAGAGGCACTGCATGACATTGCAGATGTTAATATCATCCTTGATGAGTGTGAGAAAGGAATTATTTGCAAAGTGGACATTGAGCAGTTGGGCACTACCAAAGGAAGGAAAGGAAATTCCTCTGACCAACCCTTGAGGTCTAGCTTTAACAAGAAGATATTCAAAACCTTCCATTGCGAGGACATAAATATCCAACACCAAGGGGAAACCATGTCACACATAACAGAAGAGGCCAAATGAGGCCAAGTTGTTCTTGTTAATGGTGATTTGCATTGAAGAATTAGCGAAGAGCATATTAACACAAAGAAAATATGACCAAATCCCAATGCCTAGAGCATGGCCAAGATAAAATGCCATTCTATCTTGTCATAGGCCTTCTCAAAATAAATTTTAATGAAAAGGGTTAGTTGACTGGAATTGTAGGCCCATTTCATACCTTCCCATATGGCTATGATGTTGTATAGAATGTATCGCCCCTAGATGAAGCTAGTCGGTTCTTATTGAATAATAGCTAGCAAAATGTGATGAAGATGAATGAAAAGAGATTTAGAGATAATATTATAGGAAACATTGAGCAAGGTGATAGGATGCCAATTGGTGATCAGCTCGGGGTCCCCAGGATAGGGTATGAACTTGATATTACCTTTGTTAATATACATTCCCAACGACTGATTCTGGAAAATTTCCACATAAACTTGAAAGAGGTCCAGACCAATAGAATCCCAAAGCAATTTGTAGAAATCATATGGAAAACCATCGTTCTTGGGAGCCTTGCCATCATCCATTTGCATGACCACTTCATGAAGGTCATCAAGGGTGAGCATGTGATCATAGGAGATCTTCTATGTCAGAGATATCTTGTAGGGCACCACAGCTAGACATTCATCCAAAGTAGCACGTCACTCATCTGAAGGAGATTGAGCCTAAAAAACCAACTTTTAATAGTTGACAAAGGCCAGCAACATATGTTGGGGGTCAGTGAGTCAAGTGCCGCCATCATTAATGGCCTAATTATTTTGGAAAGAACTTTTGGATTTGAGGGAAAGAAAAAATTCCTTTGATACATGATCCCCCACTTTGAACCAATGTAGACAGGCACAGATTTGAGCACCTTGAGCATTAAAATTATCCACTAATTGAATCTTCTCATGGAGCTCTACCACCTGGAGTTGAAATTTTTTGGAGAAAAGGGTTTCCTTCAAGTGCCACCACCGCTCGACTAAGAGTAGGGGAGGTAGCAAAGTATGATCTGTGTGAAATTTTGGCCAACAATAATCATAAATCCAGAGAAATCTGGTCATCTTAGTCATCGGTTCCTCCCACAATTGAGTCCAGTTGGAATTAATAGTTAGATGATAATGATGTAGGTGACTAGGCCGAGGTGTTAAATTCCACACAAGCTTGATATGATTGAGTGTGGGCTCTTGTTCCATCAAGGCAGTATTGAGAAAAAACTGACCATTATGACAAAAGGGTCACCTATCTTGCCAAGTGATGTGAAATCAGATAGGGAAATGGTCTGAAAGGACAAAATCTAACATCACTTCCATACGTAAAGAAAAGGTGTTATCAAAATCAAAAAAATCTTGAGTTGATAGCATGGCTCTATTGAGCTATTTAGGAACTTGATTTGATTGCCCTTAGAGGTTAGACCTAGTAAACTAAGCTTCAGAGGTGGGTGTACGAGAGGCATTGGGGTCATTAAACCCAAATTTTTTACGCATATAGAACCACACTTCTCTTTCTCTAGATGTCCATTGCATATGCAGGTTCCTGCACTTATCAGAGGGAATCTCTACCATATTAAAGTTGATGCATATGAACCAATAAGCATATGGAATTTCATTAGCTGTCCACCACCAAAGATCGGCTCTTTCAGCCGCATCATTACAGGCTTAAATATTGATGAAGCCGAAAGGGCACCTTTCAATATTAAATAAGGACCATATGACACGATTGGTGGGGTCAACACAATGGGCACTAAATAAGGGCCGCCCTTTTTGGGAAAAAAGTGAGATCAAACCCCCACGCCCATGCTCATGATTACGTATGAATGTTAGGCTGTCAGGACAGATGAATTTTCATACCAACTCCAACTGAAAACTAGTAACTTTCACTTCCTCCAGACATAACATATCTAAATTGGATTTTTTTTTTACAAACATCATGAATGATATAAATGCAATTGGAGTTATTAAGACTCCTCACATTTCATGACATGCAATTCATGAGAAATGGCGGTCAAGGGCCATACCATGTTCCTCCAAGTCATCTAAGGCATCAAATTGATTTTACAGAAATTAAGCATTGTTGTGCTTTAGAAAGTCCTACAACTCAATTTTCCTTCATCTGAAATACTCAATATTATACTCCTCCTCTGTAGATTTCAAAATTTGCACTGAGATGTGATCACCACTGGCCATGGGGTGGCGGGAAGCACTTTAGGATCTTTTGGATGGGCCCTGTGAACCCGATGTTAACAACAATTTTGAAGGAAGAAGAGATGAAGGAAGATTTAAAGAGTTTTGGATGGAGTTTGATGGTTCCAAAAAAATCGAGGCCACCTTGGGCATGCTAGAGAACTTAGGCAAGGGGACTAATGAGTCATTGGAAACAGGCTCCTTGGAGCATTTTTGGCCAACAAGTTGTTCCTTAATAGCTAACTCGGTCGAGCCAATGTTCTTGGTTGCTTTACTTTGAGTTACTTTACTCTTATTTTTTCACCCTCCAATAATTTTCCACCCTTCCTCCTAGGGAGGTTTGGCAGATTCAAAGGCCTCCTTGGGTGCAGGATGATTGCATGGAACATATAAAGGACATTCCTTGATCTTATGATCAGAGGCCTAGCAGAAAAAACAAGTGTTAGGTATATTAATGTAGAACACGCACTGGGAATAGCGAGTATCTCCCATTTGAATTTCCACGAACTCCTTCATCTCTTGGGAGAGATCGAATTCAACACAGACACATTTGTGAGGCCAAGCATTATAAAAGCGTTGGGGTTCCATGCATACCACTCTCCCTATGGAGGAGGTGATTTAGTTTAGGAAATGAACAAACGAAAACAGTAAACCAGGGAACTCCACCCACATAGGAAATTTAAGGGGAGCATAATCAGAAACCAAAAAATATTTGGTCTAAGGAGAAAGGACCAAAAGTGAGTTACACAGATGCCAAGGGGTTGAACGATTAAAAATGTCCATGACATGCGATAGCTTAGAAAAATGAAAAAGGAAGAACCCTTTGGTCATGTTCTGCATGCTTTCAAGACGGATGCCATGAGCATCCTAGGCCAAGTTGACCCGATACTTAAACATGTTTTCAGAGGGGATAAGGCCCAAAAAATACCCAATAAGATAGAACTATTCCAACCATTGGCATGCAACATTAAATTCAAGAATACGTAAAATAACATTCGAAGGAGAGTCATTATCTTGTGAAAGACCTTTAGAACAAACTTTCAAGGGTGTTTCTATAGCGGCACCATTGTTAGAATATCCACAAGCTCCAGCCACGACACCAATAGTCAGGAATGAGGTGGAAGGAGACATTATATAGGGATGCACATAGGGTGAAAAACTCTAAGAATTGCCGAGAAAGGTACAATCCCATAGTTCACGAAGAGGTTGCGGTATGTCATTCAAAAAACCCTAGCAGAGCATTTTTTTCTCAGTCACTTCCTCTCAGAGAGAAATCCAAAATCTATTTTTCCGAAGCTATATTGATTTTTAATAAATAAAATAAGAAGATAAATATTTTAGTTAAGCTTTATTTATAAGGTGTTATTTTGTTAAGAAAAATTTAGGCCCTCATTATTTTATTTTATTTTATTTTTAGTTTAAAAACTAGGATAATATCTTGATGGGGAGGATACAAATCCTTTATAATATTTGAACTTACTGTAATAACATAAAATACATTAGAATTAACATTATTACTTATTCAGAGATTTACGGTCTCGTGATTTACTTATCAACCTATTGAAATAGATCTTTACGCTTTAGTCATTATGGCCGACTCAGTGGCATACTTGATTAAAGGTGGTATTTAAGATTTTCCTAGCCTTTGTTTCCATGGGATGTCATCCAAAATAGCCTAGTTAAAAATTAAAAAATGGGATCGACGATAAGTTTATCACGTAATACAAGATCACTTGGTGGGTAATACAAAGTGAAATGTAGGTGGCCCAAACCTTGAAAACAATAGTATGACCTATCGTCGTCGCCTGTAACTAAGTTTATAAACCGGAGTTAATGATTGTAAGAAATTCATTCGTAGTGTAAAAAAACTAGGATTTCCCATTGCTATCTTCTAAGGGTTTAACGAGATGAAGAAATGATGTTTTGGTCACTTATTACTGAAAATGTTGTCTTACACAAAATAGAAAAAGAAAAAAATATGTATCTCCAAATTTGTAAGTCAGCAGGGTTATTAGATGTATTTTCTTTTGGGTCATAAGTGGTCCTAGATTTTACATGAGTATATCTTGGATCTATTCAAACATTTCTAGATTAGTGTATTTTTTGGATTGGTATAGGGAAATCTTGTGGAATCTAATAAAAAATGTTAACTATAAAAAAATTCCCCCAGATTTTGTAAGATTATCAAGAAGTTCGATTGTTCATTTAAGTTGTAACAATCATGGCATGATACGTATCTTTGAACGATTAAGGGAATACAAGGTTTGCCTTGATCCTAAAAACTGTGTCTTTGGTGTCACCTCGGGAAAACTTCTGATATTATCATCTCACGAAGGGGAATCGAGGTGGAACCTACCAAATTCAACACAATCATGGATATGCCACCTCCACAGAATTTGCGTTAGTTAAGAGGATTACAAGGAAAGATACAATCCATTCGATGCTTCATCTCTCAACTAGCAGAAAAATTCCATCACTTTAATCAATTACTTAAGAAGAAGGATGTCCAATTCAAGTAGATGCAGGGTTGTCATGATTCTTTTTCCAAGTTGAAATAATATTTTTCCACTCCACGGTACTTATGTTTCCAGTACAAGACAAGCCTATGTTGTTGTACACTTCTACAATAGAACATGCCATTGGGGCATTATTGGTGTAACACAATGGAAAGGGTCAAGAACAATTAGTCTACTATTTGAGCATAACTCTCCTTAAACATGAAACTAAGTACTCATTAGTTGAGAAATCTTGCTTGGCAGTCGCATACACTATTGACAAGTTGCGACACTATTTGTTAAATTATACAACCAAGATAATTACCAAGGTCGACCCTCTCAAGTATTTACTTTCAATACCAATGATAACAGGAAGGATTCCCAGCTAGATTGTACTCCTCAGTGAATTTGATATTAAATTTGTTAATAAAAAAACTATAAAAGGTCGAGCATTGGCAAATCAAATGGCCACAACACCATTGCTAAGTTCATAGCCATTAAAATTTTAATTCCAAGATGAATATTGTTGTTCATTGATGCAGTCCCCTGATTGACCATATTCTTTGATGGTTTTTGTACAACACATGGTTCAGGAGACAAGATTGTCCAACGCATACTTGACGGGGATCTCATTCCTAAACCTTATCGCATTGGCTTCCCTTATACAAATAACATATCTAAGTATGAATCATTGATATCAGGATTGATCTTCACTATACCCTGACGACTATAAGAGTTGACAGTATTCAAAAACTCCCTTCTCATCATAAAACATGTCAATGGTGAGTATTAAGTAAAATATGAGAAGTTTCTACCCTACAAATGCATGGTTCATATTCTCAAAGGGCATTTTCAAATTATCATTTTTGAGCAATTTCCTCATCTGCAAAACAAAATAATGGATGCCATGGTAATGATCACATCCCTTCTTGTACTTGAAACTTATCAAACTCACAATGAGTTCCTCGTTGAACATATTTTTGTTCCTGCATATGATTTGCTGGATTCCACCATGGTCTGTGAGATCGTTGGTCCTGATCATCCCTGGTATCATGATATATACACCTTCATCCAAACTAAAACTTATCATTCAAACATGAAATCAACCAACAAAAGATCCTTTGCACAATGTTCCTCACGCTATATTATCCTTCTTGACACCTTATACAAAAGAGGCTATAATGGGACTCTATTAAGATGTATCAATTAGGACAAAGCTAATTAAATGCTATCCTAAGTACATTCACGTATTTTTGTGCTCATACTAGCGGAATGGTTCTTGTAAAGAATATATTACACGTTGGATACTACTGGCCTACAATGGAAACAAACATGTGCAACTATATAAAGAAATGTCAAGATTTCTAGAAACATGGTAATCTAATTCATGAACATTCTTAAGTCTTGCAACCCATCACTTCACCCTAGCCTTTTTTAAAATGGGGGCTCAATCTAATCGGAAAAATAAATCCCACATCTTCCAATGGCTATATCTTCATTATAACCGCCACTGAATATTTCACCAAGTGGGTTAAGGCTATTCCTCTTACCTATGTTACTGGGTATAATATTTCTGAATTCATCTTTAACCATATTATCTACCGTTTTCACATTCCCACCACCATTTTTCACTGATAATGGTGGCTCCTTCAAGAATAATAATGTCAAAGCATTAGCTAAAAATACCACATCCACCTCAAATGGGCCACTCCATACTACTTGCAATGCAACGGATAACCTGAAGCTTCTATACAAGACTATAAAATCCATTCTGGAGAAGACAATCGATAAACATGGAAGTAATTGACATACACAAATGTATTCAACCCTCTGGTCGTACCGCACTTCCTTTCATACTCCTATAGGAGCTACTTATTTCTCCCTTGTGTATGGATCTGAAACCATATTACCCATCGAAGTCAAACTTCCTTTGCTTCGTGTCTCCCTCTAATACCTCGTGCACGAATAGGATTACCATCACGAATGCCTCGCAGAGCTCGAGATCTTAGATGAAATACATGTTTGTGCCTTGGATCATCTGCAAGTATACCATAATTGGTTGAGTCGAAACTATAATCATAAGATAAGACCCATAAATTTTGATATTAGTGACTTGGTCCTAAAATAAAATCAAAAGAACACAATGAATCCATGTGAGAAATAAGAAAAAATTGAGCCTAATTAGTTTGGTCCATACGTCACTACTACAAAATTTGGATCCGGAGCATACATATTATCCAATGAGGATGAAAAAGAGTTAAAAGAGCCTATAAATGCCATTCATCTAAAAAAGTTATACTCTTGAGCCTCTAAAGATTAACCCTTGTGCTAGGGGCATATCAACACACTCTCTTGATTCTCTGTTTCACCTTGTCACCTACTTGTGTCATTCTACCTCACCTTATGTCACATGTTCTCTTTGTCAGGTCATCATGCTCATGATTTACCACTTTTGTACACCTTTTGCCATGTTCTCGTTCACCTTGTTCATGTGAAACATGTTAGTTACAACTTCAAAACCCCCTTTTCCATCTTATTTGGCGTGGGATCAAAAACCCAAAAAATCCAAAACATTCAAATATGTCTCACAAAATCCAAAAACAATATAATTTTTTTTCGCAGAAATATAAAACATTTCGAAAATGTTCCAAAACATTCACAAATGTATAACTTAGTTCGCCAATTTTACCATCTAATTGTTCCAAATCATTTGCATTACTCAAATCAATCATGTCAACCTTGGAAATATAACTTTTCTTGGGGGAAAAACTTGGCTTTGACCTCATACAGATAAAAATTCAATGGGATCCGGAAAGATTATCTTTTGGATTATCTATGTATCACTTCGCTCTTCGGCCTGATTCAATCCTCTCACATTCTACAGCTATCACCTGGGGGCATAATTGAAATATGTCTATCTATTCATTGTGGAACACATTGGGTGTCTTCGAGTATTGTTATTATGAATTGTGCTATATTTTTGTTTATTAGTTAACTTTAATATCAATACTTCTTGTTTGCCTATTTGTTTCTAACTAACCTTGTTTGTTGTTTGTACATGTAAAATGTTATCTTTCATGTTCTTAGATCAATGTCTTGTTTAATTAGTTAGATTAATCAAATTTTTATGTATTTGTAAGGTTGTCATGATTATAGACCAATTGCAGCTCAATTACTAACATCTTAGCTCATATATAAATTTGGTGCAAGTTAATTCTTGTTCATATTGGGTGTGTTTGTCTAATTTTGTTTCTTTTACATTTTTGTGCTCTTGTCTTGGTTTATTATAGAAGCCATGTTTTGTTTTCCTTATTTTAGCATGTGTTTGTTTTACATTTTTTAATCTTTCATTGTACTTGTGTTCATTTCTTGTACTTTGTTATAATTTCATCATAACATCTATATCATATAACATTACCCATAATATCATAAAAATAACACCTAAGCTATCAACATGTATGCTAAGATACATCAAATCATCAACTCGAACCAAATCATCATCTATTCTACTCATCATATCATCTAATAATTATAATAAAACATGCTACAAATAACACATCTCATAATCAAATGAGGTGCAAACAATGTCCATCATGTATGTATGTATGTATGTATGTATGCATGTACATACATATACATATACATACACACACACACACACACACACACACACACACACACACACACACACACACACACACACACACACACACACACACACACACACACACACACACACACACACACATATATATCATCAATTTCCATATACCAATGTATCTTGACAAAATCATATACATGTCAGTTTTCCATCATGGACATCAATCAAATAAATGTGCCTTATTCATGAGGAATATACAAAAAAATACATATATATATCATCATGTAACAAGAGTCAACCCTAACTCTCCCCTATGTCAGGACAACCCGACATATGACTCAGTGGGAAAATCTATACTGACCACACTTATCTAGATGGCCTTTATGACCTCATGGATACAATGCTTAACCTCTTGCTATATGAAGTTTCCCTCTGGCCCTTTAGTACCACAGACTGGTATAACGCCCTATAATTCCCCACCTCTCTAGATACTGCCACAAAATTTGGTACACTATCTCCTATACCACCTGCCGCTGCCACATGATGTAGAGCATCACACTCTGTTTTGATCTACGCGACTTGTATCCTCAATTGGGTTCTCTCAACCACCCATTGATCCCTCTCTACAATGACCTAATCTCTCTTTGTGGTGCACTACTATAACTGATGCATAAGAGTAACCTACTTTTTGGCTCTCTAATCTTCCTTTCTCTGTAATGTTTTCACTGTAATGAGTACCACATCCCCTCACAACATGGTCATGTCTCTCGCTGAATGTAAAGTGGCAACTAATGACCCACCTACTAACCCCGTGCCCACTCTCTGCGGTGGTCCCTATAATATAACTATGCCATCATCACCATCTCCTCCATCCCCCTATCATGCCAACACACCTAGACTAGCTGGTCTAGGTGGTGATGATGACATATGTATCGGTACTTATCTAGGTACCTACCTCTTTAAACCTGGCACCTATTATGGTACATGTTGTAAGACCTTCGACAGTACCTGTTGTATTACTTGTTATATTGGCACCTACTAGACAACCTGAGCCACTGGCATTTTTACTACCTCTACTACCTGAATATGAACACCCTAAACCTACACCAGTGGCCCCTGTCCTACCTGTACCTATAGACCCTGTGCTGCCTACACCTGTGGACCATGTCCTTGGGCTTGTCCCTATCCCTATCCATGTGCTTGTGACTCTACCTCCTCTTGGCCAATTCATGCCTTGTCTCTCAATTTTTGCGTTCCACCCCTAATTGATGATGTTGTTATCCCTACTATTATGGTTTCCTGAGGAATAGTAATCCTCCTGGGCATGATCGATGTGTACCATAAAACGTAGTCTGCAATCATCCTTGGGTCCACCACATGCAATTGAGCATCCCATGCCTATGGGATAACTCCAAAAATGTTATTTCTCATTATCAACACTCTAATCTGAGGACCAAAATCAAATGTATCTCACGCAACGCGTGTGTACCAATGCTCTCCACATAGTATCCCATGTATAACACCTAGCTAGCATGTACCCTATCCACCATGTACACCTTTATATTGTGGTTTTGATTTCCTATAATAAAGTGCTCCACCTTTGTGGTTCTCAACTCAAATGCATCTGAAGGCCACTGATACAATCGGTATGGCATCCATGTCACCATCTGCAGTTGAAAATCATCAAAATATTTCCTATAAAAGGTGATATCCCCCATATGGCCTCTATGACTTGCTATAACTGTCTTCAACCCTTACATGATGGCTCATCTGGCTATCTATCTCTCATCACTTCTAGTGTTCATTTGATGACAATGTGACCCCATGACCATGTCTATAAAAAGGTGGCCGGAATAAGGCTCCTCATACCCCTGTATGCAATCAAATGAAGCTCTCTATACAAATGTGTGAGGATACACTATCCACACATAAAAATTTCTCCCTACATTAGTATCGCCACAACTCCAATCAATCTAAACTGGAAAAGTGTACCTGTCTTATCAGGAAGTAAGTAGTCGTTGATAAGAGCCATCAAGTATATTAGTAGTTGAGCTACTCTCATGTCGTCAAAACAATGGTACAAATGTACCATCATCTCATTTTTGGATATCTCCTCTTGCAAGAACACATTATATATATGTCATAGTATATGAACCACATTCCCGTCATACTCAACAAAACTCCCCTATATTGGTAGTTGCAAGATCCAATATACATCCTGTAATGTGACTGTCATCTCCCCAGTCAGCAACCAGAATGTCTGGCTCTCGTTGTACCATCAATCCACTAGTGCAATCAGTAAGATGTGGTCTAGTATGATTTGAGGCAACTCTATAATGTAGGCTAACCATGTCGCCTCTAGTAATGCAATTAATCCCCTCTCCTCTTGTCTCAATAATGTCCTATGAAAATCCCACAGCCACCCATGGCGCTCTCACACACCCAAAGCTAGTGGTCTCTCCTTAAAATCACTCAAAAAACATCAATTAACACTCATTTCTTCACTCATAAACCTCTCAAATCTTCCTAAAAATCCTCTAATTGTACAGGCGCACCCTTTTTTATGGTAGCGCATGAATTTTAATGTTAGTATGTCTACTTTAACACTAACACATACAACACTAGCATGTCTATTTTAGTGCTAGATCATGCTCTCATATTGACGCTAACACATCCAACTTTCTAACACATAACCCTATTCAAACGCATGCTCTCTCTTCTATGCTAACACATGCACTTTCATGCTAACACATTTTTTGGGCTATGCTGGTGCGCACATGTGCATGCACTAGCGTCAAAAATTGATTTTATTCTACATTAAAATACATTAAATACACTCAAAAGTGAAATTTTTTGAGGTACTTACCATGACACCATCGTCTAAAGTCTACCCATACTCATGAACGTGATCTGCATGATGTTTTCTCTATTTTTGTCGCGCAATGTCTCCACCAACTTAGAGATCAAATATCTCACAAATGGAAATAGAGGGATAATAAAACAAATGAGTTGTGATGGATTTTGAACCCTCCCCCCTTCTGTTTATACCCTCTCTAACCCTAAATTCTCATTTTTCTTGACCCACATGGTCCCAATTACTAATATTTCTTCATTGTTAACTTTTTTCCCCTCTTTTCTCTCATGCAATGCACTTATGTTTTGTTGTGATTTCCCATTTGTTTAAATGGTCATTTTCACCCACTTTTACTTCTTATAGGGGCATATTAATGATTCTCTGGGAAAAAGTTGGTGTACCGTATACACTGATTCCATATTTTGACCCACATTCTTCTATAAATGCCAAAAAAATAACCAATATAAAAAACTAATATATTACAAAAAATTCAAAAAAAGCATGAATTTTAAATTTAAAAAAAAATCAGAAAATCATAAAAAATTTCGAACAAACATTCATTTCTCATAGAAATCCTATAACTACATTGATGTGAATCTTTCAACATCTCAACAAAATCTTGATAAATTCATACCTTTATCTACTACCCTAGTGATTGTTCCATTCTTACGAATATATCACTCCATTTTCTTCCCTTTGCATGGTTGCTAACTCTAATTGGGGAAAGTCACAATTTTTTTTTTGCTTCGCAATATAACTTCGCTTGGGGGAATTTATCTTAGATCATTTGTCAACTAGATCCAACAAGAGTGTCATGAGGATTATCTTTACTCCCCTCTTCAGTCTAATCCTATTCCCACCTCAAGAGCATTTACATCTACATAATCATCAATGTGGCATTCATTAGGGGCATAACTGATTGTCTTGTTTTTCAACGTTGTGTTTTATTGTTGATGTTTACTTTCTTGGACCAATTACAAGTAGTTTGATAACATCTTGGTTCCTTTATAACCTGGTGCCTGCACGTACTCTATATATTGGGATTGTTTTCCTTTTTATATTTTATTTGTTGTGTGTGTTTGTTTATGTGCATCTTGGTTAACCATCTTGATTCTTTCACAATCATGGTGAAAAATCTATTGTGTAACATAAAAATAAAGGTTTCTCTTATATTCACATTCTCCAAATGATGCTCATGCTACAAGAACAATTATTCCTATTCTTGTTCACATCCCTTGTCTTCTTCCTATCAAGCAATTTTCCATCACTTTGCTGCATCACCCATCCGCTTGAGGGGGCATTCCCTTATTATCCTATCTAATTGGGGCATCCAAATGTGTCCCTACTTTGTGCTCGTTGATCTCCATGCGTCTACTATCTTTAACGCACTATTACTTCGCAATAGCACTTTAAAGAGGGGCAAATATAGACTCCCTAAAAATACATTCATATTTCTAGGCTACTTCTATCTAACTAGAATTAATCAAATTAATTTTATCATGCCGCAATTACCCCTTTGGAATTAATTAAATATATTATATCACCTAATATATATTCCTACCCTTTAGAATTAAATAATATAATTCTACATGCTCTTGAAATTAATTAAATCAATTACTAACACCTTCTAGCTAATATAATTAAACATTTATTTATTTAAATGGTCAATTATCTCCTCGCAATTAAATACTAATCAAATTAGTTATTTAATTCCACATATTATAGTCAGCTTAACTTGAACTCCACTTCTAGATTCCTAGAAAGGAGGGGGCTATAGAGTTGTGCACATAAACACCTTTCTAGATGTAACTTTTACTATTCCAAATGCCTATTACCCCTTAAAATTTGCAACTACCATTGCCAAGTCTTCTTGCTAACCCGGGTGATTACAATTACTAACCTAGAGCTTAGTAAAACTTCCATCCACATTTCATGGCTCTAATCTCATATATAAAAGTAGGTCATTTCCTTTGTAAATCCATCTGTGGATCCTTGAGAAAATTGCATCCAACTTCTGCCAATTTGACATCCTCATTTTTGTGAAATCTTCTCATAGAATTTACAAATCCATTTGGATATCATATCAAGAGCATCCACATTCTAGCATCTTTAAGATCATACACGTATGAGAAATTTCATGATCTTACTTGAGGTTTGCAAGATATTACAAAGAAGGTATATTGCTTCGTTTATTTCCTTTATTTTTTGTTTGTTTACTAATTTTCCTTGTTTACAATAGTAAATTCTTATAAATTGAATGTTTAATATTAAAGAAGTCAACCTTGTTTATTTTATTATCATAAGAAGATCTTATATATTTGATTGTTGCATGATCATGGTAATAACAAATTGCATTGAAGATGATTTAAACAACCTAGACTAGTTGGAAACTTGGATTGCTTGAGTGATAACATTATTAGGTAGAGTCATTTCAATTATGCAATGATATGTAGACTTAATTGACGAATTAAGAAGTTATAAGTTATCAGTTGGATAACCTTAACATATACTTTTATTTCAATTAAATACAACAAGAGTCTGATTTTGATAACTCATTCCAATTCCTAGAAATGACCATGTATACATTTCTCTCTCCTTCAGTGTGTAGGACAAAGTGAATTTTATTAGGTGATTAACCATATTTTATATGCATGATTTCTTCATGTATTATTGTTTAAAAATTTGTTCAAGATTATTGTATTTAATTGTAATGCGAAATTATTCATTTTGCATGATGATTGAAGGAATTTTCCTATTTTACTATCATGATTTATTATATGCCATTATTTCGAAAAAATAAGGATTTATCCTTGTTTAGTTTTAATAAATATACTTGTTTTGTATCACATTTTGTGAGATATAAAGGTGTTTTTAATGTTGTTTTATAAGAGAGTAAGAATTAAATTTAATGATTTTATTCTATGAAACTATATATGGTTCATTGAATCATTATAGTTGAGCGAATATGATGATTTACAGACATAGTTTGATCAGGAAAGAAGTACAACGAAAAGTATGTTTATAGCCTTAATGTACCTTATTAAAATGAAAGTGTTTCAATTTTGTTTTAACAACAGTAAACATAAGTTATTTATATTTTTTAAATAATCATAACAAATTCTATAGTTTCATTATGGATGAACAAAGGTGTCATTAATCATCATAGTACATTATGGAAAAAATACAATGTAAACTACACTATATTAGTAATGTAACTTACAAAATAAGTTGTAAAATTCATTAAAATGATGAATAAATGAGATAAAATGTACTATGCAAGATGAAATGATGAACCTATGAGGTTAAGGCCCATACTATCTAGGAAATGATTGGATCATGTAATTAGGAGACATGGATTAGTAAATCATTATTAAACAACCTCATTAAGTTATGACAATACGATATGAGGTGTTTGTAAATGATAGTAACTCATTGAGTTACCATAAACCTATATTGAGAAATGAATGATGTGTTACAATACCTTATAACCCATCGTAATGATGAACTCGTTTACTTATCCTAAATAGATATCTAAATTATAAATAAAGTGTAGATATCTGGAAACATTGTTCTTATTGACACAACCCTAACCATGCCAAATTAGGATAATGAGTACGTAATGAATAAATTCATTACGTGGTATTTATCTCTCCCATAGGGATCCTAAGATGGGATTGATAGGATCGTTTTTATTAGAAAGTTGAGTAATGATTCCTACTTCTTCAAAACTGAACTTAACTTCTTAAACAACAAAATGAGATCTAGATAACTGTGAAGAGATGGTTGTGTGGTGATAGAGACAAGTTTTGATGACTTGTGTGCAGTCACAAAACTAAGATTGCAAAGAAACGCTTGAAAAATTGGCCGTGTAGTGTAATTAGTTTATTATAGTCTATTCACCATACCCCTAACTTGTTGTGTAAGTTACCGGATGGATTGCGACTTGTCTATTTTCTAGGTTGAAACTTAGGAGTTAAACATAGTTCTCAAGACCTGTTAAACATGTTTAACCAAAGCTATAGAATTTATACTCACTCTGTTAAATTGAATTAAGGGGGATTAGGTAGATCTAATTAACCCTTATAGTTGTACATGGTTATCATTTGTTATCAGATGGATTATAAACATTTAATTATGTTGGATGTTAATTGCTGCAAGATGAAAAATCATTTAAGGCATTAATTAGGACTAAGGGGTTTGTTTTTAAAAAATTCCTTAATTTGGATGATTAATAACATGGGTGTTATAAAAATGACTACCCAAGAATGAGAATATGTAGTTGTAAATCCCAAAAGTAATGGGAAAGATTTGGAATCCAGTGATCATACGTGTTTTAAACATTTATTACCAAGTCATTGTAGAACCCAACTATGTGGGACCCAAACACAAGTACAAATATAGCAGGATATGTTTTTTTTAGCTTTCACTTTATTGATACAACTATGTGACACCATAAAGAAACACAAGAAGTTACACGACACCACATACAACGTATATGCCAACATGAGGAACACACAAATATCAAAATGATACAATATGCAACCAATGTCACACCTAGATAAATGAGGAAGTATGAAACCATGACACAGTCACGACATGGAACCTTCAATAATATCACATTTTCATGGTTAAATCTTTGTCATATTCAAATTCCAGTTTTATCCTTAAAGATGTGCAAAGCATATAACATGAAAACATACATTTTTCTTTTTCTAGTCTGCATTGCTTTTATTTATTATTACACTTAACTTAAGATAGTTCCACCTTGATGTCATTTAAAAATATCTTATATAACCTTATAGGTCTCGATGTCATTTATCACGTAAACATATATTCTTATTCACAACGTTACAACTTATTCATTTTTCAAATTTAACTTGTAACAAGTACACTTCATTGGGTTGTTTTCTCAATTACCATAATTTCCACAACTCAATATTAAATTGAATTTTTTTAACATACCTGTGAGATTTTCCTAGCTATCGGTCACAACTATAGTTTTTATCTCACCTAAAACACATTTACTTGACATTATTAGCTGTTATGATTCAATAATATGTTAGGATCATTTCAAATAGTTATTAGCCATAATTTTTGTATTCTAAATAGGAGATTATGTTCTCAAATGATTGAGCTCACGAGGATAAGTTTATAAGAACTTTCAAAAACAAAAGAAGGCCTAACTAAGTATACGGTAATTCCAAGTTTCACGTGTGTGCCCATTTTATATTGCTCGTAATTAAAATATTTTGGATTTTATTAGGGGTACTAAGAGAGGTACCACCCCACTTCATAGTTTTCCAAGGCACCATTGACTGCATTTCAAAGAAAATAACATTACCTTCTTATTGCTCTTATGATCCCATGCACATACACATATTAGCCCTTATTGAGAGTCTTATGATGGCCATAAAGCAAATGTTGTTAAACCTGACATCATTCATGTCACAAGGTGACACTATACCATTGAATACAATAACATACACACCTCCACATACACAAGAAACCCTTTTTCGTGAATGAGACACGAATAACACAATGCTCAAGGGTAACCCTCTAAAGGGTTGATAGATTTGAGGTCATGCATATAACTTTTAACATAACCTCCTAAAAGAGGTCAACCATAACCATTCCTAAAAAAGTGGTTATCTTTTGTTTGAGTTTTCCCAAGTACTTTATAAGTCACAAAAGAATAAATAATCATTACTTTCACATAGGAGAACAAAGGAATTCACTCATTAATAACACACAAAATCACACTAGGAAATATCATTTCCTTTATAGTAAATCTACACCATTATCAGGATATATGTACATATAATTAAAATCACTTTTATAATAGAATGCCATTTTCCAAAAATACCAATATACGATAATTTCTCACTCATCACAAAATAATCCATACATAACATTCATGTTTATAAATATAGTGTTGACACATCTACTTAATATTACATGTATATTCAATGATATTTCATATTACAAAAACATCAATAATGCTACCATTTCCTTCTTGTCCCATGTATCTGCAACCATCACATAATCATCACAATTGCTGGCATGTCATCAAACTACAACCAAACACGATATATGATTTCAAATTTTTCTAAAAATAGTGAAACTATATTTAACACAATGTAAGAAATGCAATGCCATTTCATTTCATTTTCAAAGCCAATGAGAGAGATAGAGAGAGGAGAGAGAAAATACCATTTTCCACATTCAAATAATTTTCAAGCAAGTGTCAACAGAAAGTTTCCTACAACCATGTATTCATTTTTACAAGGTTTCTCTATCGTTATTTTTCTTGGATAAGGTCATATGACAATTTTCACCAATTAGTCATAAGTTTCCAAAAACATAAAATTTAGACCAAGTCAGTCAAAAATTAGCGTTCGAAAACCATCTTTGAGACTCAAACACACCAGGGAAAAAATTCCCACCTATCCCCCTATATACAAGGAAACAATCAAAGCTAATGAAATCCCAAATTGGAAAACAAGATGAAAATGGCGCTCATCTTTCCGAAGCTACCGATCGTAAATGCACTCAAGAAGCCTTTTTGCCCAATGATAAGAGGCCTACAAAATCTATCAAGAAAAATAGATTGTGGGATGTCTTTCTCTAAACTGATGGTTTGTAGTAATTATCTCGTAGAAATATTAGAGGTATACAGGAGCCAATATTTGTTTCTACAACCAGGGCCAAAATGACGGGTCAAAACCAAACTGTATTTTTAACTTTCAACAGTTGTTTAAAGTTGCAAACTAGCCTGATGGGCTCCTAAATGCGTTATGAAACAAGGCTAAATGGAAAACTGTCAACACCAGTCCGACACTATGATAATATTTCATTGAGAATTCCTCGTGCTATGATTATTTCAATAATGCACAACTTTTGGTTCGGTGGTAGTAATCTGGAAACACAGTAACATACATAACACAAGAATACCACAGTCTATAATATAAAGGAATGATGAAAAATCTGAAATAAAAATGTAAATTATATTATTAATATGATACTGCTACAATCTCACCCATGAATTACTCCAAGTGTTACCAACTCCACTTGCCTTCCAATAGTAACTTCGGGAGAAACTTCACAGTTACACATTTTGATGGCTTCCTTAACACACCTTCACAATGACTCCTTTATTCATATAATAATTATTACAAATTTATTCTATGATAAATGAGGGGGGGGGGGGGGGGGGGTTCCCTCTCTATTTATAGAAATTTCAGGCTTATCCATCCTATCTCTAAGATAGAATAGGAAATCTCTTCCGACTAATCATATTTCATGCCTAAACTCTTATCTTTACATGCAGACTTATCTTCTAAGATACAATAAAAATTATCATTTCACATGGGTTCCACCTTTCTAGATATTATAAAAATTAAATATATTAAATATTTATGACACCACTTCTTGTCATTATTAGAAATATAATATTTATAATTCTAAATCATGTAGACCTTACTTATCCACTTACCATAACTTTGACATTTTAACATTATTGGGACCACTTACAAAAAATATTTACTTTTTACCACAACATTCCTATTGTATTTGATTGTTATTGTATTGTACTTTATTAGCGACACCGTACTAGCAACACCATTATCTTTTAATGGATGCCTAACTATACTTAACAACACCTTATTCATAATACATACATTAATGAAATAGAAATTATGGAGGAAAATTCTAGTGTTGACACAACCAAGGAACAACCCATGGTTCATTTAAACACTCCACATGACAAGGTACACGAGTAAACATTGTTTTTTCTCATTTTGGAGTTTATGAGGATATTTTGCGCCTCCATGAAAACAAGTTTTTTATAAACATTACACAAAGTCATCAAGATGTATTTTTACTAAGTTTCTTGTTTATCCTACCAACCACATGGTTTCAAAATCTGAAACTAGTATTGTAGATTTTCCATCCATCATAAAAGGTAAAAGAGAGTAGTGTTTTCATTCCCAGTTATTGGTTTAGTTACATATAAAAAGAGGTGCAATTTTCTATAGGAAGCACCTTTTGTTTATTTTTCTCAAAATTTACCCTTCTTTAGTTAGATTTACAACTCCATTCAATTTAAGAAAACTAGAACATTTAAATTATGCAAGGATAAAGTGAGATGACCATTCCTGTGTGAGAATCAAAGTAGTGTGAGGGTCTCCAAGCGGCCCACAACCACGATCCATGAGACCACACAATTGAAGAGGATTTTCATCAAACGGTTCATGTGCCTTGCCTTAGATTTCAAACTTTTACATCTAAACCAAAATTATGTTTTTAACGTTGTTGATGGATGCCCATAGATTGATCCAACCCCCCCCCCCCCCCCATTTTGAGTATTTTGAGAAATCGCTATATCCAAAGAGACCATGTTCTCTCTAAATAATTTTATCGACCAATTTACATGCATTCTTAAAACTACCACATACTTCATTTAGATCAACTTTAAAGGTCTTTTTTTTCACAGGATGGAAGGAATATGAAAACAATGCACCTTTCTAGTGCCATAACAATAATCATGTAATGAAAATTCCCTCCACCACCAATCTCAAACTAAATTTCCCACATTAAGAAGAGAGACCCAGTTGTAAGAGGCGTTGATCTGATTATGTGGGACAAAACAAAAAAAGAAAATATATTATGTTTTAATGGACAACAAAAATAAAAATCCTCTCATCTTAGAACAGGTTAGTAGATGTTGGCAGGATTATAATGCCTAGCTTTACACATATCAATTGCATTTTAGTCCAAATCCGTTTCTAACAAACCATTTTGTCTACATCCTGCAACCAATGTGCACCCCTTTTTAATTTAATTAATTTATTTATTTTTGCAATGCCCAATGAGGAATTCAAATAATTTTTCATCCTCCTAGTTGCAACATCCAAAAAAAGAGGCTCTTAAGCATTTTTATCAAATCCATTTGTGCAGCATCTAACAATCTTTGTTGTACATGAGCCCACGTTTCTTTCAGGAAATTTTGTCAAACAGATCACATGTATGACACCGCCTATTCTGACAAAGTGCTTCCATGTTTACATACATGTCTACCATTGCACTTGCAACTTACCACATATTTCAAAACTCTCTCCTCTTCACGTGCTTGGAACACATATATACCCATTTTTAAATCTCATGTTATGGTGTAGGAAGGGAAACAAGGAAAAGAACTAAGTTGTATACGAGCCCACATTTCTTTTAGGAAATTTTTTCAAAAAATTCACATGTATGGCACTGCATATTCCCTCAAAATGCTTCCATGTTTTCCTACATGCCTACCATTGCACTTGCAACTAGCCACATCTTCCAAAACTCTCTCCTCTTGACATGCTTGGCACACATGTATACCCATTTTTAAAGCTCATGATATGGCGCAAGCAAGGAAACAAGGTGAAAAACTAAGTTGTTTGGATCTACACTTGTCAATCTTGCACTTATTTGCAAAAAACGAAAAAGTCTATTTTAAATAAAACTATTTTGTGAAAAAGTAACACCCATTTGCAGGCCTGAGAGGCCGCATTTATTTGTGCAAACATTCCAAACATCCAGGTTCGCTACTCTAAGATCCCATTTTGACATTGGCAGGGAGGATGTTGGTAGAGGACATGGAATTTAAATTTATACCTGTCATTAGCAATTTATTGAAGCACCCAAATCCGTTTCAATAGACTCACTTCTGCAAAAATGAAATATTAAATAATAGAGTCCTCCAAATAAGATTGGAAACATCCATACTCTTCTCCAAAGATCCCATACAGATGCAGGCATAGAGAATATAAGAAACTGGGGAGGAATTCAAATAACACCTACTTTTATGAAATAGTCTGTGAGTTTCTAAATAATCTCAAATTAGAAACAAACTAAGCAATACCTAAACTATAGCCTTCCCTCACCATGAAATTCTAAAAAAAAAACAAGAATTTGTAAAATGCATCCTCTGATCAGAATCCTTCTTCTTTCATCGACATAGAGACCAAAATTTCTCTCACGAATGAAATCTCACATCAACCAAAACAAATTATTGATTCTTTCTTGGTATAAGGTTGACACATGCTCTGATTTTTTTTAGGCATTTAAGAATTATTTGATCATTTAATTATTTTCATTTTTGATTTTTTGTTAACCTTTTAAATTTCAAATGATTTAACTCATTCAATTTTCTCAAACACTTAAAACAACTTATTGCCATGATTGTTCTATTATTTTAAAAATTCACTTTAACCAAAACCTCACCCGCTCCCATTAAATCATTCACCTATCACGTAAGAATCCTCATTTGAAAATTATACAGATTACTTTTATTGTTACCCACATTAAAATTTTCTTAGATCGACTTTAACATTAAAACCAAATATACATATATATGCTTTGGACTTAAGATTTTCAATTTATTAATTTAATTGCTACCATTATTTTACGATCATTAAAAGAGGTTACGAACATTCATCAATCCCTCCACCAGGATGGAAATGATAACATGAAAAATGGGAGGCTCTTTATCCACCGAGGTGGTATTAACCCGTGTTGCACAGAGGCTTGACTTTTACCATAAATAAATCATCTTGGAGGATTGCATTTTAATCATTTCTTAAATAAAGAATATTGCACTGTTTATCTTAAAAGAGTGATGAGATACGTAGATATATCTCTATATGATTATTTTTATCCTTCATCAATGTCTAATATTATAATTTTAGGAAGGTAGTACTATTTTTTATACTCTCCATTTAATTGTTTCATTTCAAAAATTATTCATATCGTAAGAACGACGCTAAAACAATGAACACTCCTACCAAGGACCGAATCAAGCCCATGCAACTACAATCGAGAGATGGTAATGGGAGGGGCATTACAATCATCCATGTGCATAGGCATTGCAAGGAGCACATAACCCAAATCAAAATAACTCATTTTGAGGTCTCAAGAAAAGTAGAGAAGAAAGAAGACTTAATCAACTGCACGAAGATGATCACAATAATTCAGCCATAGGAAAAGGAGCAACATAAAAAGATGAACACACTTCCAAAATCTATATTTATACATAGTTAGTAGATGATGAATATAGACAAAGAATAAAAAGTCACCTAAATGACTTTATGAAAGATATGCAACTTTTTCCAAATAGCAGTTTAAGCCCACCATATTTTCATGATGCATTGAAAAAAGTATGAACATATTCCTTGTATGTTTCCAGAATATTGTCATATCATCTCATTCTAAAATTAGTGTAATCCTTTCTAAACCATTGTCTTACATTTTTAGATTACTCATATATGTGATTGCAATTTATCAAGTTTACATGAATGTGAAGTAGGATCTAAATGTTTACTATTTTCATTATAATATGATCTTACTTCACAAATATACACAATTATTTAATACACTAATTATAATAACCCTAATTTCGGTGTTATACAAGCACAAAACTTGGTCATGGAGAGAAAGGCCCCAAAAGAGAAAGGGGACCATTTACACCATAAGATCATGATTGTTTATGTGTGATGTGAAAAGGGTCATTTCTTATAAAAATGAAAAAATATAATTAGGATAATTAGAAATAGAAGAGGTAGGAGAAAACTAGAAGAAATGTGCAAAATTAGGGTCATGTGAGATAGGGAAATAAATAATCTAGGAAAAGTGAGAAATTGAAAAGATAAGAAAACAACATAACAAGGGAAAGTGTAAAACTAATATCCTAACTTGAATAATTTATTAACAAAAATATAAACACAACAATTCCATGTTAACTATCTAGTTTCGTATCGAAATTATGTGTCTACATAATGCTTTACTTTGAGTGTTTGTGCGTGTGCACACACACACGCACATACCCACTCACCAGAGAGAGTTGTTGAGTATGATGTCAATATGGGAACTGAATAGTTAATGAAAAATGTGTTTTTGGTGTTTAGGAGTTTTTTAGTTGTGTAAAATCTAGTTTTAGATTGGAAGTTACATTTAGAGTGTAATTCACTAGATGTGAACTTAACTAAGTAGAAATCATTATTAATTTATCTCTAAGAAGAGGGGCACCCTTTATATGTTTATATGACTAAATTTAGTCTTATATTGACCCATTTATATTATTATAAAAGGTTGGGGTGCGTAGTTTGACTAGGATGCATGATAGGTGTGCATGTGTCACTTACGATATTTTTTGGATTCTTACATGTTGACCATATTCTAGTAGTTGATGATACTTATCATCTTGAGTATTTTATTAGTCATCTTTAGTTTAACTTATTTCACCTAGGATTTTAAGAAGTTATTATTATTCTTTTACTTATCATGCAAGTTGAGACATGTTTGTTGTAATGACTTCAGTAGCCTTGTTTATTACTTAATTTTTAAATGTAAAGTGGGTTGAATTTTTCCAAGATGTTATGATTTATGAAATGTTCTTAACTCTATTTTTATTTTCAGATATTTAATTATAAATACCATCAAGATTTTGATTCATTGTGGAGCTATACAATGCATATTTCATCATCAAGCTCAGTTACAAGCATACTAGTTTAATTATTAGTTATTCAGGGGCAAGATTTCACGATCACTAGATTCATTTAAAGATAATTAAAAATATTATTTGAAATCATTCCACATAAAATAAATTCATTTGACATCATATTCTTTTTAAAACAAGGTTCAGAAGGGTTTTAACCATTATTAGGAGAATAATGGATTTAGTGATTTTTGTTTTTATGAATATCCCCATCTTCAAAAGTGAAAAATTCAAGTATTGAAGAGATAAGTTGAAGAGGATTATTATTAAGAAGGTATTTTAGGATAATTTTATCAATGGATACACTCCAACTCTAGATTGGAATATTTTGTCTCAATATTATAAGAGATAAAAGAAGAAGAAGAAAGGTAGATGCACAAGTATTTTAATCTCTAGAGTGCAATATATCCTAGCATTTATCCAAGAATCACATGTAGTAATAATTACTATGAGGCATGGGATACCTTGGAGACTTCATGTTAAGTATCTTCTAAGGTAAGAAATCAAAAAAATCCATATCCTTATAATAAATTTTGAGAATTTGATAAGTTCAAACAATGTGGGAGTTGGAGATTAGTGCGTAAAGGTAAATGACTTAGTTCATAGAATGAGGGTTTATGGGGAAAATATTGAAGATAGTTTTATTGTATTTTTTTGTGAGATATTTGACACAAATATGGCTGCATATTGTGATCACTCTTTAGGATTGTAAGGAAATGAAAACTACAAGTGTTGATGAATTAGTAGGTTCTCTCTTGTCCCATGAGAATAAAATGAAACTATATGAAGGAGATCCACAATAGACATTTGCAACTGAGGAAAGTAATTTAAGAAGAATAAAGAAAAATTAGAATCAAGGGAGTTAAAAAAAAATCAAATTCAAAGGGGACATATCAAGTTAACTTCACAAGTAAAGATAATAAAAACTTTACTTATTATTGCAAATAAAAAAATCATTTTATCAAATATTATAGGAGACTAGAAGCTAAGAATAAAGCTAATCAAGAAAGTGAAAAGAAGGAATTTCAATTTAAAAAATTGAGGGTCAAGATGACTCAAATTATTGTCTCACATACAATATGGGATTAGAGAATGGTAAGAATTTATGGTTTCTTGATTTGGGTTTCTCAAATCACATGACAAGTCATAAAGAAAGTTTCAATATGTTAGACAATTCTTTCAAAATCCCAATACAGTTGGGAGATGAAAATTCCATCTAAGTTTAAGGAAAGGTCATAATAAAACTCATAACAAGTTAAGAGAAGGGTGAGATAAATTATTTATATGTTTCTCCAAATTTGAATCATAATCTGATTAGTGTTGGACTACTAGTTGAAAATGGTTTTATATTGCTTTTTAAAGATGTTAATTGATCAATTTTTTATAAGAGATATGAAAATAGATTGAATGTAAAATCCTATATGGAAAATAATATGATGTTTAAATTGAGGTTCAATATGTTGAAGGAAGGTTTTAGCATCTCCATCATTGAGGATGATAAATTTTTGTGGCATTTAAGATATAGTCATTTAAAATTTAAGAGATTACATATTATTGACACAAAATGTATAGGAAGAGGTCTTCCCAAGCTAGATTAAAAGAAGAAAAAAGCATGCAAGTAATGTATTTTTGGAAAAAATCGTAAAGAGTCAGAAAATGGAGAGAAATCACACCTTTAGAGCTTGTTCATTCAAAATTATGTGAACCAATGTGTTGTAGAAGTATTCGTAATAATTTGTATTTCATTTCATTCATAGATGATACAAACAAATTTATGTGCATAACAAGTGGAGTTTTCTATGCTTTCATTTTTTTAAATTTTGGCATAAAAAGAGTAAGGTCAATCCATCAAGTCTCTAAGAACATATAGAGGGTGATAATTTTTTCTAATGAGTTACATTAGTTTTTGCTTCACATGGAATCAAAAGATACTTAGCACTTCTTATACATCACAACAAAATGGTGTAGTAAAAATAAATAATATATCCATCATATCAAGTCCAATATGTTGGAATATAAACACATAGAAATGACTTATGGGAAATATTAGTGAAAACAACCATCTATATCGTTTATAAGAGTCCTATAGTGGAATTCAAAGACATGACACCATATGAAGCATGGTTCGCCAAAAAACCAGATGTAGATCATTTAAAGGTATTTGGTTGTTTATATTTTTTCATCTTCTTGATGATTTGATAAAAAAAATTGATCCTAAGAGTGTCTCACACATATTCACATAATATAGTGATGAAATCAAGGCATACAAAATTTATTATCATACTAGTAGAACCAAACTTGTTTCTAGGGAATGTAATTTTTTAAAAATATGAGATGTATGTTGATCATGATAAGATTTATAAAATGATTATGAGTGAAGGGGGGAAGCCTCTAGAAGAATATTTTAAGGGATTACAAAGTCTTACATCAGTTTATAGTTCAACAAGAAACAATAATAGCTTTTCCCAAGATATTAGTCATCCTTCTACATCAACACAAAGTAAGCAAAAATATTTGTTGAATCCACGTCCAAAAAATTAAATGTTGTATCATGATTATGAGAGGATGATTAAAAATATTAAATATTAAGAAAGTTATTTTTTTATGATCCTTATAATGAAAATACTATGTTTTCATTGTTATCTATGGATAGTGAGCTTGGAAGTTATGAAAAAGTCGGTCAAATGAAAGAGTGGGTTGAAGTTATGAAAATTGAGATGGTTTTAATTGAAGGGAATGATGCCTATAATCTTATTAATCCTACAACTGATAAATAATTCATTAGAACTAATTTTTTATATAAGACCAAAGTATGAGTTATGGGGTTTCACTAGTATCTAGATTCATGGGAAATCCATCACTGAGACATTTGCAAGAAGTGAAAAGAGTTTTTAGATATCCAAGAGGTAATTATAATCATGTTATTTATTTAATACCAGAAAATTTGTTATGAATAATTGGATACACATATTCAAATTAGGGAGGTTCTCTTGATGAAAAAAAATGTACTCTAGGTTATTGTTTCACATTGGGAAGTGGGTTAGTTTCTTGGCCATCAAAGAATTAAGATACAATTGCTTTATCATCTATTGAAACTAAATATGCATCTATTACATATTCTTACACATAAATTAATCAGGTTGAGAATAATTTCTTAGTTGATTCCAGAGAGGATAAACTTGATCATACATTGATTTTTGTGATAAAAATGGGGAAAAAAATAGTACAAGAGACCATTTTTTCATGCTAGAACCAAACATATAGAGCTCAAACATAATTTTATCAAATACTTGGTTAATGATAATCAGATTTTCATTGAGAGTATGAGAAGTAAAGATCATCTTGATGGTATTTTCACCAACATATTTTTGGTAAGTTCTGAAGGAGATGATAGGAATTTATGCTCTTTGCATTACATGAGGAATGTTGAGTACGATGCAGATATGGGAGCTTATTAGTATAATTTTTTAAAGGATATTTTTTGTTACATATAAAGTTCTATTTTTAGACTAGAAGTGGCAATTAGAGCACAATTCATTGGATGTGCACTTAACTAAGTTTAAATCATCATTATTCATTCATGACAAAGAGGCAGGCAGCCATTTTTATGTTTAGATGACTATATTTAGTCTTATTTTGATCCATTTATATTATTATAAGAGGTTGAGTAACCTATGTTGACTAGGATACATGATAGGTGTGTATGTGTCACTTAAACTATATGTGTGTATGCGTTACATAAAATAATTTTGTCTTCTTGCATATTGACCATATATTAGTAGTGGATAATACTTGTCATCTTGAGTGTATTTTCATATATATTTAGTTGAATTTAGTTCACTTAAGAATTTTAGGATTTATTATTAGTCTTTTACTTATCATGCAAGTTGAGACAATTCTTATTGTAATGGTTATATTATCCTTGTTTATTGTTTAATTGTTATAATGTAATGTGGGGATTTTTTTCCAAGATGTTATGATTTTAGCTATGTGTTTAACTATGATTTTATTTGAAATTATTCAATCATATATACAAGAAAACTTTGGATTTATTATGTGGAGTTATAGAATGCATATTTTTTCTTCAAGATCACTTACAAACATACTGGTTTGCACTCCCTCCACATCAAAACCTTCAAGATCTTGATGAATATGTTGCAGTTGAAACTTTTCAAGGTTGCTTAAAGTTAGTGTTTATATAAAAGTGATTGTTTACAACCTAAAAAATAATGATATATGTAGGATGTATATGTTATAAATAGAATATTTTGAATAAATTGATCCAAATTAACCATATAATAAAGAATTAAAATATTAATATAGTAAATAATGATATAGCGATGAAATGATAGTGTAAAACACAAAAAAGGATGAAGACTTAGATGTATAGAAAATTACAAAATTGTTTTGGGTGTGTAGGTTGGATGGACAGAATGATCCAAACCTAAAATTACTTTATTTTTAGAATGTGTCAAGAAAATTCTCATATATGGAACTATACAAATCTAGATGTGGTGTAGTACTGTCTAATCCTTATTTGTATGGTTTTGAACTTATAAATGGTGGAGCTTTGTGACTTCACATACCAATTTTTAGTCTATAAATGGGTGTCTTTATCATTCATTAGGGCCCTCACACCTTTAACTCTATTTGCAATGACATGCAACAAATAGAAAATCTTATATACTCATAGTAAAATTCATCAAATGATTAGATTAAAAAGGAGAAATCCATGTGTGGATGAGGTTGTACTAATCCATATGGTCATCCCCTCTTGAACCAATCCAGATGTTGCACTACATCCCTTCGAGCATGAGAAAGCCTCATGTAGTTCTCATAGTGTTGATTTAAGTGGTATATGCAATCTAATCCAACCGCCTTTATTTTATGTGTATCATAACATTAAAAATAGAGGGTGTAACTATCCATATAAAATGAAATTGTACCTAACATAGTAGCATTGTGGTGTGGTGTGTTTTAAATGTTAAAATTAATCCCTTTCATCCCTTAAGACCTTTGACATTGCTTAGAGTGACGTTTTCTTACTAAGACATGGCTCTAGAACCTTTTTTACACCCTTTTTAAAGTTGTATAGATTTATGTTATGGGAAAACATAACAATAAAAAGTAATGTAAGGTTCATTATATGGGTTATTCTGATTAATTAAATTCCAACATTAACTATATAATATCATAATAATGTATTGGTAGTTGTAGCTAGTGTATATAATATGTTATAATATCAAATATATAATAGGAGATATGTGTACTTATCTATACAGCATGATGCCAAAGAGATATGGGTGCAAAAACTAGGAAAAATAGGGGTAATGAGCTTGTAGATGTTTCATTATAGAAACTTTGACTAGAAATGGCCCTCGTATGGAATCATAAAGAATTTTTTAGGATCAATTGTACAATCCTAGACCTACTATATAGTCTTATAATTTCTTGGAATGAGGTTGTGAAACTTATTATACCCTTATTTGGTTCATAAATGTGTCTCACTGTCAAAAAATAAGTGTCCCACAATCTCAAAATTACCCAAAATTAGATGAATGAAATTCAAACCCTAACCATGGGTGGAAAACCCTACAAGAAGGTTAGTGTTAGGGTTGAATCAAAATTTGTGCACCACCTACATCACCACTACTCTTAAGAGGCCTCAAACCACACATATTTCTCTACCTAGCATGTGATATCTAGATAAATGCAACTAGTTGACAACGTGAATCACTTTGAACATGTTTGCTAAAAAATTGAGTAGAGTTCTTTGAGTTCTTAGATATAAGGTAAGTTGAAATCCTTGAGCTAGTTGAGCACTTCAAAACTGTAGTGGCTAAATTAGTGAATGTGTATCAGCTTTGTGAATATTTAGGGAGCCTTGGGTGTATTTTGTATGTATTTGGAATGAGTGTTCCAAGTGATTTGCTATATTTTTACTGTGTGAGATGAGGTGGAGTTAAATTTCTTATATAAGGATTTGAAGATAATTTTTCATGTAAAGGCTAACCCATGAAGATGAAATTCCCTAACAAAGATAATGTAATTGAAAACAAAATTTGAATGCGTGTCGGTCTAAGACCATACATGTCGACCATGACTAGAAATTATAGCTTTACCATATTGTATGGTTTTGGATAGGGATATGGTGGATGAAATATGGAAGTTTCATGTAATGGGAAAAGGTTAAGAACCTATTTTATGTATGTGAATTATAATGTGATTAAACATTAGTGTGTAGGGATAAGCAATTTAGGAGAGAGATAAAAATATGTATTGAGTGGGGATAGGATGAGAGTGTTTATATTAGCCAAGAAGCACAGTCATAACCAACATGATCAAAATGATAAGTTTCTAAATTTTAGTGTCTACATTCTCCCCCATTAAGTACAAAATGAAAATTACATTCTTAAGGGAAAATGATACATGAGTGTGTAGACACACGTTTTCTTTACTCTATTTTTTTTTCATCCAGATGTGTTGGTGTTGGCATGCTCCATGATGAAACCTATAAAACATAGTGTAGTTAATGTACATAATAGAAATTGAATTGTAACTGAAATGTAAATATAGAATTTAAAATTTGCATAAAGTGAAATAAAGAGATGTAAAACATGGAAGGATTACACATGTTTATTTTATAAAGGTAATATCTCTCATTTCCTTTCTTACAGTCCAAGATTTGGGTTGTTGTGATAAAATTAATGAATAATTAGGGGTGATCGGTCCCCATTTTTGCTAAAGGAGAAACCATAGTATTGTGTGCATGCAACCCAACACTGAATATAAGATAGACAGAGAGAGAGAGAGAGAGGAGAGAGAGAGAGAGAGAGAGGTACCAATGCACCTTATAAAGGAAGAAAACCATATATCAAAGTTTTTAATAACCCTAATACCTTCCCCTTTCAATTAGTAGCTTGTTGTTTCTTTCCTCATAGACATGTTTTGACAGTGATTGGTTATATCTTAGACATTATATTTAGATATTTGATCTTATTTGACATGTGTGGACATTTAGGTGTATAGCGCCAATTTAGCTTAATTTCTATATTGTCGCATTTTCTTATAATGTCATTGATACTAATGGATATGATGTTGTGTTTGGAACATAATTATAATAATGGATAGTTGTTGCATGTGGAATTCTATGGTTATATGTCACGTATCATCTTATCTAACTTTTGGAATATTGAGTATAATTGTGCATGTTGTCGCATCTTGATTTCAGTAGGATGTTAGGTTAGTTTAGAATGCATTGATATCTTACTATGTCATTGAATTATATTGTATCAGATAGGTGTGGTTAATGTGTGTAATGAGTGTGCAGGTGACATGTTTACAGGAGAACGTGGGATTCAGGCCAGCTACTCAATCTTGCACAAGCAGCCCATGGGCTAAGTCCTATCCATGTTCATTGTGTGAAGCCTTAATATAGGAGATTATTATTTTGGGCACTATGAGTGACCCCAATTTATGTAATGTATTGTGCTTTGAATTATTAATTTTGTTTAGGGTAGTTGATTTTGATGTAAACTTGTTTTGGGAGTTAATAATCCCACTTTCATTTAAATTGTTGATTTTGTTTAGTGAGTCTCTTAATCACAAGGGTTTAGGGTCACATGTGAGACCCTTGGGTGGTCCCCACACCCTCTACCCTTGTGCTTAAAATGCAAAACCAGAAATTAGGTTATTTTGGGCATTTTTTGGGACCCCTTTTTAGCTTAGGAGTTCCCCTAACATAAAAATGAGCCCTTGGACCCTACCTAATGGGTAGGGGGACTTATTTTCTAGGATAGAGGGAGTTTTCCCTCTCTTTTTACCACTTGTCACATCCATGTAAGGGATGTGGATTTGAGTGTTTATTAAAAGTTTCACTTATTTTGTCTTGCTAACATTTAGGGGAATTTGGGAGAAGAGGGCAAAAAGATAATTTTACCCTTTCTTTCTTTTGTTTTGGCATCTTTGACCTTGATAAGGGAGAGGGGTGACACATATCACCCCCTCATTTGTGAGGAAGCTTGCTTGCTCCTCTTCAAATTCCCATCCATGGGAAAAGAGACAGACTTTTTTTTTATAAACTTCTTGCTTGGGATACTTGTCGATTTTGGGAGCTTGGAGGTTGGCTTGAGTCAAGGTGTGGAGAAATTTGAAGTTGGAGAGTTTTTTGGAGAGCTTTCCTTGAGGTAGGCTCTTATGTCTTTTGTTTGTGTTACATTTATCTTAGTTGTTAGATGGGTTGCATGATTTTTTTATTTGGTTATTTGTTTGTTTTTACTCCCTCCATCATATGGCATGATGGGGTTTTTGAGTGTGGGGGAAGAGAGAGGAAATTTTCCCTCTCAATCCTCAAGGCTTGATGGAAAAGCCTTGTAGGGTCTAAGTTTTTCCCCTCAATGGTTGAGGTGGGGAAGTTGATTCATTTGGCTTGAATCTCCTTCCCCATTCTTGGTAAGGAAACCCCTTTGGGGTTTGAAAATCCTTCCAAGGAGGACTTGGAGAAAGGGGGAGGAATAAGGAGGGCTTTGATTGAATTAGGAGAAATAAGGAGGGTATGGAGATGTTTATTTTGTGCAAATAATTTTGATGTATAACTTTGGAGAACTTTCTCCTCTCTTCCCCACTTTTGAGGAAGAACATGGGTTCTCCTCCTTGTAAATTTTTGAGTCTTGTTTTGTGTTTGTCCTTTTTTTTTTGGTGTGCTTATATCATTGTTGTTTAACCTCTTCTTGTGCAAGATGTGGTTGTTTTCCTCTTTCCCATGGGCTTGGGGGAGGCTAGTATGCATCCCAACCTTGGGAAATGCATGTGATGATGCCTATGGTTGGGTGACAAACAAGCTCCTTCTCCTTGTTGGATCTCTTGAAGGCATGAAGGATGTATCTCAAGCTTGGAATCTCTTGTCATCTTGGTGCTCATTGTCTCCTTCATTTTGTTGGCAATCCTCTCTTTGTGACTCTAAACTATGGCTATTTGAAGAGTGTTCATTTTTTTTTGTAAAGCATCCTCCTTGTGAATTGGAACCATTTGTAAGATTGGAAGCCCTTGTATTTGAAGACTTGCTTCCAACCTTGGAAAGAAATTTTGTTGGATTTTTGCCTTGTATATTTAGCATGCTTGTATGAAGTATTGAGTTATTGAGAAGTTTGTGCAAAAGAAGAATTGTAAAATAATGATATATTATTCTTCTTTAAACTACGTTTAGTAGAAGCATTCTTTTTACATTCCCTTAACATGCTTGTAGTTGGAATCATTATTTGACAAAAAGAAATATAAATTCTTTTGCATTGTATTTGAAAGGCACAATACTTCTTTGTTGAGAGTTTTATGAATATTTTTTTTCTTTAAAAAAATTCTTATGTCTTTCCTTATGAAAAATCTGAAAACCATTGAATGTGAATGGTTGGGAGTATTCAGTTCATTGTTGTATCAATCATAAGGTTAAAATTTGTTGTTTATTTTAAGTTGAAATCAGCCTTATTTAGCTTGTGTCCAAAAAAAGAATAAAAATTTAATAATAATAACCAGATTTAGGTTTTTTCTTAATAAAAAAAAGAGAAATATATATATATATATATATATATATATTCTTAGTTTATTTCTATATTACTATAATTAGTTTTGGAAGTTTTGTTATATATAATATTACAAATATTATACTTTACACATATAAAATGAAATGTATATATATATATATATATATATATATATATATATATATGTATATATATATATATATATATATATATATATACCATATAATATATACATTATGCATTATAATACGTTGTTTTTTTTTAAATAATAAAAACAAAAAAATTATATTCATTCAAAAAAAAATGATTTGTATTTTTTGTTTTGTTTAAAACAAAAAATAATAATAATAACGGTGGGTGGGGCCGAACCCCCCCACCCCTGTGCTGCTTCCCCCCTCCTAGGCCGATGTCCCGGCCTCCCCGCTCCACAAACCCCTATACACCCCCCATGTCATTACTCACGTAGCTCCTCCTCCACTTCGTGGTCACACCGTCTGCCGCCACACCCCACAGCACCCCACCGCCATGATGCCCTCGCCTCCTCTCCCCCACATGCCGCTGCCTATGCAGTTGTCCCTCCCTGCGCCCTCTTCTGCACACGACCCTCCACACCATGCCACGTCCGCCGCTCCACTCCCATCCTCCTATGTAACCATTCCTTCTCCCCCTCGCACCTGTGTGTAGCATCAAACCCGCCGCCCCTTTCAAAAAAAGTAAAATAAAAAATAATATATGTGTCCTCAAAAAAATAAAATAAAATAAAAAGAACCATTCTTGTTCTTGCATGAACTGCCAAATCAAAGCTTATAAAGGATTAACAAAACTCCATAAATCCTCCTACACCTGCACATTCAAAAAACAAACCAAAACAAACCAAAACAAAATGAGAATTAGAATAAAGAGAAAGAGAAGAAAATGGAAAAGAGAAGATTAGGAAACAAAATGAGAATTAGAATAAAGAGAAAGAGAAGAAAATGGCAAAGAGAGGATTAGGGTAAAATGTTAGGGTGAAGTTTTAAAATCTAGGGTCAGGATTTGAATGATCCTAGGGCTCAGAATAAATCCTACACACTTTTGGACATGGGGCCTTTTGTGGGAGTTGTAAATTAAATAAAGGAGGGGATGAGGGTAAACATATAAAAAGGGGGGAATTAAATCTATTTAAGGATGAGTAGTTATTGTTCATGTGGCAATTTTTTAACTAAAAGAGAGAGATATTAAAGGTGTGTAAATTTAAAAGATAAGTAAATAATTAAAGACGGGTTTAGGCTAGTAATTAGTTAAATTAGGTAAATTAAAATAGAATAAAATCAGTAATTATCGAGAAAGAGTATAAGAGATGTATTAGTATAAACTAAACACTTAAAAAAAAAATTACCCTGAAATTTTAGTCACGTTCGGTGCATTCTTTTTGTGTCCTAGGAGGGGCATGACACCATGATGAAACCTATAAAACATAGTGTAGTTAATGTACATAATAGAAATTGAATTGTAACTTAAATGTAAATATAGAATTTAAAATTTGCATGAAGTGAAATAATGAGATGTAAAACATGGAAGGATTACACATGTTTATTTTAAAAAGGTAATATCTCTCATTTCCTTTCTTACAGTCCAAGATTTGGGTTATTGTGATAAAATTAATGAATAATTAGGGGTGATCGATCCCCATTTTTGCTAAAGGAGAAACCATAGTATTGTGTGCATGCAACCCAACACTGAATATAAGAGAGAGAGTGAGCGAGAGAGAGAGAGAGGTACCAATGCACCTTATAAAGGAAGAAAACCGTATATCAAAGTTTTTAATAACCCTAATACCTTCCCCTTTCAATTAGAGTAGGAAATAATTCCTAGGCAGACCTTAGTTGCTTCAATAATTTCCATAACCCCATGTACCACATCGATGCAGAAAAATCTAGGCATAAATAATTTTGTATAGAGAATGGGTGCCCCCATGCCCTCCCCCATGTGTCATAAAGCTAAGTAGAAGTGTGTAGGATGTTGAAGAATCATGCCCCTAAAGACCTATATTTTATAACTGTAAATAAGTACTGAAGTATGAGGAGTAAGATATTCATTCCCTTTACAATCTTCTATGAACCATGTCAAATGAGTATGAAATTATGAAAAAAACTTGTATTCATAAGTGGAAATATGAAACTGTAGAAAAATCTAGTGTAACTACCCCCAATACAAAAATGTATGGTAGTGTCACGAACATCCACATGGTCCTGACCTTTCTGTACTGTCTTGTACATGTTTAATTTTTACAAAATTTTGGTATCTAAAGATGTTTCTAAGGAAATGTACCCTATGAAAACGTATCTCTAAACCTGAAATTTTGTCTATAATTGTAATATAAATCATGATGATTTCCCCCTCTTTTGATGAACATGTAATAAATTAGATGAGTGTGCGGCTTGAAATAATGTGTACCCATGTATTGTATGTCTGACAACCTGTAGAAGAGTGAAGAATTCTAAATTTGTGACTACCTTTGGGAACTTGTACCTATAAAAGGGGGTTGCATATGGTGGAGGCCATGGCGTGAAAAGGGACAACCAACCATTTAAACAAAAAAACAATACTAGTAATATCAATAAGAGTAGCAGTAACAATAGTAACACAGATGTAATAGAACTAGTATAGAGACATAATAGTAGTTAAGTGAAAAAATAAAAGTAACAACATTTGAGAGTCACATTAAGGTATAGATCTAGAAACATGGGACACCCATGGTTTCACAAGACAATCAATTCACTTAGGTTGTATAAAAGATAAGAAATGTCACACAAGAAAGGCATAGAGCCACAAACATGGGACAACCATGGTGTCACAAGACACTCAGAATGCATATAATGAAGTAGACAAGTAGTAACACAATAAATTAACAACCGTATATAGAAAAAAGTGATTTCAAATAGTGATATAAGCAATGTAACAAGTAGTACGAAAATACATCAAGCAAGATTTTATCATTGCTACATAAGACACATGTGTTAGTCATGTTATATGAAAAGATAACATGTACACCATATATGTAATCAATCATAATGTGGAAGTAAAAAGTAACTAGAATGAAATCATAACACATGTATAGTGTGGAGGGATACCCCCTAAGAGAAGAATGTAAGGAACCAAGCTAGATCCTATTAACATGTAATGATCTATGTGTCCTATATCAAGCTCAATATACCTTGTGAATGCATGTGTTTAAGGAGTAGAAAAGATATTCTATGAATCAAACCATATTGATAAACAACATATGTAATGTAAAATGCTAACAACTCAAGCTATGTGTACATGTCCTGGTTTTGTGTTTTATAAATATTTGATTTTTTTGTATTTTTGTATTTAACTCTGAATAAATAGAGGTAACCCACGTGTTTAGTATTTCTTAAGGAGACCACCCATGTTAGGGTTAAAATAAATAAGATCTGAAGGGGGTGGTGATATGTATATTTTTATCCAAGGGTTGAGAGTACCAATAAACTAGATCATGTCATGGTCACTTGTGTAGAGAATTGATGTCTTATTATTGTGAATGTTTTGATTGTAGGGAAGCTTCTGGTAAGATGGTGATGGGGCCCTCATTCTTGAGTAGAGTAATGTTAGTAGTTATTATTTTGTAGTCATTAGTATCATGTCTTGAGATCTACAATGCTAGTCATAGAAGGGGAGACCTAAGTGTTTAGATGTATTTTGAGGAGACCAATGTTGAAAGAGGGTAAATATAGTAAGTCAAGATCCAAAATTATAAAGAGAAATTATTGTGGTGTATCCAAACTAAACATGGTGGTGATTGTACTAATGAATGTTATAGTAATCCAATGTTTTTTCTACATGTTGTAGTGGGTTAGGGATAGTGGTAATAAAGGTAGAATACTTGGTAGTATCTATAGCAATAGTTTCATGTGTGGAAACTTTAATTCGGTAATGCCTACAACTAGTGGAGATGAAAATAAAATGAAAGATAAACACATATTTGTCAATATGATTGAAATTACTTTTACAGATGTGATCATCAGTGAGTTCAGTAGGATCATCATCACTATTAGAGGAATAGTCATTAACATTTTTTTGTTGAATAAATCCATCCAAAATGTTAGGATGGTCAAGTGGATTGGAAGTAGCAGTAGGAGATAGAGGAAGCGCATCAGTAAGTGTATTTGTTACTAATTTAACTAATGGTGATGTAGGATCATAAGATTATAATTATGGATAGTTTCCCCACAAAGTTGTAAAGGATGATTTATAGGAGGCATTTGCAAATTAGGCATATCAACTTAGAAATATTCAAAAGGGTTGGGTCAAAATGTATGGTATGTCCATAACAATTGTGGAGGAATGTAACACATTGATAAAAAGTAGATGGTATTTCATGTATATCATGAATCCATGGACAACCTAAGAGTATATTATAATGAAGAGTGGTATCCCTAATGTGGAAAGTATTAGGTAATTTCTTAGGACCAACAAAGAGATCCAGGGTGATAGTACCTATAAAATATTGGGTAACATTATCAAATCCTCACATAGTAGTGGTGGTTGTATGATTTGCATTAGAAGAAATACTCATTTGTGTAAGTAGGGGACATGAACATATATTTTATCAAGAACCATTATTGATAAAAAAAATCATTTGATAAAAAAACATTAATGCATTCAGTAATAAAAAGAGGGGATCATGTGTCGTCATTGGATTTGGGAGGTATTCCATATGTATATTAACAATCTTTTCAATTACCATAAACGTATACATAAAAGTAGAAAATGTGGATGGATGAGTATCAATAACCAAGGTGAAAGACCACAAAGAATCATGTAGAATATATTTATAGACAGACGTTTTTGTAAGCATCTTTAAGAGAGATATATTAACATGGGTATTAGCGAGTTGTTCCAATGTATCATACCCCTTAAATGGAGCACTAGTCTTATCTAAAGGAGATATAAGTGGTGTAGGCAATGATGGGTTTCACCCAATCGGGTTATTAGTATGCCGTGTTGTATCTACATTAATGGTGGGAAGTGGAGGTACGAGATCAAAACATAGTAGGTATTCCATGGTGATAGGAATGATCTCAAATTTTATATCCATATAATTAGGAGTCATATCAGTCATGTGGAAATAAATATCAATGTAAGGGCTCCTAGTCATATGAAAAGAATTATAATGGACCTAGTTAGAGGGATAACAACCCGTACCAACATAGGGGAGTGAGCCCTTAGGTTAAAAGCATAGATAATAGGATATGGAGGCAAATAAATTATGATATACATTATAAAGACACAAACAACATGAACAAATAATGATAAAAGCATACAAAAGTAAACCCTTTTGCATATAGGGTTTGATCCAAATTTTTTGATGATGATTATATTTAATTTGAATTAAATCTAAATTTTGAGTAACTAATATGATAAATTATGTACAAATGTTGCAATACAGTAATGACACAAGAAAACTAAGATGTAAATTATGAAACCCTAAGCAAGGAAGATAGAGAGAGAGATGACTTAGCTAATTTTCAAATGGACAGGAAGTGATCTGAGTAGGTGAAACTGATTAATAGACTGCAAATAGAGTCGTCATTGGTCACTATAAAATCTAGAATACGGGAACAAAGTTGGACACGGGCTCCCATAGTAGGACAGAGGCGGATGAGCACTGATGACTTCTCCTGAGCATTGGTTACTGCGTACTTGCTTGGAATCTATTTTTTGTTGTGTCGCAATGGTGTCGCAATTGTTGCATGTTGATCACCTGATGTTCACTCTATGATCGTCGAAGGCACATGTAGCTTGCAAAAGAGAAGTTCACCCACAAAAGCTCATAAATCACATCAAACCTAAAAAGGAAAATGAAAAATGGGGAGTCAGATTGACCCCAGTGGTCACCCAAAGAATGAACTTACGACTGAGTCCTACACTACATCTCAAACTCCATGTTTTTTTTGTGTGTGTGTGTAGAAATTGTGCCCTAGGATGCCCTTGTGTAAATTGCATTTGACAGCAGGTTGTAGCTAGAATGTAGCAATGTAATAGCATGTGTGGATGGAATAGAATGAACTTTCCCTTCCTATGTTGTGTATGCAAAATTTTCCATCCCTTTTCCCTTGAATGGATGCTAGATGGATGTTTTAGAGTGCTTTAGGTTCCTTTTGAACGTAAGCTCAGGTGATGATAGTAATGTTTAGTGCTTGGTCCTTGATTTTGAACACATAACTATGTATTTATAATATTATCATGTTTGAATTTCGTAATTGACAATCGGAAGGGCGACCCATAAGTGAAAAATATACCCAAAAGATAAAACAAACCCAAAAAGAGAGAGTAAAGTGAGAAAGGGTCAGGGGCACCCAAAGGGGACAGGAGTGCCTGGGCGCTTCTTTCATGGCTGGGCACTGGTGTCTAAAGCCATGAAAGATAAACAAGTAAAGTTTTGAATGGGTTGTAGGGTGTGTAAGGCCAAATAGATAACAAGAGACAAAGAAAAGAGGCCAACGATAGTTGTCAAACACTATTTTCTCACTTAGAAATCATGTAAATGCTAGTATGCTTTTAGAACCTAGAAATGTACCCAAGTGTGTGATTTTGTGTCTACATTTTCCCCCACTTTATGTTGTTAAGTGAATACTCAATAACATAAAGTAAATAAGAGATGTGTACCTTATTATCATGTAGAGCGTGCGGTGAAATGTGTGCCGAGTGGACAAGTGAAGTGTGGAGACTAGGAAAGAAAAGTGACCCTAGGGGTGAAACGTATGTGTTGATTGTAACTGTTGTTTTTTGTGCTTATGTAATGCTTCTTGTAAGGATAGACCAACAAAAGAAGAGAAATAATGTATTCAAAGTCTTGTATATGATAAATCAGAGAAAAATGTGCATAAGTATGTAAAAGTGTGTAAAATTAGTAGCAAAGGAAAGTGTGCACCTATATGTAAAAGATTGGAAAGGATAGAAAAGTCTCCTAAAATGTTGTGAACAGCAAGTTTTTGGGGGCAATATCATGCTAATAATGAGTTTTTTGGGAAATCTCACGTGTTTTTGGGAGATCTCATTCCAAGTGCGAGTTTTTTGGGCAATCTCATGCCAAAGAGAAAGTGTTGGGGAGAGAGGTCTAGTGTTACTACATATAAGCACCACTATATATGGTACATCCCTGATTTATTCATGTTGCCCCAAATTATTTTTGATTGTACTGATTATTTCGATTGAAATAGATTATATAAGATTGCATGCATGTTGTAATTGGAGGACTGTGTTTGTAACTGTATAATTTCTATGAAGACTTATGTGAACTGTTTTAATCTGAGAAGGTGATTGTATGTGATCCCAGGATATTAGTGCCTAGGGAAGGACACAGGCACCCAGGTGTTACTGTCTGAATTTGAGCACTGGTGTTTGTGTTGTGTTTGAGGTCCAAGTCAGTTTGTGGACCGTTATGTGACTCTGTGTTCCTATGTTTTTATGTACTTGTACATATCTATACTATAGCTTTGAGCTACTATAGGGGTGATTTTTTCACCCAATGTATGTCCCCCCTCATTCGGGGTGCATGCAACAATGGTAGGAGTGATGCAGCCCAAAGGAGAGGACATGATTTTGTGTTGAAGTGGATGCTTGTAGAGGTTAGGGGATGTGCATGGTAGAACCAAGGAACATGCAAAAAAAGTGCATAGTAAAATATGTTAGTAGAAAAATAAGAAAACATGTAATAGAAGACAATGTAACAAGCAAGTGTGCAAACAAAGTAGAGTGCGAAAAATGGATTCAAACATGGGACATCACTCACAATGTCACAAGACAATCAGGTCCGAAGCGTCTGAAAGCATAAAATAAGCATACGAGACATAGGGTGTATCCCGCAAATAACAACATACAATGGCAAACAATGTCAAGTAAAGTTTATCAGATAACCATGGTGGCATATAGTCCTGTAAAGTAAATGATATACATGAAGCACACGTTAGCATGTTACAAAGATACGTAGTATGTCAAGGAATGTATGTATCAATGGAAAGTAATACGCTAGAAAGTGGAAGTAGTAAATGATGAAATAATATCACCTGTAATGTGTGAGGATAGTAAAGGTAGATTCCCCCAGGAGCCTCGATAGGACTGGTAAAAGCTACAATGCCAAACATCATTGCAACATGTAAGAGCCTGTAAGATATCTGCATTCACTCCAAAATACCAAGTGAACGTGCATGTGTGTGTATATAGAAAAATAATGACATACTGAGTATTTGACTAACATAGTAAGTAAAGTGCATCATGTAAGTAGTATAAGCAAGCAAGAGTAAGTGCAACCAAGATATGCAAATGCAATGTATGAGTGTGATGGAATGGTATACAATGTGTGAAGATGTGAAGGAACAACATGCCCCCCAGTGGATATGTATGAGATGAGGTTCATTTATAAAATACCCCTCAACAATCAAGAATGAACCATAGAATAAGAGTGTGTCATCAGGAAATGGTTTGAGAAATGTGTGCTAGAAAGATAGATCACGAAGCATATAACATGAAAAGAAAATGTGGTGAGGTTCAATTCATATTTTAGACCCTCGGAAGTTGAGTATGAACCGTGGAACTAGAGTGTGTCATAGGGAAATGGGTTGAGAATGTGTGCTAGAAATACAGGTCATGGAGCATAGAGCATGAAAAGTGAATGCGGTGAGGTTCATTTCATATTTAGACCTTTAGCAATCAAGTATGAACCGTGGAAATAGAATGCGTCATAGGGTAATGACGATATAATGCATGTGTCAAAGGGTTTGAAAATGCATACAAAGATTAGATATTGTGCACTGAAGCACAAAATGTAGTGGTAGGTGCTAAAGAAAACTAATAAGTGATAGAATGGGGGGAAAGTTTGATGCCCCCCAAGTGTGCGAGGAATGGAGATCTATATGTGACGATGAAAGAAATACCTTGCGATGGTGACACGAGTTTGAATTATAGCATAAGAAAAGCATATTGTCGACACAATGGTAGTTAGGAGCAAGAGTAGGACCAGGGTTGAACTTTGGGTTGATAGGAGAAGGCCTAAAGAGGTTATCTAGAGTTTGTTGGTCTTTCTTAGAGACTAGTTACCGATTTGAAATTTGTAACACCGTAGAAGACTTGAGAAAAGGAGGAGATGCACTGATTTTTAGAAGAGGTTTCTTAGTTGGAATGGGTGAATTTGTAGAAGACTTGAGAGCACGGGATGAACTGATTTTTGGAGGAGGTTGCTTAGTTGGAGTTGGATAGCACTGTAGAAGAATTGAGAGGAGGAGGGGATGAACTGATTTTTAGAGTAGGTTTCTTTGTTGGAATGGGTAACGTTGTAGAAGACTTGAGAGGAGGAGGGGATGAACTGATTTTTAGAGGAGGTTTCTTAGTTGGAATGGGTTGGACAGGTGGCTCTTGACTGAGTGAAGGAACATTAGTAACTATGGAATGATGCTCATTAGACATGGAAGGACCAAATTTAGGAGCCCATTGGGATTTAGCAATTGGAGATGAGCATGAAGCATAATATTATGTAGAAAATGAGATAAAACCTTGATGTGCAAGGTGCATAATTCTTCATTTTAAGAGCATAGAAATCATCGTCATGATGTCCATTAAGTCTGTGATAATTGCAAAATGGGGGACCTGATGTATTTTACAAGCTGATATGGAGGATGGCAATGAGTATTTGGACAAGTTGATCAATTGGTGCTTAAGGATCTCAGGAAGAATATCATGTTGTTTAGCTTTTAGATCAAACTTGAGAGAGGATCGGGAGTGGTAAGACTTGGGGTTCACTGATATGAGCACATGTAGAAGACATAGAAGTAGGAAGAACTAACATGGGCTTGAGGAGCATCCTTGAGATTTTGGATTTCATCTTTAAGAGATGTAATCGTTATTTCCATAGCTTGAATTTTATCTTGAAATAAACAATGTAAAGCTCAAATTGACTTTAATATGGGTGGATTGGATGGAGGTATTAGGATCCGATAGAGTCGTTAGATAGACGATCAAAAATGGTACTCACTTATGAAGGTGGCATACTATGAGGGAGATACATAGTGTCTAGGGATTTTTGGAGAACATCCTTGCAAGGTGGATGCATTTGAAGTAGGTCATGCAAAGACATTAGAGGAATTTGAGGAGCCATAAAAGAAGATTGTATAGAATAAGAAAATTAAGTATCCCAATGTATGATCATGAGTGGGGTTCACCAAATGATTTAATTAATTTTAATTAAATCTAATTACTTAACCGATATGATAAATGATGTACCAATGTTGCAATACAGTAATGACACAAGTAAATCAAGATGTAAAGTATGAAACCCTAAGCAAGGAAGAGAGAGAGATGAATTAGCCGATTTTTGAGAATGAACAAGAAGTGATTTGGGTAGGTGCAACTGATGAATAGACTATAAACAGGGTTGTCACTAGTCACTGTAAAATCTGGAATGCAAGAACATAGTTATACACGCGAGGCCGTACTAGGGACAGAGGCACCTGAGCATTAATGTCTGATCTTAGGCACTGGTGACTATGCATATGCTTGGAATATGTTTTCTATTGTGTCACAAGGGTGTCACAATTGTTCCATGTTGATCGATTGATGTTCGCTCTATGATCACTATAGGTACCTACAACTTTCAAAAGAGAAGTTCACTTGCATAAGCCCTCAAACCTAAAAAGGAAAATTCAAAATAGGGAGTCATACTGACCCCGATGGTCACCCCATGAGTGAACATACGACCAATCGCTTCACTACATCTCATAATCCATTATTTTTTATCTGTGTGTGTAAAAATTGTGCCCTAGGATGCCCTTGTGTAAGTTGCACTTGATAGCGGTTTATAGCTAGAATGTAGCAATGTAGTAGAATATGTGGATGGAATAGAATGAAATTTCCATTCCTATGAAGTGTATACAGAAGTATGCATCCCTTGTCCCTTGAATGGGTGTTAGATGAATCCTTTTGAGTGTTTGAGGTGCCTTTTGAATTCAAGCTTAGGTGATGATAATAATGTTTAGTGCTTAGTCCTTGATTTTGAACACATAACTATGTATTTATATGATTCCCTTGTTTGAATTTTGTAATTTACAATTGGAAGGATGACCCATAAGTTAAAATGATAACCAAAAGATAAAAGAGACCCAAAAAGAGCGAGTAAAGTGAAAAAGGGTCAGGGGTGCCCAGAAGGGACAATAGCGCTTGGGCGTTGTTATCCTGGTTAGGCACTAGTGTCTGAAGCCATAAAATAAAAAACAAGTAAAGTTTCGATTGGGCTATAGGGTGTGTAAGACCAAATGGAAATCAAGAGACAAATAATAGAGGTCAAAGATAGTTCTCAATCACTAGTTTTTTTTGCTTAGGAATCATATGAATGCTAGTATGCTTTTAGGACCTAGAAATGTACCCAAGTGCATGATTTTGTGTCTATAGATGCAAGAGATGGGTTCAAAAAATATTTACACCCTTTTAAAATTTTATGTATCTATGTTATGGTAATGCATAATAATAAAAAGGAATGCATAGTTCGTTACATGGGGTCATTCTAATTGATTAACTTCAAACATTAACCATACAATATTATAATAACGTATTGATACTTGCAACTAGTGTGTACAATATGCTACAAGATCAAATATACAAGAGGAGAGATTTAATTATATAGATAGATTGATGTCAAAGAGATTTAGGTACACATACTTTGACATGTGTGGGTAATGAGCTTGTAGATGCTTCATTCTGGAAACTGTAACTAGAAAATGATCTGGTATGGAACTATACAGAGCTTACATGATTGCTTGTGCAGTCTTGCACCTACTATATGGTCTTGGACCTTATTAGAATGATTTTTTGTAAATTTTTGTGCCCTCTAATGATATAGAAATATTTCTCATTTCCAAATCTTAAGTGTCACACAATCCCAAAATTATCTAAAATCAGCTGAATGGAACTTAAACCCAAACAGTGGGTAGAATACCCTACAAGAAGGTTAGAGTTTGGGTCGAATAGAAACATGCATGTGATATATAAATGAATGCAAATAGTGGAAAACTTGAATCACTTTGGTAATACTTGATATAGTTATGCTCTTGTTGATATATTGAGTATGGCTCTTTGAGTGCTTAGAAATGAGGGAAGCTAAACTCCTTAACTTGGTTGAGTGTTGTAGAATTGTATTAGTGGCTTTCATAGTGAATGTGCATTAGCTCTGGGAATATTTAGGGATCATTTTGTGCCTATTGTATGTATTTTCAATGAGTGTGCTTATTGATTTTCTATATACTTTCCAAGTGTGATGCGGGAGCATAACTTGCGGAGACCATAACTTTTGATCCGACCGTTGGATCATCCTAAAATTTTATAGGGTGGTAGATATACATTAGTACTATGCTAGGGGTCAACTTTACCTACAAGGTTGTGCCCATTTTGGCACGTTTTCGGGCTCGGATTCCTTCATCTAGTGGCCTAAAATTGGCTCTGAATGTTTTTTCCACTTTTGACTAGGTCTTAGAACTTTAATAACTTTTGTTTTGCTTGTCAGAATAAGTCCAAATTTTGCGTGAGCCCTAATTTATGAATGTATATTTGGCACATAAATTTTGGGGTAAATCTGAGTTGTTTTGCATTTTAGGGTTTTTTGGCATTTTAGGGTTTGTTGGCATTTTAGGGTTTTAGAGTAGTCTTGAAATAAAAGGAGGATTGTAATGATGTAATAGATCAGTGTGAATTCCAGAATGAGAAGTAAGCTATTTTGAAACTCCTGGTTTTATTTACAAATCTATTTATGTGTGTTTTTGGAGGTATTTCAACCTCTTGCAGCTGGATTCACATCAATTGGTATCAGAGCAGGATTTTGATCTTGTGGAAATAGTTAAGGTAACATATTACATTTTATGTGTAGTTTTTACCTCTATTTTATATAACCATGGCTAGATGCAGGAGGGAAGGTTATGCCCAGATGAATAGGCATATGCAAGAGCTACAGAGACAAGTCGCTGAGTTCACGGGAGAAGTTACCCGCCTTAGAAGGAGACATGCAAATGGGGATACAAACGCAGATAGTGATATTGAAGAAGAGCCTCCATTAATGAATGAAGGAGGAGATGAAGAAGAAAATGAGAGAGACGAAGAAACCTTGAATGAGAGACCATTTTAGGAGAGATTGATCAAGGATTTAGAGGGAAAGAATGATGATATCAAGATTAATGTTCCTGATTATGGTGGAGGGTTACGGACAGAGGAGTTGATTAATTGGTTAAATCACATGGAAAAATTCTTTGAGTGGAAAACCCTTTCAGAGGAGAAGAAGGTTAAGTTTTCATGCACTAAATTGGCCGGACATGCATTGATCTTGTAGGATCACCTACAAAATGAAAGAAAAAGGAATGGAAAGGGAAAGATCCAAAACTAGAATAAAATGGTAAAGAAGCTGAAAGAAAAGTTTCTTCCTGTAGATTATGCTCAGACACTCTTTCAAAGGTTCCAAAACCTAAGATAAAAGGATCTCAGCATTGAGGAGTATACTAATGAATTTTACAAGTTATCAATAGGGGTGGAACAAGGAGATTCTGAAGAACAAAAGGTTGCACAGTACATAAATGGGTTGAGTTACACCATACAAGATGAGATGAGTATGCTCCGGATCCATAGCCTAGATGATGCTTATCAATTGGCATTAAAGGTAGAGGAAAAGAACAAGAGAATAATTTTAGAAGAGATATGAAGAGAGGTCCATCATCATCTCCAACGAGGGGCAGGGTGTTAAATATCAACCATATTAAACACACTAAACAAATTAATAGAGATCAGAAATTTTAACACAATAATAATGCTTCACTCACATTCATTCGGGATCTTTGATTCATAGAAAGAGGTTAATATAAAGAGGTGGAAACTCCTACAAATGAGGAGTCAACTCCAATCATGAATCAACCTTATCTCTCCATGATCCACATATCTCTCACAAATCCCAAGATAACACAACTCACTCAACTTACTCCTAATATCTCTCTAGAGATTACCTACGTGAGTTTTATAAACAACCCACTTACAATATATTAAATTATTTCTCACACAACTCTAATGTTCACAATAACATTTATAAATTTGGAACATTCACCCCCTTAGTGTGAACATGGGAAAAACATACACAATCTTATTTGTAGTATGCTCTCCTCTATGGAGCATGTCAAACTATGTGACTCATGATCTTGATAATAATGATTGGAGCAATGCTCAACCTTCTATGGTTTTAAAGATAAACCTTGACATGTAACAGATCCATCGCCTGTCCACCTCGTGTGCAGTTTTCTGGATCTTCCAAAAACCTTTTCAAGATCCATGAACTGTCTCAACTGTGGTGCTTTTGTTCACCTATTTCATTCATCAGGAGTTACATTAAGAAATTTTATACATTACAATTGAACAATCATTTGCTCTTATTCTCAGGAAATGTATGCTGAAAGCAAACACACAATTATTTAAAAACTCGGCCACCAATTCAGTTATCCCGGCCTCGTTGATGGTTGCCTGACGAGAGGTCGCTGATCAACCTCCTTCCTCCATTGCCTCCATCCTCCATCCATTTGTTTCTTAGTTACTCAAAAAATTGATCTTTGAAGCTCAATTATATTTTCTTATGTGAACGATGGATTCCACCGAAAATGCGTTCATAAGGCAATTTTTTTTTTAATTTATACAATTTTGACAACTTGACTACATTGAAACAGATACTTCAAAAACTCAATTTTGATGACGACTCTTTATAAAATAGACACGACACAAAATATATATTAGAGCCGAATCAACATATATTTTTGAAATTTTCAATGTATCCCAATTGCTCCATTATCATATTGACCCAAAAATGGTAAACTTTTGACAAAGTGTATGGATGTACACTTACTTACAAAACAATGACTCAAATTGATGATTTTGACACTAAAATTTAATAAAGCTATTAAAAACTTAATAGCTTCTAGATGGACCAAAGACCACTTTCTACATACTAAATAATCACTAAAAAATAGTTGTCTGATAATCCAACATGCAATACCTCAATTTTCTAGAGGTAGAACAGAAAATAAAAATCCAGCTGACATAATCTTATGATGCACCGCCAGATATTCAAATTGTAACAAGTACATGTGTAAACTATTATCTTGAAAAAATAATAGCTTTTACATATATACTATTCTGAACTTACAAATCTATCACCCATAGGGAAGAAGAACAACATCACTGCCCGTACGCATTCTTTACACCATCAAAATTACCTGATTTGTTTCTTAATTTTCTCAAAAAATACGATGCTAGGTTGAATCAAAAATTTGACAGTTAATTGTTATTGCATGTGTATATTAAAACCCAATAAATTTTACAAAAAATCAAAATGTAAAAAAATAATTATGACCTGATTTGTAAATGGGTTTAGTCCCACTAATTTGTCAAATATGTTCTTCATTCACAAGACAAAGGAACATTGCTCTGCCCCTCCACTGATATCAAATCTCCAACATTCTCCCATCCCTGATTTATCCTGATCTGATGCCACTGTTAAATATCACCCATATTAAACACACTAAACAAAGTAATAGAGATCAGAAATTTTAACACAATAATAATGCTTCACTCACATTCATTCGGGATCTTTGATTCATAGAAATAGGTTACATATAAAGAGGTGGAAACTCCTAAAAATGAGGATTCAACTCCAATCAGAATCAACCTTATCTCTCCATGATCCACATATGGGTTGAGTCACAAATCCCAAGATGAACTGACAACTCACTCAACTTACTCCTAATATCTCTCTAGAGATTGGCCTATCATGAATTTTATAAAGGTCACTCACTGACAATAGATTAAATTATTTCTCATTTTCTAATATTCACAAGAGACATTCCATCAATCTCCTGAACACAGGGGTAGATTTGAATCTACAAAAGGTGAATCCTCTAATACAGAAGGGCATGAAGATTCTGGTCAAAGCCATGGTAACTACTAAAGAGGTAGGGGGTTTCAGAGGGAAAGAGGTTATAATGGAGGACGAAGCTGGAATAACCCCCAAAGGCAATATACATGTTATAGATGTGGTGAAGAGGGGCACAAAGCTTTTGAGTGTCTACACTATCCTACACAAGATAGATGGCAAGGAGAAAAACCACGAGTAAATCTTGTTGAGGCTGAAGAGGAAGAAGAAATGGAGGTTGCTGTAGACTTGGGTGAAACCCTCATGATAAGGAGGATGATGATTGTCCCAAGGAAGGAGAAAGAACATGATGTTGCTGGAGCTGATTCATGGCTTCGAACAAATATATTTTGAACAAGATGCACCTCTAGAGGAAAGGTATGTAAAATTATTATTGATGGTGGTAGTTGTGAAAATATGGTTTTAACTGTAATGGTTGATAAACTAAATTTGAAATGTGAGAAGCACCCATATCCCTATCGTATATCATGGTTCAAGAAAGGAAATGAAGTAACCATAGATAAAAGATGCCTTATAAAGTTTTCAATTGGGAATACCTACAAGGATGAGGTGTGGTGTGATGTTATCCCAATGGATGCATGTCATATATTACTGGGTAGGCCTTGACAATACGATAGAAAGGTTACACATGATGGAGGGAAAAATACATATACCTTTTGGAAGGATGGTGTAAAGGTGGTCTTGTTACCCTTCAAGGAAGAAGAGAAGAGTGAGGGCTTATTGGCTACAAAAGAGTTTGTTATAGAAATGGAAGAAGCTGGATGTTGTTATGCACTAATGTCAAAGAAGCTGGAGAAAGAAGAATTTAATATACTTGTTGTGGAAGAAAAGATACTAAAAGAATACAAAGATGTCATACCAGATGAGCTACCAAATGGGTTACCTCCAAAGTGAGATATTCAACACTATATTGATTTGATCCTAGGATCAGCCCTTCCAAACCAGGCAGCCTATCGGATGAGTCTAACACAGAGTGAAGAGTTGAACAGACAAGTGACAGATCTAATACAAAAAGGGTTAGTGAGAGAAAGCATGAGTCCATGTGCAACTCTAGTGTTATTGACTCCCAAAAAAGATGGAGACTGGAGAATGTGTGTAGACAGTAGAGCCATAAACAAGATCACAATTAAGTATCGGTTCCCAATTCCATGATTGGATGATATGATGGATGTGCTAGCGGGAGCCCGATATTTTAGCAAGATTGACCTACATAGTGGTTATTACCAGATCCAAATTCGTGAAGGGGACGAATGGAAAACTACTTTCAAAATAAAAGATGGATTATAAGAGTGGATGGTGATGCCATTTGGGCTATCTAATGCACAATGTACATTCATGAGGTTGATGAATAGAGTACTCCGAGAATACAATGGTAAGTTTGTTGTTGTCTATTTTGATGATATTTTGATATTTAGTAAGACAATGGAAGAACACTTGTTACATATGAAATTGGTGTTAGACTTGTTACGTAAAGAGAGTCTATATGCAAACTTAAAGAAGTGTAGATTCCTTCAGAAGAGTCTTGTTTTTTTTGGGATTTGTCATATCAGAGGATGGAGTGAGGATGGATGAGGAAAAAGTAAAGGCAATTCTAGAATGGCCTATTCCAAGGAATGTGACAGAGGTTCGCAGTTTTCATGGATTGGTGACTTTTTATAGGAAGTTCATCAAGAATTTCAGTAGCATTGCTACACCCATAACAAAGTGTACAAAAGGGAGGGAGTTTTTATGGACCAAGGCAATAACAGATAGTTTTGAATTGTTGAAGAAGAAAGTGTCAGAAGCACCTATTTTGGTATTGCCATATTTTAGCAAGGTCTTCGAGGTTGACTATGATGCCTCACATGTTGGGATTGGAGCTGTGTTGAGTCAAGAAGGATGACCTGTGGCATTCTTCAGTGAAAAGCTAAATGAATTCAGGAGGAAATATTCTACTTATGATGTGGAATTTTACGCTATTGTTCAGGCATTAAGGAACTAGAGACATTACTTGGTAGCAAAGGAATTTGTACTCTTCACTGACCATGAAGCCTTGAGGTATGTAAGCACACAGAAAGAAACTAAATAGTAGGCATGCAAAATGGGTTTCATTTTTGCAAGAATATACTTTTGTTTTAAATCATAAGTCTGGTAAGCAGAATCAAGTTGCTGATGCCTTGAGTAGGCGTGTAGCCCTTTTGACAACAATGGAAAATAAAGTACTAGGGTTTGAGGTAGTTAAGGAATTATATGAAGGTGATCTAGATTTTGGTGATGTTGTCAGAAAACTTAAGGATCCTACAGTAGGTAGTGATTCTTTTGATTATTTGATACAGGATGGTTATTTGTTTAGGGGGAAACAATTGTGCATCACCCTGTTGGTTCAATGAGATAAAATATTATAAGAGAATTGCATAGTGGGGGGTTGGCTAGACACTTTGGTATAAGTAAGACAATTTCTCTTGTTGTAGAAAAAGTATTATTGGCCAAAGGTAAAGAGGGACATAAGTAGGGTTGTAGTAAGATGTAGAGTGTGTCAAATGGCTAAGGGCCATGCATATAATACTGGGTTGTATATGCCATTGCCTATCCCTATAGGGCCATGGGTTGATCTGAGTATGGATTTTGTGTTAGAGCTTCCTAACACACAGCAAATGATTCTATATTTTTTTTGGTTGATAGATTCTCTAAGATGGCACATTTCATTTCTTGTAAAAAAACTAATGATGCTTCTAGAATTACAGATTTGTTTTTTTCAGAAGTGGTTAGATTGCATGGAATTCCAAGAACGATCACTTCAGATTGGGACACAAAGTTTTTGAGTCACTTTTGGAGGACTCTATGGAAGAAATTAGGGACAAAAATACAGTTCAGTAGTGCATATCACCCCCAGACTGATGGGCAGACAGAAGTAGTGAACAAAAGCTTGGGAAATCTCCTACGTTGTATAGTTGGAGAAAAGCCAAAACAATGGGACTTAGCTTTACCTCAAGCTGAGTTTGCATATAATAGCTTGGTAAACAAGTCAATAGGGAGGTCTCCTTTCCAGATTGTATATGGTAGGAATCCCAAGGGGTCCTAGATCTAATTGTTCTACCAGGTGAAGATGAAACTAGTGATGATGCAGAAGCATTTGCAGAACACATTCTATAGCTGCAAGATGAAGTGAGGGAAAAGATGAAAGTGAGTAATGCACAATATAAAACAGCTGCAGATGCCAGTAGGAGAGTAAGTGTATTTGAAGAAGGATATATGGTGATGGTTCATCTTAGAAAAGAGAGGTTTCCAAAGGGGACATATAATAAACTCAAGTATAAGAAGATTGGGCCATGTAGGATTCTGAAGAAAATGAGTGATAATGCCTACAAGGTGGAGCTACCTGAAAACTTTTCTATCTCACCAGTTTTTAATGTTTCTAACTTATATAAGTTTCCAGGTCATGATGAAAATGTTGCAGAGGAGGAAGAAATAAACTGGAAGCAACAGATGCCGAAGAAGAAAAAGGGGAGGGTAATGCGTGTCTTGGACCAAAAGACAATCACTACTAGACATGGGAGCTACAACAGATATTTGGTACAGTGGGAAGGTTTGCAGCAAGAATAAAATACTTGGATTCCTGAGTGGGAGTTGAGGAAAATTGACAGTGCAAAATTAGATGAGTTTCGTCAACAGAATTCGTAGGAGTTGAATTCTTTTCAACTAGGGGAGAACAATGTGGGAGAATAACTTTTAGAGACCATAACTTTTGATCTGACAGCCGGATCATCTTGAAATTTTCCAGGGTGGTAGATATACATTAGTACTATGTTGGGGTCAATTTTCCTACAAGGTTGTGCCCATTTTAGCATGTTTTGGGGCTCAGATTCCTTCATGTAGTGGCCTAAAATTAGCTTTGAATGTTTTTTTCACTTTTGACTAGGTCTTAGAACTTTAATAACTTTTGTTTTGCTTGTTAGAATAAGTCCAAATTTTGTGTGAGCCCTAATTTATGAATTTATATTTGGCACACAAATTTTGGGGTCAATCTGAGTTGTTTTGCATTTTAGGGTTTTTGGCATTTTAGGGTTTGTTGGCATTTTAGGGTTTTAGAGTAGTCTTGAAATAAAAGGAGGATTGTAATGATGTAATAGATCAGTGTGAATTCTAGACTGAGAAGTAAGCTATTTTGAAACTCCTAGTTTTATTTGTAAAGTTGTTTATGTGTTTTTTTGGAGGTATTTCAACCTTTTGTAGCTAGGTTCACATCAAAGTGAGTAAATGAGGTGATGTATACTTGCTTATATATGGATTTTAAGGTAATTTTTCATATAAAGAATGACCTAGGAAGATGAAAAGACCCAAAAAAAATAACGTAATTAAAAATAGAGTTGGAAGATGTGTCAATCTAAGACCATACAGGTCATCGAGAACGGTAAATTATATCCCAACCATACTATATGGTTTAATATAGGGAGATGATGGATGAAATCTGGAAGTTACATCATGATGAGAAGAGGCTAATGCATTTACATGCACAATGTGATGATACATTGACTTGTGTAGGAATAATAAAGTTAGGTGAGAGATAACAAGATATACTGAGTGGGGATATGATGTCACTATTCATCTCATTCAAGAATCATAATCATAACCAATATTATCAAAATGATATGTTGTCAAATTTGAGTGTATATACCTGTACATGTTTGTAAATGGAGGAAGCTAGACTCTTGAGCCTGGTTTGATTACTATAGACATGTGTGTCAGATATTTAAAATATGTGAAACTGATTTAGGAATATGTTATATATCTTTGAGTACTTTACTATTAATATTTTGGAATAGAAGTTCTTGAGAATGCTATGTGAGTTATGAAGTGCATTTGAATTGCTTATATAGGCCTTTGTATGTTAGATTTAACACTGAGATCGACTTGGGGAAGATGAAATGACATAATTAATTTCTTCAAATTAATAAAATATTCATTATAGGAGGGGGACAAGACCATATAGGTTGACCCAAACTATAGTACAACCTGGTCCCATTCTATATTTTCGCATAAAGGGATTTATTGAAAAAATGGATAGATTCTAGGAATGTCACTTGGGGATAAATTTTACTTTGAATCATTAATATTTCATGAATGAATGATATATTAGTTTATAGAGATTAGAAATTCGTGTGCATGAGATAAATATATGTTCATGTATATTACAATGTGAGTATTTTTCTTAACATATGAACAAATCCAAATTTTTAATTTTCAAATGATAAGTCACCAAATTTGACTGTCTACATTTTCCCCCTTCAAGTAGGGAATTAAAAATTACATACTTAAAAGAAAAACATATTTTAGTGCACATACATAAAATTTTCCTTTATTTGATAGGTGTTGTCCTTGCATTAGTCACATTCTATGGTGAAACATACAATAGAGTGTAGTCAATGTTCATGAAATAAATTAAACTATTATTCAAATGTAAAAAGCATATATAACTTGAAAACTTAATGTGTACATTATAACATTAAAAATGAAAAGCATGGAAGAATACACAAGTTAACTTTTTAGAGTGAGGAGATCACATTATTTTTTATATTTGTGTGGGCATGCTGAAGGATTGGGGTGATCAATCCCTAATTTTTTCTAGATGAGAAGCTAAAGTATGAAAGGATTTGAACATGTGACCTAACACTGAGAAGAATTATATAGGAAATTTATCCCAAAGAACCCCGCAAATAGGGAATAGAAATGTATAAATTATCTAGCCACCCTAATATCTTCCACATAAATAGAGAGGAAGGAATACCTTATAATGTATCTATTACCTCTATATCTTCCAACCCCATGGACCACACCATATCAGATGGATCTAGGCCCAATTTTATAGATAACAACAAGTTGAAAGGGAATGGATAGCCCATGCCCCCACCATATGATGTGATAACTGAGGTTAATTATGAAAATTCTAAGTAATGCAATAGAGAAGATGGACCATTTCCCAAAACCCTTTATCTAGAAATCTATCAGAGTGATGTAGTGAAGAAGAAATCTATATATTCTTCTCTAAAATGTATCATCTATATACGAATTAATACTAGAAGTCAATAATAATATGAGAATGTTTTAATTTTCTATAAATCTTCCCCAAGACATAAATTTCTAATTTTGGCCATAACATACTATGGTTTTATCCCTTAGTGGATGGTTTTGTTCCAATGTTAATTCTATATCGTTTATGTATATTTTCTTATTTATAAGGATCTATGTCGTGTATCAACCCATATTTCAGTACTATAATCTATATGTATCATATATATGTATAATAAACATCAATGATTACCCCCTCTTTTGATGTGTATGAAATATAGTATAAGAATGTGCAGATCAAAATAAATGATGTGTACCCATGTCAAATAAGTCTAATAATCTTCATTGGATCACATAAAAGGATATCCTAGTGGCCACCATTAATATTATGATCTTGCAAGAGGGTGTACATAGTGGAGACTATGTAACACAAAGAAAGAAACGTACAAAAAGCAACAAGAAATAATATAAACACAAATCATGTGTTAGATAAATAGAGAACTGAGGTAAACAAATATAAGTAGAACATAAATAGTATATAAAAGAGTTATATCAAGGTATAAAGTTGTAAACATGGGACACCAAAGTGTCATAAAACAATCACAGTAAAGGCACACAAGCCACATAAAAAGAAGGAAGTTCATTCATACAAGTAAGGTCATAAACAATAGAGGCATATAGCCACAAACATGGGACAAGAAAGTGTCACAATACAAGCATAGGAGGTGTTGATTTCACTTTTTTTTAGTGATTCTCGCCCTTTTTAAGATTTAGAATGTTTTGATTAACATAGATAAAAAGGATTAATAATTTTACCGATGGATATTCTAATTTAATTAACTTCCAAAATTAATTGCAAAAATAAAAAGTCCTTCTCAAAGTGACTATTGATCTAACAACTATCAAAATAAAAGGAAAAGATTACACTTATCTGATTTTGGGTGGATATAGAAGAGTATGGGTGGTCTGAGTGATGGAACATGAAGATATGGAACTAGAAATGATTCATTAATGAAACTATGACCTAACATTGATCTTAATAAAAAACATACACTTTAGTTTATAATGTTTATATAGTCTATACCTTTTTGTATGGTCTTGGACCTTCTTGGAATTTGGGTTTACAACTTCCTGAGTGTTTTATGTTCCTAGAAATGAATTTCCTTGTATGTTGGTCTTCTTCACTCACCTTTAGAATGGCTCTGTAAACTATGTTGGTCTTCTTCACTCACCTAAAGAATGTTATAATCATGGCCATAGTTTGATCTTTTTCCTAAAAGGGGGTTTCACATTGTGGAGACCATGGTACAATAATAATCACACAACATGAGACAAGTGACAGTAGTAATAATAATCATATAGTAGATAAAAACTAGCACAAAGCTAAAACAATCGTTAATCTAGTCAACATAAGCAAGATTAGTGAAATACATTTGTATATAATAAAGAAAGCATGATAGAAAATAGATATTTAACGAAGATAACATAAGTGATAACATAGAATATATTCATGCAAAGTTATACATCCATAAACACGAGACACAGACGGTGTCACAAGATAGTTGCATAAAAGTTACTAAGGCTGTAAACAATGAAGCAAGTGTATACATGCAAGATAGATATAGATCCAAAAACTTGGGACACCCATGGTGTCACAAGATAATAAAGGAATTAAGGCCACATATAATAATAAATAAAGTAGTTACAAAATTGAATAAGTAATGTAATGAGTAATAACAAATAATAGTGAAATAACACATAAAACAAGATACGTTAGCAATGCACAAAAAAGTTGTGTTAGTCCTATTAGCTCAAAAGATATATTTTATAAAATATATGTAATCAAACATAATGAGAAAGTGTAAAATAATTGTAATGAAATAAAATAACCTATATCTTGTAGTGTATTCCCATAAATATTAGTGTCATTGGGAATGGAAAAATCTAAAACCTATCATCGTGTATCAATATGTGTGTGTGTCTTTGATGCCACACCCATAAGTCCTTTGACTAAAAAAATACATAAAGAATTTGATATTATCATTTATATTAGTTTTTTAATAATAGAACTTTCTCCTAACCATTTATTCACTTAGCTATGGACTAAATGTATGTGCTTATTTCTCCCATATATGTTATCACCTTATCCAAATGCAAAACCATTAGATCTTGAACTATTCATTAGTTAGACCATTCTCATGATAACCATGCTCTCATTCATATTTCTAAGAATCTGATTTCTTCTGAAAGTATCAAAATTTACAATCAGTTAACAACCTTCCCTTCACTACTTCATACCTTCTTTGGTTGGCTAGCATACCTCTATAGTCTTATTTTCTCTCATCTAGCCATTTATATTTGCATAAGAAACCAACTTGCTCAAAGGAGTTAATTTTACACCATGTTACTATCAATGACTTTCCCAAGGTTCTTAAGCTCGTTAAAAAATTATATACAAAACTACTGACCTTATTATTTCCCTTTTGACTCTGATTCTAATTATCATAACAATGTTTCTTATTATTAGCCTTCTAGGCCTTGTAGACCTATATACTATATTTTTCAAGGACGTATTTTGATGTATAGGGTTTCATATAGAAATTTTATTATTTTTAGATACTCATTTGGATGTTATAACTACACACCAAAGCATGAGGTAGGTTTTTGTACGATGAAAAAGTGACATGCGAGCATGGGAATTTACAAGTACCTCTTCCTCTTACCCGACCTACCGAGGTCGTGCCGAGACAACCAGTGAATGTTGAATATGAATGTATACAGACAAGCTAATCGAGTAATCTTATATCCTCAATACACAATAATGGAATCTGCGAATCTAAGGCAAAGAAGGCCCTCCTAACCTAAATTAATGTAATGGATTGTTCAGATATTATAGCCATTCGGAGGCTCCAATCAATGTCGAGCTCTGTCGAGATCCCATTTCTTGGTTATTGGATACGTGGGAAGTGACCTGTGGGAGCTTCGTATATATCTCCAGACAAGGTCATGAAAAATGGTGATAGGTGGTTTAGTGGATTTGTAGTGAACTATGGGTGGTTTTCTGGTCTAGCCCAGAAAATATTAGATTGATTGGCCTCTATATTTAATACGGAGAACTACGTTATAATATTTGGCGGGAGTGGTGAGGATTTAATTACCAACATTCGTAAACCGGTGTCAATGCTTAACTGATTTGTAGGCCCGTTGGGTTGTGGGACTTAGGGATCACAACCATGAGTTCGTGGTTATTATGGACCTGTTATGGTCATGTGAAGAATCAATCCCTTCTTCTGACTATCCAGTAATCATACGCCTTTTCAGCCTCTATGTTTAGAACTAGAAGTTGTATAATTTTCTTAGAATACCTTACAGGTGTTCTAGCAACTTGAATGCGTAAGCTAGTATCTATGTCAACGAGGAGGTCTCCTGTGTCAGGTCATGGAACTAAAGGATCACAACCAAATACTTGTTCTCTTTCAAATCCTTGTACAGTCATTCAGATATTTTATTAAGGCAGTCTATAGTTAGGATGATTTGACCAAAATGTGTATGCCTTGTCATCTTCGATATTTAACCCTCTCAGTTGTTCACTAATTTCTTGTAGGTTTGTCATTGCTCGAAAGACCTGTATCCTAAGGTCTTGGTCTATATCAGCTAATGTTGTGGGTAGATTTGGTTGAGGCACTATTGGTTCAAATATATATTCTCTAAGCTCTCTAGGTCCTGTGATTGTCATACAAAGCGATTCAACTTTTAACTAAAATTAATAAACTGATTACAAAATATGTATTTACACTATGTAAGCATTCTTCTATTTTTGCATTTTCGATGACGTATTTTAATGAAATTAAAGAGAAGCTATTCTAGTATATTTAGAAAAATGAACAACTAATCTAGCAACATAATTTTTAAAACAAACAAAATAGCCGAGTATGGCTATTTTCCTATGCAGTTGTGATTTTATCTTAAATATCTAAGCAACTAATTATTTTGAATTGAAAGACTCTCGATCCTACCTCAGAAGTGAGGAATGAATCACAGTTTCTCAGAAACTATCAATCCCCACAGCTTCCCTAGCGATATCGAGAGTGAAATTTTAACTGAAATAAAATAATTCACTACTCTATTTGATATGTTGTAACTAGAACTTTGATAGCTCAAAACTGGCATTTATAGAACAGTGGTAAATCCATTTGTGTGTGATTTCATCCCCTCAGTGTGATCTCCTCATTCCTTCGTGTTCTCGTGAATCCATAAAAGTGTGTATATGATAGTATCAACAGAAGATGGTATTCGAACAATGGCAGCTTTGGATATAGACCGAATACAATGTGAGTAGGAGAGGGATAGCGCAAGTGAACAAAGCTTGAATATGCAATTCCTAGCAGGATTTATTGCGGGAATACAACACAAGTGTGTCGAGAGTTTTAGAATCTATCCTTGTGACAAAACAAAACCTGTAACTTTAATGGATTCTAATCTAGAAATGAAACTATTCTATGCTAAACTGATTGTATGGAGCAACAATGGAACAAGACTAAGACAAGAAGATTGAATGACTTATAAACAAAAAAGGAAAGCTAATAATTGATGTAAAACATGAAGCTAGTAGAACTCTAAGCAAGAAATTCAAGGACTAAATAATAGAATTGAGAAGATGAGGGGCCATTTTTTTGAAAACAAGCTGGCTATTTATAGCAAATGCATTTACCAGAGGGTAACTCCCAATTGAACTCTTTTACTATAAACAAAGGGAAAACACTATTACCAGGGAACCTAAAACATTAATGCGATCCAAAGTGATTGACGAAAGTGGGTAAAATTGAAGATTTACGCTTGACATGATCTTCAGAAGAATCTGGAAAATGCGTACAAGACTGCTGCCATGTGTAGGGTGGAAATTACGGGACCGCCGCCTAGGCAGTGCTGCGGTCTCGTCACTGAAGACCAAAATACAAGGAAAAAGGGGGCAGAGGGAAAAACAAAGCATGCGGAGGCCGAGTGAGGCATGTGGGATACAATTGTATACCTAGTGAGCTTTTCTGGATCTCGAACACCTTGTGAGGAGACCTATATCATCATTGGGGTATGTGTAACATCGTTCCAGTGGTGCAGTACCCTACAATTTTGGGTACGTACATATTACCCCCTCGGAGAAGCATCTTAGCCATGAAGAGGCATAAAATGGTGGATCCGAGTATGGCGGTCCTGAAATGGGGAGTTAGGAGTTATACTTAACACACCCATGTGTCAGAAAGTCACCATCCAAAATCCCACTATCTGTAAAATGAAAAAGGGGACTCAAATGCAGCTAGATAAAAAAATTTGAGAAATAAGAGTAAAATGATATGAAATGAGGACTTACCATCTATGCGGGGTTTATAACTTACCTCCGTCGATGCTCCGACCTTGTGAAAGACATTCAAAATCAATTTAAAAGGCTATATATATATATATATATATATATATATATATATATATATATATATAATGAGCTCATTTCACTATTCATTTGTGCGGATTGATTTGATAGTTTTTGATCTCTAGGACCCACGGTGACAGTTTTCAACGAGAGCATAGTCAAAACTTTCAAGGTGAGATAGTGATGATGCCTCCGAGAGCTAAACATCGACCTGTGAAGTCTCAGGTTAGTTCTTCTCGATTTATTGTTTTGAACCTAAAATGTGGAAATGATGAAATATTTGTCTTGGGGGGGGTATTTTTGAAAATACTAGTTTTAAATGAGCCTCTAGGGGGGGCGCCCATAGGGTAGGTCTATTTTTTAGTTAAAATGGTGAATTTTTCCTGTTTTTAGGCATTTTTAGGGTATTCGAGTCGTTTTCATTTTTAGGACAGGACTGCTACCCTGTGTAGGGCGGCAGTTATGGGACCGCCACCTTAGAAGGCGGCGGTTACAGAACCACCGCTCTACACAGGCGGCGGTTCGTGACAGAAAGCCAAAACAATGCTTTACTTAACTTATTTTTGCATTTTTTAGAATTTTTATATGTTATTGATATTTTTTCCAATTGGATTTTGGTATTGACTTACTCATTTTTTGTGTTTTTGGGTGTATGCAGAAGGAGGAGTATATTAGATGAAGCCAAGAGAGGGAGTGTGATTGAATCCCAGCAGTGTTAGAGGCACTCACTCAGGCAGAGCGAGATACTCTTCAGAGGGCTGGCATTTGGAGGATTGCATAGGTCCCTCACGTTGCGCCTGCTAGTCACATTATATGTGATTTATTTTCATACTGTGATGTGGATCGGAACACCTTCCGATTGCCAAGAGTTAGGGGTGAGTGGACCATCACCTTGGAGGATGTTTACCGTATACTGGGGTTTCCTATCCTTGGGTGGTGGCTGTCTCTTAAGATAACAGTACCGAGATCTGTCGACACTAAAATTTTCCTCCATAATTTCTATTTCATTAATGTATGTATTAGGAATAAGATGTTGTTAAGTATAATTAGTAGTAGCGTTTGATAGAAGATAACGGCGCCATCAGTACGGTGCTGCCAATAATGTGGAGTACGGTAACAGGCAAAGTACAATAGGAATGTTGTAAAAAGTAAATATTTGTCGTAAGTGGTCCGGTAATGTTAAAATGTCAAAGTTTGGGTAATTAGAGAAGTAGGGTCTACATGATTAGGAATTAGAAATATTATATTGGTAATAAGGACAAGGAGTGAGGTCATAAATATTTTGTGTATTTTATTTGTAAAAAGTCTAAAAATGTGGAACCCATGTAAAATGATAAGGTTTATCTTATCTTAACAGATAAGCTTACATGTACAGATAAGAGTTAAGGTATGGAATATGATTCGTCAGAGTGGATTTCTTATCCTATCTTAGAGATAGGATGGATAAGCCTGGAAGTTCTATAAATAGAGAGGCCACCCCCCTCATTTAGCATAGAAAGAAGTAGTGAGAAATATTGTAGGAAGTGTGCGAAGGAAGCCATCAGTTAAAGGTGTGTTGAAGAAGCCATCAAGAGGTGTAATTGTAAAGTTTCTCCCATAGTCTTGTTGAAGTATCTCATGGGTGAGATTGTAACAGTTTCATGTTAATATTATAATTTATTTTGATATTTCAGATTTTTCCTCATTCTGTCTTATCATAGTCAATGGTATTCTTGTGTTCGGTTGTTGTTTTGTTTCCAGACTACATCCACCAAACTAAAGGCTGTGCATTAGTAAATAATCATAGCACGAGGAGTTCCCGGTGAAGAATTATCATAGTGCCGGATTGGTGATGACATTTTGGTTCCGTTGCCGGGACCATTCCTCGTTGGTGGATTTTCTGGAGAGATATTCCCACTTAGGCAAAAATTAATTGGAGGGTAACCTTGTTTTTACTGTGCATAGTAGTTACCATGGTAAAGTCATTTTTACCGTGAATAGTAGTTACCATGTTAAAGTCATTTTTGCCATGAATAGTAGTTACCCTGGTAAAGTCCTTTTTGCTGGGAATAGTAATTACCGCAGTAAAGTCACTTTTTACCGTGAATAGTATTTACCACAGTAACTTCACTTTTTACCGTGAATAGTGTTTACCACAGTAAAGTCAGTTTTTACCGTAGTAAGTCAAGTTTTACCATAGTTTACCGTGGTCATTTCTATTTTACTGTAGAAAGGTGTAAAGTTACTTTCTAGTATAGTGATTCCAATTATTTGTGCACATAAGTCTTGTTAATTGTACTTGTGGGTTGGTATTTCACGGTGGTTACTTTTGAAAATGGGAAAGATTCCTATTTTTTCAGCTCAATCTAATGAAGATGCTTCTTCTTTCATTCAAGAGTTTAAACGATCTTGTATTTGTAATGGCCTTATAAGAAGGGAACAATGGACTGAATTTTTTCCTACCTTTTTGGATGGTTCAGCACTTAGGTGGTTTGAAACACTAGGTGATAATGTGAAAAATTCATGGGATTTATTAACTGAAAGTTTTCTTGAAGAATTTGGTGAACAACAGAAATATGCAGATCTCATGATCGAGATCACAAAGCTATCCCAAGGAGAGAAGGAGAAGATAAGGGATTATCATGCTCGTGTTCTAGAGCTAAGGAGGAAGCTCGATGCCCAGATCTCGGAAGGAAGGACTAGCGGATGGGTTGATGAATGGCGTGGATAATCTCCTCTGTAAGCACTTCATTCTTGGGATGAAGCTGGAGATCAGACAACGAGTGAAGTATGACCGCCCAGCTACCATTGAACAAGCAAAGGAGATTGCAAGAAGGCAAGAAGAAAGCATGGAAGAGGAGCCCAAAGAAATTGTTGCTAAAGTAGAGCCTACACCAGCACCTTTGGTCCTGAATCCACAACCACTCCCGGTGAGCACAAATATTTCTCCTAATACATCTACTGAGTATGAAGATCTGCTCAAAAAGATGGGTCAGTTAACTATTAATCTTCTTCAAGGAAAGGAATTTAGTTCTCAGGGAGGAGATAGAGGTCCAAAAAGAAATATTTCTGAAGTTGTTTGTTATGGTTGTTATAAAAAGGGTCATTATAAGTATAATTGTCCAGATAGAGCTTCTACATCTGGTAAGGGAGATAATGATAAAGGAAAAGCACCTGTGAATTCTTTTGATGTAGTAGATAAGAGCAGAAATAATGAAGTAGATGTGTTTGTAACAAAAAGAAAGAAAGAAAAAGATAATCAAGATGGAAATGATCCTAAGAAGATGAAAGAAGAAACTAGTAAGAAACATAGGAGAAGAAAGTTGGGTGTGCAGGATTTTCTGATTTCACAGGGGCAAGGACCATACTCCATCTTGGAAGATCTATCCAAAAGGCCTGCAAATATTACATATGGTCAACTCTTGGCTATGTCTTCTGAGAAGAGGCGGGAGTTGCGAGGTGGACTCAATGCTCGAAGAAGGAAGGAGGTTGAGGTCCCTGTTTTGGAGGCAGAGGCAGATCCCTATGCTCCACAAGCTGAGGTATTATGTAATGGTATTTCAATTCATGATGTCTTAGTTGATGGAGGTGCTGCAGTTAATGTAATGACCGAGTCTGTAATGAATATGTTGGGTTTAAAAATTGATCGCCCTTCAACACTTATGTTAAGGTCATTAAATAAGGGAAAAACTAAACCAGAAGGTGTAGTTTCAAATGTGGCAATATCTGTTATGGGTGTTGTATGTGTGGTAGACTTTCAGGTGATGAAAAATGGTACTGTTGCGTACCCAATGCTGCTGGGAAGACCATGGCTAAGGAGAGTTCATGCAAGAAACTACTGGAATGAAGGTTTTATGACACTTGGACGTGGTAGAGAGAGGGTGAAGATAAACGTGATCCCTCGACATCATAAAGCAGAACCTGTGGATTCAAGTGATGAAACTGATGATTGGACATCCTCTGATTACTCTAGCACCAGTGAAGTGGACACTGAAGATGAAGAAAGTGAGGTTGATGTTTCAGTCATGGATATTCTTCCAGTCACACCAACCCAGGACCCCATAAAATTATCTGAAGAAGAAGTTGATGATCGTCTCCAACAAATAAAGATTGGTGATGCTGTGATGGAGAGTGAGAAGGAATCCTACCTCCAGCTCTTTCGAAGGTACATACACCTATTCACTTTTGATTACAAGGAACTCCGCCAAGTAAGTTGGGTAGAACATTGTATTGAGCTGGTAGATGGTGCTAAGCCCATAAAGCAAATGCCATATAGAATGAATCCTAATTTTTCCAAGACTGTAAAAGAAGAAATAGATAAGTTGCTTGATGCAGGATTCATATTTGCTGTGGAGAATTCAGAATGGGTTTCTCCTATTGTGATCTCAATAAAAAAGAATGGGAAGCTACGCATTTGTGTTGATTACAGGAAGCTCAATAAGGCAACAAAGAAGGATCATTACCCTCTTCCATTTTCAGATCAGATCTTGGACGAAGTAGCTGGCCAGGAGTGCTATAGTTTTGCTGATGGATATAGCGGCTACAACCAAGTTCGTATAGCAGAGAAAGATCAGCTGAAGACCACGTTCACCACTCCTTGGGGAACATTTGCTTATAGAGTTATGCCTTTTGGGTTGTGTAATGCTCCAGCAACATTCCAGCGTTTGATGAATAGGGTGTTCGAACCCTACATTGGGACCTTCATCAGAGTATTTCTGGATGATTTTTGCATCTATGGGAGCAAGTTGGACCACCTGCACCAGATGGAGACAACATTTCAAAGGTTAGATGAAGCACAAGCCTCACTAAACCCTACAAAGTGTGTCTTTGGATGTTCTAAAGGCGTTTTGTTAGGGCATGTTGTATCTAGAGATGGTATTGGTACTGATCCTGATAAAGTTTCAAAAATCAAAGATTTACCATTTCCTATAAATAGAAGTAAGTTGAGATCATTTTTAGGCCATGTGGGTTACTATAGAAGGTTCATCAAGAATTTCTCAAAGATTGCACAGCCACTAACCCAGTTCTTGAAGAAGGATGTTGCTTATGAACCAGGAAACAAGGTGCATGAAGCTTTTGGACAACTGAAGGAAGCCCTGGTGTCTTCACCTGTTTTGAAGAATCCAGATTGGAGCAAGCCATTCATTGTGTACACTGATGCCTCAGATGCAGCACTAGGTAGTACTTTGAGCCAAAAGGATGAAAATGGGAATGAACATCCAATTTACTTTGGGAGCAGACAAATGAGCAGTGCTGAGGTAAACTATACTGTAACTGAAAAAGAGGCTCTGGCTATCATTTTTGCTGTAAAGAAGTTTAGAAATTACTTGCTAGGGCAGAAATTTATAGTTGTAACAGATCATCAGGCTCTGAAATATATTGTCAATAAGCCTAACCCATCAGGGAGGATAGCAAGATGGATAATTTTGCTACAAGAATTTGAATTTGATATTATAGATAGGCCAGGAAAGAAGCATGTCAATGCAGATGCACTCTCTCGAGCCTATGATGGTTTAGGATCATCTTGTGATGATGATGATTTTCCTGATGCAGCATTGTTCTCCCTTGACACAATCCCTAGTGAATACATAGATATTTGGAATTATCTGAATGAATTCAAGTTTCCTGATGGTGCCAATGCAAAGACTAAGAGAAAGATTACTCAAGCCAGTCGTCCATATTCTATTCTGCATGGAGCATTATTTCGAATAGGACCTGATGGACAGTACAAGAGGGCAGTTGGACGTGATCAAGGAAAGGAGCTGCTAGAAGAATTCCACAATGGTACATGTGGAGGGCACTTCTCTAGACAACTTACAGCAAGAAGGATCTTGGATGCAGGTTATCACTGGCCCACTCTTTTTAAAGATTGTTATAATTATTGTAAGACATGTGATATTTGTCAAACACATGGTAACCGTAAGACTTCATCAGCTCCATTATGTCCTATTCTTCCCCTTGGTCCCTTTGAAAAATGGGGAATAGACATTGTAGGTCCACTTCCAACTACATCACGTCAAAATAAGTATATTGTAGTTGCCACAGATTATTTAACCAAGTGGGTTGAAGCTAGGCCATTGAAAACAGCTTCCATGGATGAAGTGGCAAGGTTCATATATGAACGCATTGTCACCAGATTTGGTTGTCCATTAGAAATTGTAACAGATCAAGGAAGCCACTTCATTAATGAGGTGGTAGAAGCCCTAGTCAATAAGTTTTCTATCAAGCACAGGAAGGCAACAACATACAAGCCAAGCACAAATGGACAGGTGGAACGAACAAATTTTGTGCTGTGTCAAATTCTAGCAAAAGATGCAGCCTTGCAGGTACATAAATGGGATAAAAGGATTCATGCAGCATTGTGGGCATATAGGGCAACATCAAAGTCAGCAACAGGATACTCCCCATTTCAGTTGGCCTATGGCATTGATCCAGTTCTTCCTATTGAGTTTGATATTCCCACTGTGAGAGTTATGAAGAATGAAAGGATGGATGAAAGTGATTCAGTAAAAGAAAGGTTGGTACATCTTCATTTGCTAGAGGAAATGAGGGAAATAGCAAAGGATACAAGCCATAAGAAGAAAATGAAGCAGAAGGAATACTTTGATCAAAAGATCCGATGGTCTCCATTTCATGTGAATGACTTGGTCCTAGTATATGATTCCAGATACAAAAAAAGAAGACAAGAAAATTTCTTCCAAAATGGATGGGGCCCTACAAAATAGCAGCTGTGCATGAAAATGGTACGTACCGACTGGAGGAATTGGATGGCACTCCCATTACGAAATGGGTCAACCACGACAAGTTGAAGATTTTCCAAGCACCAGAATAGTCTACTCCGAGGATGGAGTAGAAGTTAGGAAGGGGGAATATGTCGACACTAAAATTTTCCTCCATAATTTCTATTTCATTAATGTATGTATTAGGAATAGGATGTTGTTAAGTATAATTAGTAGTAGCGTTTGATAGAAGATAACGGCGCCGTCAGTATGGTGCTGCCAATAATGTGGAGTACGGTAACAGTCAAAGTACAATAGGAATGTTGTAAAAAGTAAATATTTGTCGTAAGTGGTCCGGTAATGTTAAAATGTCAAAGTTTGGGTAATTAGAGAAGTAGGGTCTACATGATTAGGAATTAGAAATATTATATTGGTAATAAGGACAAGGAGTGAGGTCATAAATATTTTGTGTATTTTATTTGTAAAAAGTCTAAAAATGTGGAACCCATGTAAAATGATAAGGTTTATCTTATCTTAACAGATAAGCTTACATGTACAGATAAGAGTTAAGGTATGGAATATGATTCGTCAGAGTGGATTTCTTATCCTATCTTAGAGATAGGATGGATAAGCCTGGAAGTTCTATAAATAGAGAGGCCACCCCCCCTCATTTAGCATAGAAAGAAGTAGTGAGAAATATTGTAGGAAGTGTGCGAAGGAAGCCATCAGTTAAAGGTGTGTTGAAGAAGCCATCAAGAGGTGTAATTGTAAAGTTTCTCCCATAGTCTTGTTGAAGTATCTCATGGGTGAGATTGTAACAGTTTCATGTTAATATTATAATTTATTTTGATATTTCAGATCTTTTCGTCATTCTATCTTATCATAGTCAATGGTATTCTTGTGTTCGGTTGTTGTTTTGTTTCCATACTACATCCACCAAACTAAAGGCTGTGCATTAGTAAATAATAATAGCACGAGGAGTTCCCGGTGAAGAATTATCATAGTGTCGGATTGGTGATGACAGATCTCAGGTGGTTCAGTGGGCCACCTATATGGGGGATGTAGTTATTTCGATGGGGTCAAAGAAGGGAGTGAGGATCCACTCTATTGTTGAGATAGACATTCCTGTGCTCTGCAAGGCCATAATGGGCATCCTTGCTTTGAGATTGATTGGGGACAAGGGAGGAGACACTCTCTTGTATTGTTGGGCCCCCATTATTACACAGATTGAGGGCCATGGACGTGTTTACGCTTGGGGAGCAGACATCCTTGGGACCACCTACCATGATTTGTATAGGGTGGTCTGATTACAGGGACAATCATTGACCACCCGACTCTTGTTATGAGCTGGGTGTATGAGCATATCACTCCGTATGGGAGAGGTGTAGAGGCAGAGGATCCCGGGGCCATCAGGGCAGCGAGGTGGACAAGGATGATGGTTCTTAGAACACCGCACCAGCTAGTGGCCTCTTTAACTATTATAGATATCGAGTTCACTCCTTATCAGGCCATGACAGGGCTATGGGGAAAGGAGACCATTACATTGATTGCTTGTCAGATTACCAGTCAGCTGGTAGACAGGGCGGGGAAGTTGGAGATCCACCCCTTTAATAGAGTACCATAGCAGTTCGGCCTTCCCTATATTGACATGTTTCCTCTGGCGAGGCCAGTGTATAGATCTATTAATGAGGCTCGGGGAGGTCCTAGGTCAAGGTTGGACCATTATTACCCTTGCTATTCCTATTGCGGCCAGGAGGGTGGTACGTGCTCAAGGGAGAGCCGGTGCTCCTCAGGAACCTTTACTTCGGATTTCCGCCGGTCCCGCCCATAGCAGTGATGAGCCCATTGACGTGGAATTTGAGTCTGAGGATTTCACTGGGGGAGAGACAGAGGAGGAGACAGAGGAGATGGAGATCAGTGGGATGGGTGGGGAGGATGATAGTGATCCCGAGTGGCATGATACTCAGGAGATCCTACGGGCCGAGAGGGCAGAGCGGAGCGCAGAGAGGGTGAATCTGGTCTCAGAGGAGTTGCTCTCTCAAGATTTAGGGGGAGATGGAAAGTCCATTGCATGCCGTCACATTGCCCCAAATGTGGGAGAGGGACACCAGTCAGTGGCAGCATCAGTGGCAGGCGCGGATCCTAGAGATCCTTCCTAGAGGCCTGGCGATCCGAGTGAGTTGCTACTCTTTTCTTGACTTTGTTTTAGTTAAAATTGTCTTATTTGTTATTTATTTTCATTTTTTTTATCCTTGGTTTTATTTTTAATAGTTTTAAACTTGTTTTCTCCTTTATTTACAGCAACTGTTGATGAGTGGCGAGACTTGATTCACCGAGTATACATTGATACCTTGCTGCTCCCCTAGGAGAAGACTTGTGCTGAGATTTCTGTGGATGTGGGGGAGCCTTCAGTAGCCGGTAGGCATACCAATGTTTTTGCCTCTGTCTGGCATGTGGTGAAGATCATGACTTCTCTCCACGCTGAGGTAGCTAGATATAGGATGGCTGAGCGCTTGATGAGGAGGAGTCATTCTCATAGTGATACGGAAGCTACTGGCAGTGACCGTGAACCCTCAGTGCATTTAGAGCGCCGGCGTAGCTGGAGTCCTAGACGTGGTCGTGCGCCTTCTGAGGGATCCCATAGGGATTGAGAGGCCACTTTTGTAGTATTTTTTTAGATATCTATATGAGTGTTTTTGTACTTTTCGGGCTCATTGAGCATTTTGACCATGCCTAGTGCATGATGACATTATATACGAAACTTGATATATATATATATTTGGATCTAGACTTTTGGTGCCTAGAATTTTGTGACTTGTTTCCACATGTCTACTAGATGTTTTTAGAGTACTTGTTTTCATGCTTTTCAGTATGTATGCAATGGATGACAAATGATAGTAAATGAAATGTTTTACTTTGTATGTTTTTTGTAATGCTGATATGTGATGATTAACACATTGTAGTATTGAACTTTCGACCTCTTTGGGAAATATCTGTGATTTCTTCTTATGTTGGTAAACTGGGATGAATGTATAGTGATAAAGATATGAATTTTCCCCATTCCTAACTCCACACAACCAGTAAGATGCGAGGGCTCTACACCAAGAGTTAGGAAGGGCACAACTTGTATGAGTTTGACTAGATGGAACGATGAGAGATAGACCAAGTAGTATCAGAAACCAAACTTAGACCTTCACACTTACCCTACTCAAAACTACCACCAAGCTCAGCAGGTCACTTATTTTCCAGTTTATCTAGACTTAGATAAATAAATGACAACCTGGTTGACAAAATCTAGTTTTGAGGATTTGATCTCTTTTAGAGTTTGGACATTTGTTTTCTCTTAATATAATTTGATTTGTGCTTTTTGCATACCAATATTTGTTAATTTGTGTGAATAGACCCCCCACACCCTGCCTCATGCCACTAGTAAGAAGCACCAATTTATCACCAAAAGCGGGATATAGGCGAGTAAGGGCACTTCTTTCCTTTCCCAACCTCACACCACCAATAAGAGATGCGGGCTTATCACCGAAGGTTGGTGGGGCAAAGAAGTGTGTAAAATAAAATATTTTGTTTGCTTGACAATTTTGATTTCATTTGATTTTGACATTTCTGATCTATGACTTTGGCATATCCTTTCTTTCAAATAGTTTTAATAGGGATAGATGTGACACCAAGAAGCTTCTAGAACAAACCGTAGGTAAGGACAAATTCACCTAGTAGAAAGAAAGAGAAAAACCAAGTATGCAGGCCTTGGTATGGTTTTCATCAATACTTGTCTGTCAAACTTGATGAGAAGATTTTAAAATACTTGATGATGTTTGAAGAGATGTGTTTTGAATGCTTTTGCCAATATTTTAAGAAATTTGTAACAGATTGCTTAAGAGTAAGCTCTTGGACTACAATTTTTACGAAATGAGTAGACAAGATGAAACAACTAAATGACTAATGCAATGTAGATAACTATAATGTACAAGTGGTGATTCTGATGTCTTATGTTAAAACCATTTAAGATGCAAGGAATTGATAGTTTCACTAAATTCCTCACTTTCTAGGGTGCACAAAAGATACGCACCGTTTCCGTAGTCCTTCATGACTTGGTATGGGCCCAACCACTTGGGCCGGAACTTCCTTCCTTTGCCAGTTTTCTTATCAATCCGACTATCTAGTCTTAAAACTAGATCTCCCTCATATATTTCTCACTCATAGAATTTTTTGTTATACTGCCGACACATTCGGTTAGCATAGGCTCTGTGCCATTGTTCAGCATTTAACCTGGCCTCGTCAAGGATTTCTAGTTGAGAGAGGCATACCTCCCTATAAGCTTCTTCATCCAGAATCCCTTGTAATGAGATGCGGAGACTGGGTATTTCAACCTCAAGTGGGAGAACTGCTTCTACCTCGAATACCAACGAGAAAGGGGTTGCTCCTGTTGGTGTTCTTATTGAGGTTCGATGGGCCCACAAGGCTGGATATAGTTTTAAATTCCAATCTCACTTGTTCTCCTTGACTGTTTTGAGGAGAATAGCCTTTAACGTTTTGTTTGTCGCTTCGGCCTGCCCATTGGCTTGAGGGTAGTCAAGAGAGGCTATGTTATGGTTTATTTTGGATTTTCTACATAACTCACGAACCTCATCATTTTTAAAGGATGTGTCATTATCGGAGATAATGACTTGTGGAACACCATACCTACAAATGATTTGGTTTAGAATGAATTTGGCAATTACCAGACCTGGTATAGTGGTGAGGGATATGGCCTCCACCCATTTGGTAAAATATTCCGTGGTTGTAATTATAAAATTATGGCCATCGGTTGATGAGGGAGAGAATTTTCCTATTAAGTCCAGACCCCACGTGGAGAAGGGCCACAAGGTTGCTATTGGTTACAAGGATTGTGCTGGCATGTGAATATCGTGAGAGAATTCTTGGCATTTGTGGCACTTACGTACAAATTCTACTACATCATGCTCGAGAATGGGCCAAAAATATCCCATCCGATGTATTTTGTGAGCAGTGGCGTGACCACCGAAGTGGCCTCCACATATCCCACTTTGGGATTCATGAAGAATCTTCTTGGATTCTTCCGTGTCGATGCATCTTAGAAGCATGTCGTCGAAGGCTTTACAATATAGTATTTGTTCTAAAACAACATATTTATCGGTGATAATGTGTAACCGCCTTCTTTGTTGTGATGTGGCACTTTCTGGGTATGTATGGTCCATGATAAAATTGATGATATCAGTGTACCAGGGAAATGTATAGATGGGGGGCCTAGTTTTGATGAAGTATACACACTCATCAGGAAAGTCCAGACTTACCATATCGCCTCCATCTAGTGGATTGTCAGCCAACCAGTTTGCAATGATTTGTCCCTTAACGGATTTTTGGTTTATGAATGTCAACTCAACTTCACCCATTAAGGTTATGAAATGTCCAACCTTTTTAGACACAGACCATTGTGTGAGAAATGTTCGTAAATGATCTATCTTTACAATGACCCTTGTTTTTTGGTTTAACATGTAATGTCTTAAATGTTTTGTTGCAAAGACTATGACAAGGAATTCTCTCTCTTCCTGTGTGTAACATGTTTCATAATCGAGCAACATTCGGCTAATGAAATAGACTGCACGCTATTGTTTATCATTGTATTCTTGAGCCAGCATGCAGGCTAGCGAGACATGAGTGGCTCGTGAGTATAGGATCAGAGGGTGGTATGGTTTGGGAGGCATTAGCATGGGTGGAGACAACAAGAAGCGTTTAACTACTTTGAAGGCCTCGTTGCATTCTTCAGTCCAATCAATGCTATAATATTTCTTTAATAGATTGTTGATTGGATGAATGACAAAACTTAAATCTGGGATGAACCTTCAGATTGCACCAAGTTTCCCAAGAAATGACCTGATTCTAGACTCGTCCGATGGTAGGATCATTTTGAGAACAACCCATATTTTGGCTGGAACAACATCAATCCCTCATGAAGATATAATGTAGCCCAGAAGTTTGCCTCCTATCACATCAAGCATACACTTCTCTTGGTTTAATGTGACGCCATATTCAATTAATTGTGAGAGGATGCTATGGAGCACTTCTGGATGATCACAACATTTCTTGGCCTTGGCCAACAAGTCATCCACAATTTTATGGATAAGATCATGGAATATATATGTCATTGCATGCTGATACATAGCGCCGGAGTTTTTAAAACCAAATGGCGTGACATCGTAGCAATAAGTTCCCCAGGGAGTTATGAATGTAGTTTTGGCTTGATCTTGGTCAGATATTTTAATCTGATTATACCCTGAGAACCCATCCATGAGGGACAACAGTTCAAATCTAGTTGTTGCATCAACGATAACATCAATGGATGGTAATGGGAAGTCATCCTTGGGACAAGCTTTGTTAATATCCCGAAAATCTATACAAATGCGTATCTTCCCATTCTTTTTTAGGAAAAGGACACTATTAGATACCCATTGTGAATAGTCAATGGGCTTGATGAATCCCACTTGGAGAAGTTTTATTACTTTCTCTTTTACCATGAGAGCCACTTTTGGCTTCATTGGTCTTGACTTCTGTTTAATTGGTTTTGCATTTGGTTTAGTGACAAGATTATGTACCACGACATGTGGTGCAATGCCTGTCATTTCTTTATAGTTAAATGCAAAAGCCTTTTGATGTTCTTTGAGGATTTGGGTGTGTATTTCTATCTCCTCCAGAGTTAATGAGGATCCTAACTTCAAAATTTTTGGTTCTTCCTCCATTCCAATGTTTATATCAATGGTTTCTTCTATTAAAGAAGTGTTACCTTCTTCAAATTCAGGTGGGGCTGGAGGTAGTTCCAAGCTTTCTCCATTTTCTATCTCGTAGATATCAAGATCCTTCTGTGGAGGAGACTCTACCATGGGATTTCCAAAATAGGAAGAGGAATGTGGTATTAGGGAAAGATCAACTATATGGTGAGCAAGGTGTAGCTCCGCATAGGCGTTTAGATATTCGAGAGTGACTCTATCATCGTCAAAGTGATCCATGATAGAAAAATCATCCTCAATTTTTCCATGAGTCAGGAGTGAGTTTGTTGGTATTTTACGCACTAATGGTTCGGTACGAAGTGATACCGTGAAATTTTTATCTTCCAACTCATTGTTTGGAGTGAAATGGGAAGTTGAGGTTGCTATTGAGTCTACAAGAAAGTTCTGCTCTTGCGGGATTGCTTCAATTGATATGAAGTTAAATCCCTTCCTTAGATCTAATACCATTGTTTTGTAGAGTTGTAAATGTTCATCCCTAGTTTCATATACCTCAAAGACTTGGTTTGCAACTAGTTGTGAGTCTCCTAACACTCTGATGTTATCGACACCCATTCTTTTGGCTAGGATGAGGCCAAGGAGGAGAGCTCCGTACTTAGCCCCGTTGTTTGTACATTCAAAGTTTAATTTAAAGGCAAAAGGTAGGATCTTTCCCTCAGGTGAAGTAAAGATTACTCCCGCCCCAACTCCAAAGTGACATCTAGCTCCATCGAAGTGGAGAGTCCAATACTTTCTTGGAAAAATGGATGTTGGGATATCTGTCGTATCTATTTCTTTTGTTTTGGTTACTTCTACCATAAAAATTTCATCTGATGGAAGAGAAACAATTCCTAGGGTGTGTCCCATACCCATAGAATCAAATGGTGGGAGAATTGGTAAGTCTTTCTCCAACAACTTGACAATTTTTGTGGTAGTCCCTAGTGACACTGTTTTTATAACATTGGTCTCACTTTTGTGTACTGGAATGTCCTCGGCTGGATTTGTAATTTCCAACTCTGTGGTGGGTATCAAATTTTCTTTTGGTTTTGAATTAATTGGTTTGACAAGTTGATTTGTTGGGAGTTCAAACTCGGAGTGAATGTCTGGTCTTTTCTTCAAATCAACTAGGTGTATATCGAAGGGTTTTGGGTTACCTTGTGCCACAAATATTTTCCCTAAGTGTAGAAATATTATTTCTTGGAATAACGTGGAAGGGATTGCCTTCATGCAGTGTATCCATGGCTGACCAAGGATCATATTATAGTTGGTTTCCCGATCTATAATATAAAACTCGGTGAGGACCATCTTGGGTCCTAAAGTGATTGGTAAAACTATGGTTCCAATTGAAGTGGCCTTGAGGTTATCATAACCTCTTAACGTATTTCGTGTTGTGGAATAGTTTGTCTCTCCATATCCTAAATTTTGAAGAAAAACGAAGGGGACTATGTTAATTGTTGCCCCATCGTCAACCATTGCATGTTTAACATAATTATTGTAAACCCATACTTGTAAATGTAAAGTTGGGTCACCTCTTTGTGTAATTTCAACGTCTGTTGGCATTTTGCTTATATCGAATCTAAACTCAATATCCCTATCTGGCTTCCCTGGAGGATAGATGTCAAATTCTACATGGTTTACTTGCGTTTCTGGAGGAGGAGTGATGTTGATTAAATGACCAAGGCCTAATGCTTCTAAGAGGGCAGCCCTGTGGGCGGGAGAGTTTTTTAGCAAATCCAAAAAGGAGATGTGAGAGAAGGTTTTAGTTAAGTCATTAATTAAATCATAGGCGCCTATGGGTTTTACCAACATTTGTTGAATGTTGTCTGGATCTAATGGATAACTTTGAGTTGGTTGAGAAGAATAATCCCATGTTCTTGTTATGGTTTCTATGGGTAGTTTGGTGTCTAACTCTACCAAACCAACTATCATAGTTTGGGGTCGAGTTCCTAGTTGGGGTGCGACTGGTGGTTTTAATGAAGTTGAAGCTTCATGATCATTGTTTCCTATTATAACACCCTTGTTTGTTCCATTAGGAGATAACCTTTTATTGTTAGAATGGTTTGGGAGCAGATCATTAAAGATCTTGAGGGGTTCATTTTGAGGGGAAACTGCTCCTGTGTAGGTGTTTGGCATGGGTATTACAAAATTTGTTAAAAACATGTCTATAAAGAGTTGCTTTTGATCTTCTAGCAAACACTGCATGAATTTATTGTAATCACGAAAAGTCCTAGTATCGTGGACTTGAATCTTGTGGAAGCCACGATAAAAATTGGTATTATAATTTCGAGGCTGTTGATTTAAAGCCTGTTGTGGCCCAAAATTTTGATAAGGTTATTGGTTACTAGAGTTAAAATTCTGAGGCTGTTGCCTTTGGTTTTGACTCTGATATCCAGTTGGGTTTTGATTTGGACCCTATGTTTGTATTTTTTGTTTTCGTCGTTGTTGTTGTGGTCATAGTGGACGATTAAAATCGACCGCATTGATTGTTGGAGTAAAATTGTTATTTCGCTGAATATTAACAGGTGGCGAAATGTTTACAACGTTTTCCCTTTTAACTTGGTTAGTTACTCCATCTATTGTAACTCCGCGGTTCTTGTTAAGGATCTTAGGTCCTTGATTAGCATTCCCAGTATTAGGATAGGCCATGGTGTTTTGATTGGGAGTGGTTAATTTCCCATTTGTTCCATGTTTATGACCACTATCTATCATTGCTTGGTCAATTCGGAGAGCACTCTCGAGTACTTCATCTTAAGTTCTTAGTGGGAACTTCTGGACTTCTTCCTTTATCTCTCTATTGAGAGAATTAAGGAATAAATCACATAGTTCCATTTGATCTATGTTTGGAGTACTTGCTGACGAGTAGAGAACTGTACGCCATCTTTGGATAAAATGAGCAGTGGATTCATTATGTTCTTGTTTAATATACAAGAATTCCCTGATTCATGTTCATAACAATTTATTCATATCAAAAGCTTTGATGAAATTTGACACAAGTTGTTTAAATGAGTGTATCGAGGCTTCAGGTATTCTGTAATACCAATCAAGGGCAATACCCTATAAGGTTTTAGGGAATATCTTAGCAACAACCCTGCTCCAAGGGAGTAATTCCCATATGGCTATGGCATAGGCTTTAATGTGTGCGTTTGGATCCCCTTCCCCTTTATATTTGGATAAATCGGGAAGAGGTCTTAGAAGTATAACACTTCGCATGGTGAAGTCTAGGGGATCTTTTAAATAATCTGAATAAGTCCCTACCGCATAGGCCTCGACCATTGATGGTGCTTGCTGAGGGGGTGGGGGTGGCATGGTTTGTTGATATGGCATAGCATATGTATTTGTAGGGGAATAAGGGAATTCTTGTGGTTGAACGAACATCCTGGGAGAAGAGAACATGTCTCCTTGTGGTGACTTTGAATAAATGTTTAAGTAAGGAGGAGCATTGTTTTGGTATGGGTTGTTTGGTGCCAAGCCAGGAGGTGTCATGTTTTCAACTGGAGCGGCATTTGAAAATGCAGTCCTAGTTGGTGTTTGTTGTGGGTAATTATAAGGATTTTGAGAAGGCATGCCTATCGTGCCTGTTCCTGTAAGGAGGTCAACCTGACTGGGATGATGCAGAGGGTTGGGTATTCCTACTTGCCCCAAATATGAATTTTGGTTTGCTTGAGCAAGTTTCAGCCCTCTAACCTTTTCAACTAAGGCTGAAATGACCTCTATTGATGAAGACACATTGCTTTTCCTTAAGGGCATTTGTTGTATACCTTGAGGTTGTAAAGGGGTGTGATACCCTACTATGAATTGATCATTACCCTGCCAAGCTTCACTGAGGGTATTTCCCATAGGTGGAGGAATGGGGGTGTTTTCCTGGAATAGGGTATCAGATTGTGTTTACAAACTCCCTATAGGTGGATACATGTTTTAGAAATGTTGTTCACTTTTAGCATAGCATGCTAAGTACTCCTCATCCAAAAATGGGAGTGGATCTGACTGTCTACTAATCTGTGGTCTGAACAAGACCTGAGGAGATGAAGTGGATTCTCCAATAAACGTCATATTATTAGAGCTTGATGGCTCTAGCTGTTGTGTTTGTGTAAGCTGATCAAACTCCTTAATTCGGAATGAAGAACTAGAACTAGTTCTGTGAGGGGGAGTTTGAGATGACAAGTAATTACTTGAAAAGTTATCAGCCCATGCAGAAAGCAAGGGTGATGGTTGTCTACTTGTTTGACTATAACTTACTTCAAGACCTGAAAGAGGTCTACCATATGCATCATATCTTGAAATATTCGGGGGGTATATGAATACCCTCAGAATAATGGGAAAGAGGGAAGGTGGATGAAAGAAATGAAAACAAAAGGGGAATATCTGTTTGGTTCATGTCGGGTTCACCAATTTTGTACGATGGAAAAGTGACATGCGAGCATGGGAATCTACAAGTACCTCTTCCTCGTACCCGACCTCCCAAGGTTGTGCCAAGATAGCCGGTGAATGTTGAATATGAATGGATGCAGACAAGTTAATCGAGTAATCTTATATCCTCAATATGCAATAATGGAATCTACGAATCTAAGGAAAAGAAGGCCCTCCTAACCTGAATTGGTGTAATGGATCGTTTGGATATAATAGCTATTTGAAGGCTCCAATCAATGTCGAGCTCTGTCGAGATCCTGTTTCTTGGTTGTTGGATACGTGGGAAGTGACTTGTGGGAGCTTCGTATATATCTCAAGATAATGTCATGAAAAATGGTGATAGGTGGTTTAGTGGATTTGTAGTGAACTATGGGTGTTTTTCTGGTCTAGCCTAGAAAATATTATATTGATTGGTCTCTATATTTAATACGGAGAACTGCGTTATGATATCTGGGGGGAGTGGTGAGGATCTAAATACCAGCATTCGTAAACTGGTGTTAATGCTTAACTGATTTGTAGGCCCGTTGGGTTGTGGGACTTGGGGATCACAACCGTGAGTTCATGGTTGTTGTGGACCTGTTATGGTCATGTGAAGAATCAATCCCTTCTTCTGACTATCCAGTAATCATACGCCTTTTCAGCCTCTATGTTTAAAACTAGAAGTTGTATAATTTTCTCAGAATACCTTACAGGTGTTCTAGCAACTTGAATGTGTAAGCTAGTATCTATGTCAACGAGGAGGTCTCCTACGTCAGATCATGGAACTAAAGTATCACAACCAAATACTTGTTCTCTTTCGAATCCTTGTATAGTCATTCAGATATTTAATCAAGGTAGTCTATAGTTAGGATGATTTGACCAAAATGTGTATGCCTTGTCGTTTTTCGATATTTAACCCTCTCAGTTGTTCACTAATTGCTTGTAGGTTTTCCGTTGCTCGAAAGACCAGTATCCTAAGGTCTTGGTCTATATCAGCTAATGTTGTGGGTAGATTTGGTTGAGGCACTATTGGTTCAAATATATATTCTCTAGGCTCTCTAGGTCCTGTGATTATCATACAAAGTGATTCAACTTTTAACTAAAATTAATAAAATGATTACGAAAGATGTATTTACACTATGCAAGCATTCTTCTATTTTTTAATTTTTGGTGATGTATTTTAATGAAATTAAAGAGAAGCTATTCTAGTATATTTAGAAAAATGAACAACTAATCTAGCAACATAATTTTTAAAACAAACAAAATAGCTTAGTATGGCTATTTGCCTGTGCAATTATGATTTTATCTTAAATATCTAAGCAACTAATTATTTTGAATTGAAAGACTCTTGATCCTACCTCAGAAGTAAGGAATGAATCATATTTTCTCAGAAAATATCAATCCCCACAGCTTCCCTGGCGATATCGAGAGTGAACTTTTAACTGAAATAAAATAATTCACTACTCTATTTGATACATTGTAATTAGAACTTTGTTAGCTCAAACCTAGCATTTACAGAAGAGTGGTAAATCTAGTTGTGTGTGATTTCATCCCCTCAGTGTGATCTCCTCATTCCTTTGTGTTCTCGTGAATCCAAAAAAGTGTGTATATGATAGTATCAACTGAAGATGGTATTCGAACAATGGCATCTTTGTATATAGACCGAATACAATGCGAGTAGGAAAGGGATAGTGCAAGTGAGCAGAGCTTAACTATGTAATTCTTAGTGGGATTTATTGTGGGAATACAACACAAGTGTGCCGAGAGTTTTAGAATCTATCCTTGTGACAAAACAAAACCTGTAACTTTAATGGATTCTAATCTAGAAATGAAACTATTCTATGCTAAACTGATTGTATGGAGTAATAATGGAATAAGACTTAAACATGAAGATTGAATGACTTCTAAACAACAAAGGAAAGCTAATAATTGATGCAAAACATGAAGCTAGTAGAAATCTAAGCAAGAAATTCAAGGACTGAATAATAGAATTGAGAAGATGAGGGGCCATTTGTTTGAAAACAAGCTGGCTATTTATAGCAAATGCATTTACCAGAGGGTAACTCCCAATTGAACTCTTTTACTATACAAAAGGAAAAACACTATTACCAGGGAACCAAAAACATTAATGCAAACCAAAGTGGTTGAAATTGAAGATTTATGTTTGATGCGATCGTCGGAAGAATCTGGAAAACGTGTACAGGACCGTCGCCCTGTGCAAGGTGGCGGTTACGGGACCGCCGCCCTGTCCTAGGCGGCGGTCATGGGACCACCACCCAGGAAGGGTGGTGGTCTCATCACTAAAGACCAAAATGCAAGGAAAAGGGGGGCAGAGGGAAAACAAAAGCATGCAGAGGCAGAGCAAGGCATGTGGGATACAAACGTATACTTGGCGAGCTTTTCTGGATCCCTAACACCTTGCGAGGAGACCCATGTCATCATTGGGGTATGTGTAACATTGTTCCGGTGGTGCAGTACCCTACAATTTTGGGTACGTACAGTTTGTTTGATAGAATATGCCTAGTTTTCATGACATTGTTTTCCAATTATGCCTAATATCATAAAAAATGATCGAGTTTTGTCTATAAAATGCAAAATATGGAGTTTGTCATAAAACTTAAAATATTTTTAGATACCCATTTGGACACTTTACAACACATGTTAAGATTATGGTTCATTACTTTGTACAGATTGTGACTTTTATTAAGAAATTACCTATAAATTAGGTCTCTTTAACCTTCTTTTTTAGGACAGTTACTTTTGTCACCAATAACTTCATAAAATATTCATAAAATAACTCCAAAACACCTACATTATTTTCTTAACCTTTTCCATTCCTTTGAATTCAAATTTCATGTCTTCATTCTAAAAAATGTGCAGCGCGCAAGTTATGAAGAATTTATCATTCAAACCCTAGATGAGGGTTTCCAGGAACCTGGGAGAGAGAAATTTGAATATATTATTTCAAAATCTAAAATCAATCTCTGAAGCTATGTCAAGACATCATGCAACTTTTCTATTTTTATATGACATGATAAAAATGAGTAGTTTGTTCTAGACAATAAGCTTTCTCTAGGTTAGAGTACGGTAGGAAAATAACTAAGTAAAATACATGGAAAATTAAATTGAATTAATCATGAATTCAATGAATCATTGTTAGTTAACATTGATAAACATAAATCAATAATACAATTAATATTACATGTTATATTGTACAAACAAACTTTTTTATCAATTACTTAACTTTATTCCTCTCCCACATAGTCCTACTTAGAAACACAGGCCTAAAAATGCCTTCTTCAACCTACACACTCAATTAATTCTCTTAATTTGACCTCATACTTATTTATTCAATTTTTTTAGCTCCTATTATTGTGTTTTTTAGCTCATCTCTTCATAGGAATATGTCTTGTTTGGTTCTAATCCCAAAAATGTCTCTCTTATCTCTTGTTATCAACCAACATTCCTCATTTTTCTCTTTTCCATTGTAATAACTTCTTTCTAGATGATATGAGGTGTATTTTACCTTTTATTTTGATGTTTTTGTTTACAATATATCATAAAAACTACTTAATAACCTTCCATGAGATTCACACTCTTCACAAATGGTTATAAACCCTTAATAAGCCTCATAGACATCCTAATTTCAATTTTCCACTTTAGGAGGGAACTCCGAAATCCCACTTATTAAGTTCTAGAACACACCTGAAAACCATATAACACTTATTCTTGGCCCTTAAAGAACTCCTTAAATTTTCTAGATTATGAACAAATACAAATTTATATATTTTAAATTTGAAATAGCTCATATTTTGATGCTTCTGCCTCAGTCTTACATCAAGATCAATATACCTCATGAATGCATATGTGTAAAGAGTATATAGAATTGTGGTATCAAGAAAATTGATATGAAAAATAAATTTATAAAATGAAAATCTATCCAAATCAAGTCATAAATAGGTCCTAATTTTTTAATGTTAAAAATATTTGAATGTCTTTCTATGACATGATTATTTGGATATTTTTTAGTTTTGAAAATAACTATGTACATGGAAGGGGTAACACAATATTTTCCTAAAAGGAGATTCATGAGGAAGTAGGGTAGACCCATGAGGTGAAGCAAGATAGGGCCTCACAAGTTTCATAATAGAAGAAGGATGATCTTGTATAACATATTTAGAAACCCTAGTATATGTTGTAGGAGACCCAGGTTAGAAAGACACGTGAGATAGAGTTTACATATATAGGGACTTAACAGGTGGCCTATGAGAGAGTAACCTACCAGAAGTATAATTTTCACTAGATTATTTAGAAGGAGACCTATGAGGGAGTGTCCCACTAGAAATAGTATATGAAATAAAAGACCTAGTAGGAGGCCTAGGATAGAGTGAATTATTAGAAGTAGCATGCGAACTAGAAGACCTATGCAAAAATGCACTAGGAGTAGGAGAATTAATTGTATCTTTTGGCCTTTCCACTTAGGCAGAGGGGCCTCAAATGGTATATGCCTTTACTTATTATGAATAAACACATTTATGTATACATATGAGATAGCCATAAAAAACACACATTTCAAGGGAAACCTAGACACATGTCACATGAGGTAATAGAAGATGAAACCAAATATATAATAATAGTATTGGTGGAGCCAAATGTGAGAGGTAAAATAATATTCCTATGTTTTTTCTTAGTATCAAATGTTACTTGATTTTTAGTATATCCAAGAGAAAGAAGCAAGTTGAGAGTGCGTACAATATGTTCGACAACACTATTAATCAAAACACTATGTATATGATATTGGTAAAAAAATATAGAAGGTAGAGTGTATCTGAAAAATATCATGATCCATATTTGTATCATCAAAAGTAATAATGGAAGGAAAAGGTTTAAAATTATTAATAGTACCAATCATTGAACCCAATAGTTGATCATAGATGGTGGAGGTGGTGCAACAAAATGAGCATGGTACATCTCTAAAGTAGATCTAGAAGTTTTATGATCAATAAGTGATCCATTAATGATTTTGAGATTTACTGTATCATTAGTAGGCTTAGATTCAATAGGGGCATTGAAAGGAACAATAACCAGATTGTACTAAGCCAAGGACACAAATGTTAATCAAACACCACGATCAATAAGATGAAAGCAATTCGCCAGATTAACTTTACATAAAACCTTTGCAAACAAATGAGCAGTAATATCATATATTATTATGGAACTCAATGCAATACATTGAGAATGGGCCTTGCTTAAATAGGCAAGGAATAACAATATAAGAACTAGTCAAGGTCGTAGATCAAGCCATAAATCAAGGAAATAACTAGTCATCAAAGAACTAGTCAAGACCATAGATTTAAAAGCGAACTAGACATCGAGGATGTAGTCAATACCATAGATCAAAGAAAGAACTACTCAATACCATGGATCAAGGAAAGGACTATACCTAACAACTAGATAATATCTCCTAATATCTAAATAAGGTAAAAAAAATATCCACACACATAAGTGGGTGAGGATAAATACAATAAAGGTAAATAAAGTACCTAGGTGAAACATGAGCTAAGGTAAAATACCTACTCTAACACCCCCTTCAAGTGAAACTAGGGGCCAAAATAGATGTGGCATGTCCACAGTATGAGTCCCGACAACTAGTTCTGATGAGGTACTCATGTACAATAACTGGGAAAAAAGGGACACCGCAAGGTACCCAAAACTAGTAACAACAAAGTAAAGAGAGTAAAGACTCGCTCCAAGGCATCCCAAAAAGCTCAGGTTAAAAAACTCGTATAATGCTGAAGAATTTTGGTGTGCACTGTGGTCTGAAGCCACTGCTCGATCATAAAACTCAAAAACAACTGACACTGGGCTCCACCAGAATAGCTCCATACAAGGAGACTGTCAACAGACTGATGTCGAAAGTGCAAAAAAACACCAAACATAATTTGATCAAGTGATACAAATAGGTGTGCCACGATCCAAGAACAATAACTAAAGAAATAATGCAAGGACACAAAATCCAGAGTGTCACGATCCAAGAAAAGCCAAGGTAACAAGGCAAGGACACGAAACCCAAAGAAGCAGGATCAACACCACACCCTCCCATACTGTTGAATGGGTGGAGTGATGCTACAAATTTGTATGAGTTGCCCAAAATCAACTACTCGAACATTTACAAAATAACATTGGACTTCACTAGTTTAGATCCGCCATAAGAGATATTGTCAACATGCCAAAAGTGTTGAAAATATAGATACAAAATCTCTCAACAAATAAGAGAGATACACTACACCTGCTAAAGAAAAATACTCAAAAAAAGAAGCATCACAATGCAGAAGGTATAGAAAGTGGAGCAACAGGCCGAATGGTGCAGGAGCCACGCCTATAGAGTCCTCTCAACGAATGTCTATGTCGCCTCCACGAGTGATCAGATATCCACCCCAAATCAATACAGATGGATGAAGAAGATGCCTGCATATGACTTGGTGCAAAATGCACAATGGGTGCATGCAAAAGAACATCTGAATGTGTGTCAGGTTGATCATATCTGACAGCTGAAATCTCAAGTTTCTCAAGCCTGAGTGAAGCTGCAGAACTCATGTGTTGCTCATGATCCTTAGAAAGAGTCGAGCGAACAAAAAAAGGAGCTCTATCAATGTGTGATCCCAATGAAGTATCTGCTCAAAAACCAATGTCATTAAGAGAATTCCACTTAACATGTGGAATAGAGGAAACAATACCCTGTGAATTTTTGTGAATGACTCCGCTAGTGAGACCCATAGAACGGAGCATGCGAGAACTAAATGCAATGGTATGCTTCTTAAAAAATCCATGCAGCTGAGCAGAAGTAGGATACACAACATGTGGTACTGTAATAGGCACAGATATGGAAGAGCATGCAATAACAAGCCTCACATGTTTAGAAGCATCAAAAGCAGGTTCAGGCTCAAAGACTGGTAGATCAATGTCAATGGGTACAAGAGCAACAGCTGCAAGTGGACTAGGAGCATAGATATGGTTGTCCACAATATGATGGTGATGCTGTAGGCTAGCAATTTTGTTCTGCAGGGACTGTATTATTGTATCCTTATCGTGAATGAGTAATTATAGAAGAGAATTTTTCTTCTTGAACAATCTATTTTCTTCCACAAATTTTACAATATCCTCTTGAAGTCCACATACTTCAGAGAAAAGCATATCATTCTCAGAATCCATGATAGGTACAAACTGCAACTCCCAAAAATTTTGGACGTCGGGCTCAGCCGAAATTGCATCCACAATTGATTACAACACTCCTCCATATATGGCACTTTATAATTATAGTGCAATTCTAAAAATAAATAACTTCAATGGAAAGATCATGAAAAAACAAGCAGTTTTGTAAAAAATGGCACTCAAAACCAAGTTAGCGATCAAAGGTTACAAGCTTTTTACTATTTTTCCCTGTTATTTATTTTAGTTGTCACTAAAACAAAAAAGTTGTTGTTGCCTTTAGCACACAAATAAAATTAAATGGGGCTGAAGTTAAGCACCATCACAAGATTTAAGCTTTCATATGACCATACCATATGTCTAAGGGCTAAGGATTTTGATGGCTCTATTCTGGGGTGTGTCGCGTGTTTTCGAGAAAGTCACATCCAGCTACCTCTTATGGTAAAAATTACTATTTTTGGACTATGAAGACAGTGATCTTTACTTGCCGAAAATAGCAACCTCCAGATTTGCTTGAAATGGTAAATAACTTGCCCAGCATCCGTGGACCCCTGCCAGAAAATGAAAGATCCGAAATTCTTCTGCACGCAACCCGAAAATGATTTGTCATGCCAGAAATGAACCTACATTAGATCTCATGAAATCCAAAAACCAAAAAAAAAAATTCCTCGGTTTCTTAATCATATGGTGTGAATCCCGAGGCAAACCTGTATGTTTCACTACAACCACGAAAAAACCCACAAAAAATGACTATCTCCAGAAATGGCCGAGTTTACAGTCGATCTTAGGGTTTTCATGCCTTCTGGATCCAATGAAAGCCTCTATTTTACATAAAAATGCACACAACAACAAAATATGACCAAATACCAAATATCTGAATATATAATGAATTTATTTGCAAAATAAAACTTATAGACGAATGTCAACAACATTATCCTGCTTTGATACCATGAAAGGAACGATAACCATATCGTACCAAGCCAAGAACATAGATGCTAATCAAACACCATGATCAACAAGATGAAAGCTATTCGCCAAAATAACTTTACATAAAACCTTTGCAAACAAATGAGCAACAATATCATATATTATTATGGAACTCAATGCAATACATTAAGAATGAGCCTTGCTTAAATAGGCAAGGAATAACAATCTAAGAACCAGTCAAGGTTGTAGATCAAGCCATAAATCAAGGAAATAACTAGTCATCAAAGAACTAGTCAAGACCATAGATTTAGGAGAGAACTAGACATCGAGGATTTAGTCAATATCATAGATCAAGGAAAGAATTGGTCAATACCATGGATCAAGGAAAGAACTATACCTAATAACTAGATAATATCTCCTAATATCTAAATAAGATAAAAGAAATATCCACACACATAAGTGGGTGAGGATAAATACAATAAAGGTAAATAAAGTACCTAGGTGAAACATGAGCTAAGGTAAATACCTACTCTAATAGACATCCCAATAAATATCACCATCATCGATAAGGTCTTGTATAACATTGTAAAGTTTAAGAAATTGATTTGAAATATGACCAAAAAATATATAATAATTGTAATGGGCATTAGCATTGAAATTATTACCATGATGCCTACTTACATTAACCTCAAGTGGTGGAGAGAGAGATACAAGATTACACTCAATAATTTTTTTAATTAATAGATGAGGTGCACAAGGCAAGTGTATGAAATTTTGTTAAGAAGCTTACAAATGTGTATTTTTGGGTTGAGATATAACATTGAAGGTGGATTTATCTTAATTTTATTATCATGAGGTTTTACTTTGAGATTATATTTACCTTCATATTTATGATTAGATGTGTTGAGATCATTAACAATATATTTGATCTTATTCATGTTAAATAGTTTATCCTCATGTTATTTCAATGTATTACATATATTATCGAATGAATGAAACTTGTCAAAGATGAATGATTCTTGCAAAGGGGAAAGAAAATTTTTTGTAAAGAGATCTTGAATCTCTTTTTCATCTAATTTGTTTTTCATCTTGGTAAGCATAGTCTTGTATTATAAAAAATAATCATTGATGTTTCATTATAACCTTTTCACATTTTATAAATTTGAGCATAGGAAAAAATTCCCTAATGTTGATAGAGAATTGTGCATAGGAATTTTTAAGATAAAGTAGTAAAAGTGCATACAAAATGCATGGGAAGATCATATAACCATTGCAAAGAAAAATCCTTTAGAATATAAGGAAATAACTTGGTAAGTAATGTATCATTGTAATCATAATTCAAGAAAGTAACATGGAATGCATGAAGGTAATATTCAATATCACCCTTGCCATCATAGATAGGGATATTAGGAGAAATTAAACTGACAGGAAAGGGGTAAGAAGATACTTTTTCTACAAGTGGGTTATGAAGTAATTGATTAGAATATATGCCATGAAAAGAAGTAGATGTTCCTTGTTGTAACTGTAAGATTTGACCTTATATAGTATGAACAAGGGTTTTAAGAGAATCCATGTTAGAATAAGAAGAATGTGATCCACTATGGGTTTTGATAGGAGATTTTAAAATACTAACAATCATAAGAATATACATAGAAACACTATGAATTCGAATATTAGGTTTCCTTGGTAGAGTATGCACCGTAGATGTGGGAATAGTGGATGATGTTGGAATAGGTGCAACCATTGAGGATATTACAGTATGCTTAAGTTAATATTGAGAGATATAGAGAAGAACATCAATATTATCAGGTTTTTCTTGGGAAAATCATGCCGAAAAAATTCCTCATCTTCGAGTAGGCCATTATCATATTCATTATGGTAACCCTCACCTTGTACATGGAAATGAAAATAGTGAAGACATAATGAGTAAAGATATCAATAGTAGAATATGGGTGCTTACAAGTATTAGAGAGTTTAGTTTCAAATGGTATATTGATATGAGAAAAATAAAGATAGGGTTCCCCTCCCTCACACCAAGTAGGATCATGGACCTTATTAAATGGATAATAACCCATACTAGGGTGAAAGTAAGAACCTTTAGGCTTGAGATTAAGATTAAAAAGGAGTTGAGTATTAATCATGGTAATACACAAAAAGACAAATTATAGATCTAATAACAGGATCATGTACCAAGACTTTAATGAGGAACCCTAAGGCCTTTAGAGTTTGAGAAAAGTAATATATTTGAATCAATACTCTAGTTCACCAAATTTGTATGCCCTAAAAATTATAAGTGAGACTGAGTGTAAGCAATATAATATGAAGGTTTTGTAACAGGAAGGTATTCAAGATTAATTAATTTATAATAAACCATTCATAATCAAAATAATGCATTAATACTTGTACTAATGATAAATGATGCAATGATATCTCAGAAAACAAAAGGAGTAGATGAAGAATTATATGTGTAGACTGGGTGAATAAGAAGATATGAACTAATATATATTTTCATTTTTGATATTGTAATAAAAATTGTCTTTTTATAGGATTATAAAGTTTTTCCTTTATTTTGTAACTTTCTACCCTCTTCTATATGGTCTTAGACCTACTTGTAGTGAGGTTCTATAAATTTATGTTCCCTTTCCTTGTTTTGAATATTTGTATCTATATGCTTCTCTAGATGACATAACCTTAGCACAACTTGTAATAATTTTCAACAAGTGAAAACCCTAGATACTTGAAATAACATTCAAGCATTAGATAAATAAAGGAGAAATTAATGTGTAGGTGAGTGTGGAATTCCATTAGAACCTAACCCCTACCAAACCAATCCAAGTGTTTCACTACATGCCCTCAAGTGGGATCAAGCCTCATGTAGTTCTCCTAGTTGTAGGTGCAAGTGTGAATGAGATATAAGCCAACCCCCTATTTTTTATGTTGTCACTTATCCAAAAATGTTGAATTTTCAAAAAAAAAAAGATTTTGGGTTAAATGACCTATTTGCTTCAATGAATGTACTTTTGTTGAGATTAAGGGAGTGAAAAGTTCAACAGTTAGTCAATTTTTGGTCATTTTGGGATTTGTGTGGCTATTACAGACTTTAGAGGAATATGAGGAATTGTTCCTTTATTCCCTATGTTCCTTGATTCACTAATTTGTCTGGATTACACTAGTAGGCAATATTAATCGGATTTTATGGACCCTAGTGGAACTAGTTCCTTTCTAGTCTTTGTTCTTCGCAAGATTTTGTTCCCTGCATTCCTTATTTCCCCACATTTCCCTATCGGACTATTTACTATGGATTTTATGGGTGTGTGTGGAACAGAGAGAACCGCTCCTCCTCTGGCTTTGTTCCTTGCATGACCATTTTTTCCGCAAGTCTAAGCTTCCCTTCATTGTGAAATTTGCAGAAAATTTTGGAATGTATGAAATTCGTTCCCTCACCCTCTCAATTCCCCGCATCTCCTTCTTCCCGCATCCCACAGTGTTCCTCAAGTTCTCTGTAGCTCAGTCATAACTGATAAACAAATGAATAAATTCCCTTTGGCAAGCCAACACCCGCATTTAACTGTTTTTGTGACAATTACACCTTTTCAAGCCTTATTGTTATAAAAGCCAACACTTAGCTATTTTTATCCATTATAAGTTGATTTTCCACTGTGCCCTGTCAGTTTTTTTTCTCATAACTTAGTCGATTTTAATCCAAATTTAAAAATTCAAGTTGTATTGGAACCATTGTGGAGGTGCCTTCATTTATATACTAAAGGTGAGTGGTTTCCTTCTTCCTTGATTTAGTTTGGTATTTATTTGTGTTTTCAACCCTCCCCTTCAAATACCTCTTAAAACCCATTGCTAAGCTTCCATTTTCTTTGAGGTTTCCCTAGTCCCTCCACAATGAAGTTCCAATATGCAGGATACAAACACATTTCCTCTCTTAATACCTTCATGCCTAATATAGGAGATAGTGATGAGAGGCATATGAACTTGGATGAATTTTGGGCTTGAACATCGGAAGATTCTCCCACCATAATTTCCCAATACATAAAAATAGTGGAATTTCCTACCATGTTGGTTTCCCTACCTCTGTGTAATGCACTGATATTTTCCTAGCCTATGCCTCTAGTTTTGACCCTCAAACAAAGGAATTGAGGGACCCTCAAGGAAAAATTATTTCCAAGTTGGATGCCCACCATATTAATGTTTCCTTATGAATACCAACTTTTGAGGATTCCAAAATTCTAACTAAGGCTGAAGACCATAATATTTTTAATCAAAACCGGGATAAATATAAGATGATGATAGCCAAATCTTGGCTCAAGGCCAAGAAGAAAGGAGGCCCCAAATTACCCAAAAATATCTATAGGTCTGATTTCATATAGCAACTCTCAGACATGCTTACACTAATAACTAGGATAATGGGCATACCTAGCACCAATGAATTTAAATACTGCATAAGTGTGTACATCAATGTCATTTGTGAAGATAAACAAAGGATGAAATCCATGGAGAAATTATTTGTGACAACTTAACTCAACAGTTAATCAATGCACATCAAAGTAAGACTTTTCAAACGACTTCATATATTATGTACACCATAGCAGCCTACAGGGTATGTATAGGGTTGTTAGGACAAGAGGATAAGAAAAATGAACATGTTTATGAGTACTACACTCAATGCACCTATGAAAACAAAAAAAATCACCATAGGAGAGTAAATTATTCCTTCACAATATTCCTAGTTAGATTGCTAGAGGATAATGTATATGAAATAGTTTCTTCAGAGGAAATGCAATTGATTTCCACATATGGCATCGTTTTCATTAAATTTAGAAAACTCTCATACATTCGGGTAGCTAGATTCGAAGGATTACCCTACAAGTTACTAATGTACTCCAATGATAAACTAGTTCTAGTGGAACTTTTAGGCAGTTGGATGTATTGCATCGAATCTATAGAGATAAAAAAATCTCAAGCATTCCATTTCCTGTTTCTTTGGGGAACTACACATGTAGGTTTTCTCCTGATGCTCAAAATGTCAAAAGAACTATCATAGAATTCAAGTTTCACACTTACCAAAAGAGGTCCTCTTTTAATAGTAAGGGTTTTATTTCAAAGAATCACATAATGACCTTCTATCATGTACACAAATTTGAAGACTATTGGGAGGACTATGTAGATGAATATGAGGTGAGGAAAAGGTACTTTGGTAGGTTATAACTGCAAAAAATCAAATATATCAAGCTATACATTATTCCTAAAGGACTAGAAGATGACAATTTTGATTTATACTTTGTATTCTACAGAAAATCTATTTAATACACACCACTTCCCACCATCAATTGGTATCAAAAAGAGAGGGATGAACCTGCTAAAATGAATAATCCAGTTCTTATGGGGAATAGACAATGGTATAACAAAAAGCTAAAGGAATTTAGAGAATAAATGAAGATGTTTTCTTCTCAAGAGGCTTCCACCTCACATAAAGAAGCTCAAGTGCAACAAACTCCTTCCTCCTCACCCTTAGATTCAGGAACTAAGGTATATGTAATGAAAGAAAATTCAAACGAGATTAAGAAAGTAGAAGAAACACATGAGCAAGGGATATAACAAGATCAAAACCAAGAGTTGGCTGATGAAACCATATATGCCTTTGAACAAGTGCCACAACCCTATGAGGAAGGTGGGAATGTAATTGAAGAACAAAGGGATGACCTAAATCATGATGAAGAGAAAGGTTATGAAGAAGGTGGTGAGGGTGAAGAAGAGAATGATAAAGTGGAGATCATAGGGCCAGTGCCAAATATGGAAAAAATAGGGTTATATAGACCTAAGTTGGAGGTTCGAAGACCAAAAACTTCTTATGTTGAAACTTCTATAGTTAAAGCTTCTACTTGTCAACTTCCCAGCTCCCAAGTTGCCTTGGCATTACCTCCTCCTCCAGCTCCTCCTTCTGATGATTCATTCAAATGGGTCCAAACCATGATTAATGACAAGAAAAGAAAATCTTCATCCCAAATTGTTACTATGGAATTGGATGCAATAGTTACACTTCTAGGCACAAGTCCTCCTCCTAAAAAAGCTAAGGTAACTTCTCGTCTGGTCTTAGATGCTAAAGGGCGAAAGTTCCTAGAAAATTTCAAGCTAAAATGAGACAAGAGTGAAAATTAAATATCTATTTAATATCTAGAACTCACTGGTATTCCACTTGGAGAATTTACCTTAGAAGGAGAAGTGCACAATCTTAGGGAAACAATATCCAAATTCATTGAGAGGGTAGATAAAGTAAATCAGACTCAGGATCAACTTGAGGAACAAGTATAGGTTCTCTCAAACATCATCAAATATTTTCTCTCATTAGATAAGACTCCTCTGGACCCCACTCCTCACTCTTCGCTTCCACTTATTGTTTCCATTTTCGGAATAGATGTCAAAGCTATTGCAAAAATTCATAAGCATACAACATTTGGAAAAGCTTCTGAGGCATGGGTTGTGGGTATCCTAGTTTCCAGATTGCAATTTATTGACAAAGCATACATAGTATATGACAACATCATTGTTTCTTAGGAGAAACTTGATGCAGGAGTAGACACCATTGAAAAGGAGCTCAAGCTATGGGAAAAGTGTATCCAAATATTATGATCATGAGCACAACTAATGAAAAATTTCTCCTATCACATAATTTTTTTGATGATTCTAAGAGAAAATGATCAAAGAATTAGACATACACTGTGGAATGGAGAGTCCAAGTGCTAGAAGAAGTTGTAGCTTAATTGAGAAAAATGGCACAGAAAGGAGAATCGTTGAAAGAAGAAATATTTTCTGATTTGCAAGCTCTTCGTTGTCAATTCTACAAAGATAATTCATCTGAGAGAAATCCATTGGATAAAATTAAGGAAACATTCAAATCGTTGATCAAGTAAGAGCTATTAAAATAAGATTCAGTAAATAAGGATAAGATGGAAGAACTCTTGGAGTTACACAAATTTGTAGTGAAAGCAACCAAATGACTTCTACAAAATGGTAGTATTGCAAATGAAATGGAACACTCTCTTAAAATTTTCTTGGATGCCATTGCAAATACAATAGTTCCCAAGAGCATGGAAATCTCAACTTCTGTGACTAACTTCAGAGTTTTAAGTACTCAAGATAAAATTCCCAGTCATAGTTGTCCCCAATGTCCCTTCTTCTTCTGACTCTTAGTATAATACTATCTAATTCTTCTATTTTGAGGTTGGATTTATTATTTTGAAAATAAAATCGTAAAATAAAGCCAACTTATGTAATTAATTAAGTGTTTAGCACTTGATAAAATACAATTATTTAGAAAGGTAGTTACTTCCTCCCCTCAGTCTATATAAAGCTTCATTCTCACTTGTAAAGGGGTGGGATATTGGTGCTCTTATATGTAATATACATAGTTTTTTATCAATACATAAAAATACTTTCCTTTTCTCATATGAGTTCTTAAATTTAGTTTCCTGCAATCTTATTAATGCCTTGATTTGTCATATGTGAAATTTGAAACTTGGTGTTCAATTCATGAAGTGAAATGTATTGAACTTTATGTCAATCTGCATTGTGTGTATCATGTTTTTTCATTTATAAAAAACACACATGTTTTTGAATTCTTATTGCATGCACAAGTAGAGTAAAAATATGCAATCTCTTTATTTGAAAGTGTTTCTTCTTCCCTTATTTCTTTACAGTCAGTGGGTGATCTTAAACAACCAAGAGGGTACATGTATCCTTGAATGATGAGTTAGCCCGAACTTTGTGTCCCTAACTCATTCCTCTTCCCCAGAAAAACTGTTATATTCCTCAAAACCCAATAGCTATTTTTTTTATCTTCTGTATTAAAAATATAGAGTCATTCATATGCATCAATATCCTCATTTAGAGATAGTTATCTTGTATATTTGTAAATATATAGAGATTAAATTTTTGATTAAAATAAGAGAACCTCCCCATCAAAGAGGAGGGACTATTGTCCCCTGAATTGTTGATTATCTCCAAAAATCAATTTTCCAACCAACAATTTTTTGGTTCCCATCGTGGGGCATGTGTTGTGATACCCACAGGATATCTTTCAGAAAAATTCAGAATTTTTGACACACTAGCTGAGAGAATATACATACAATGACAACGAGCTCAAGGCATTAAAGATATTTGTTATCAATTGCAACAACAACGTGGTTTCCAGTTGTCTCCATAAAATAAGGGAAAAATTAAAAGGTGAACAAGTACACCTCTTACAAAAGGAAGGATTGGTTCATATTCACAAGTGCTATTACTTAAGCCTTAATCCTAGCCAATGTTGCCCTCCCTTTGCAAGTTATTTTTCCTAGAATGGTGGTAATTGTGGCTTGGGGTCATAATATTGGGTCATTAGATCTTACAAAACCTCTTCCTGATATGCCCAAGGGAAATCAGAATAACATTCCAAAGTTCAGAGGTGATGATAAAGTTCATCTAGATGAACATGTTGTGGCCTTCGTTTTTGCATGTGGGGTTCTTGGATTTGAGCAAGAGGACATAACTGTCAGATTATTTGTAGAAACACTACAATAAAATGTTGTCGAGTTGTTTTATCATCTCTTCCTGGTAGTATCACTAATTAGAATACTATGAGAACTCAGTTTGAGGCATAGTTTAAACTAGCATAAGATTCACACGCACATTTGGCCCAACTCTCTCAAATGAAGAAGGATCCCTATTAACTAATGCGATAATTTTTCACCAAGTTTAATATAATAGTTTATAATATTTTGGTTGCTACTCACCCTACTCTGCAAAATCTAAAATTCTTCTTTATCAATGCTCAACTACCAAAAGTAAGTTATACCTTGAGATGATCCAAGTTTCCAAACTTGGAGCAAGACCAAAACCTGGTCATAAGTGTATAGGATGACCTAATCATGTCAAATAAATTAAGGAAAGATCAACCTAAAGCTAAAGCTTCCACATCAGGTTCATCAAATTGTGATCAATTGGTGCAAAAGTTGGCTAATGATCTAATTGGCATAAAAAAAACTTGTTCAAAATGTGCCATACAAGGATATCCCTACTAATAACTTTCAGCCGAGAAATCATCTACATTATTTCCAACCAAAGTTTTCCATTGAAGCTCCTCATGTGAAGGTTTTAGTGAATGTAACATATGAGGTAAAAGAAACCGAGGATGCGGTTGTAGCAGAAAAAATTGAAGAACCTGAATAATTTCATAAAGAGCTCGATGATTCTCAAATCAATTATCTTGTATATGAATCATATGAAGATGATTACGATGCTATAGTGATGGATATGAATAGTGACTCATGTGTTATTATGACCATATAATAGTTGAAAAAGAAAAGGGATGTCATGCATCTAGAGAGGAAAGAGAAAGCTAAAGAAGCCCCAACTGTTATCCCAGTATTGCTAAAAGAGGAGCACCTATCCTTATACTTCTAAAAAATTAAGTATTGTTACTCCATCTAGTACTCCTTCTCCTTCATCTTCTGTGCATAAAGTAACAACTCTTGCACCCATATCCAAGACATCCTCAAATCCTAAAGTTGATAAACCTAAATCCCCTAATATTTTGAGCTAATAAGCCCCATCGTCTTTGGGATATTTCGATATTATAGACCATATTAAAAAGACTAAAATTCAAATATCTAAAGTTGAGTTTTATCAAACCCACCCCGAGGCCTTTTCCCAAGTTGTGAAATTTGTAAATGATAAGCCTAGTAAAGCTCCTTCATCCTCTAAATGTCTCTTGCCTACTCCCAAGTCTCGCTCTCCTCAAAACTTAATGGCCTGCACACCCTCTACATCTGGAAAAATTGATCCTTTTTATGTAACACTGCTAATAATCAAGCACAAACTAAGCAACTTTGTTATTGATTCTGGAACATCAGATAACGTGATGCATGCATAATATTCTCATGCACTTGGTCTTATCCTAACATAAACCTTTAGTTCTTTCTATTCAATGGAGACCAAGGAGGTTCCCTTAGGTGAAGGGATTAAGGATGCTCAAGTGGATTTCGTTGCCTTTCCTATGAAATGATTCAAAGCCATTATTCTTGTTGTTGATATACCTTTTTCATATGGTATTCTCTTGAGGATAATTTTTTGCAAAGAATTTGGAGGTGAAATTTAAAATGATTGGTATCACACGTTGATTCCAATTAAAGGAGAGATGAAGAAATTAATGTTAGAGTGGTAAGCTGAGTATATTATCCAGAAGACTGATGATCCTAAGGCATAAATCTTGTATGAAGACATGGGTCATTGGAACTATATGGTGATGTATGAATTAGAATTCAATGCTCCTAAGGTTATCCAAAAAGACCCAAATGATATATAGACTCTTAAGTTTGATGGAAGTTGTTCCAAATTGGGTTCCGGAGTAGGGGTAGTGCTTGTGTCACCTATTGGTAAACTCTACCCATTCTCATACAAGCTATAGTTTTCTAATACTAACAATACTATTGAGTATGAAGCCCTCCTTCTCATCCTAGCAAAAGCAAAGGAGATGGGAATAAAGAACCTTCATGCACAAGGAGATGTTGAGATCATAGTCAAGCAGTTTTAGGGTTCATACCAAGTGAATAATGAGAGGATGAAGCATTATTGTAATAAGGTGTAGATTCCATCAAATTTCTAGATGTTTTTTTGATTGATTTTGTTTCAAGAGACAACTCTAGAGCAAATTCTCTAGTAGTTTCTGGCTCTTTACTCATCCCTCATCCCTATTTCAATCAAAACAACTTTACTGTGAAGATGATATCCAGACCCAGTGTTTTGGATAATGTAGACAAATGGAAAGTGTTCGACGACGATCAACATCTATTTTTTTTTCTAGAATTGAATGACAATTATAGTCAATTGTATTTTTAAGGAAGTGAGGCTAGCTACCGTGAATCTACAACCTCCTCTGTACATGAAGAAGGAGTTAAAGTAGAATCATATCAAGATGGATGTATCAAACTCAAAGGTACCAAAATACCTAGGGATTTAGTGAGTTTGGAATATTTATTTGACAAGAATGATAGATATATAAAAGGAAAATGTCACAACATACCATTCAGTCATCTGAATATGAAAATATTAAGTTGATAAGTGATGAAGAACCTAAATTTGTCAATATAGGGAAGTGTTGTTTTGGTGAAGAAAGAAGAAAGATGGTTGATTTGTTGAAAAAGTATGTGGATGTGCTTGCCTACTCGTATAATTTTTTGAAGACTTTCAAACCAAGGGAAATGTAAAACTACATTCCTTTAAAACTAGGTATTTAACCTTTCCACCAAAAGCAAAGACAATAAAATATAAAGATTGCAAGTACGATTCATCTAGAAATTTGAAAGGTGTTGAATGCTAAGATAATATTTCTCGTTCACCATCTTGGATTGCCAACATAGTACATGTATGGAATAAAAATTGAGAGATAAGGATTTGTGCTGAGTTTCGGAATCTGAATCAGGATTCCTTGAAAGATAATTAGCCACTTCCCTTGATGGATTATATTTTACAAGCCGTGATGAGTTTTGAGATGTTATCTATGCTTAATGAGTTCTCAAGATACAATCATATGGAAGTGGATGTGCAATATCAACACAAGATAACATTCACAACTCCTTGGGGTATATTTTTTTATTGGAGGATTCCTTTTAGCTTGCTCAATGTAGGTGTAACATTTCAAAGAGCCATGGACTTAGCCTTTGAATATCTGAAAAACAAGTGCATCATAGTCTACCTAGATGATCTCACTGTATTCTCCAAGAATAGAGAAAATACTTTTCAACAACTGAAGTTAGTTCTTCAATGATGCAGAGATCGTGACATCTCACCAAATACAAAAAATATGTTTTTGGAGTAACAGAAGAGAAACTGCTCAGACACATAGTGTCAAAATATGGAATCAAAATAGATCATGAACAAGTTTAGGCCATTCAAAAAATCTATGTTCCTAAAAGTAAGAAGGGTGTTCACTCCTTCTTTGACAAGATCAATTTCCTAAGAATATTTATTCCTGATTTTTCTGAATTGACTTAAAGCATAGCTCAAATGATGAAGGAAAAGGATTCTTTTCATTGGAGTGTTGAAGGGAAGAAATATTTTGAGAAAATAAAGAGAGATATTGCAAGGACACCTATTCTAGTCTTTCCATTTTTTGATAAGGACTTTATAATCTATTGTTATGCCTCCGATCATACTTTGTCCACATGTTGGTGAGAAAATTTATCAGTATGGAAAATTAGGTGTCTCCACCAATGTTCATGGGACTACGCCCCTCTGTATTAAATGGTTCAACTACCATTATTGAATGAAAACTAATCTAATCCTATCTATTGTTATTGGTTGACCTAATAGGCAGGGGATCACACAGGGACACTCCACTGAACCCGTGGCAAGATGCTTATATGAGGGTACAAGGGAGGAAATTACAATGATGTAGGGAGAAGGAGGGAAATTAGGAAAGGGATATTATTGTTGTGAGAAGGAAAACTACAGAGTTCACATCCAATAATCAGAGTAGTTCAATCATTCAATATAGAAGACCAATAATTGTTTTCCAGACATCAAGACAAGATCATATGACGAACACCAAGTTTCAGAGATCTCCTTATCAAGAAAAGTAACAAAATCTTTTCTCATTTATTGAAATTCACAAAGTTGTATAATGAGAGGGATAAAGGAACGTATGAGAAAGGGAAATAAAATAAATATAGCTCTTATTTCTTGTGCATTGATACAAAGTTCAACTACTACAATCCACAATTTCTACAGAGTGAAAATTCTCTAAATCTAAGATCCTTTGGAATGGATAAGTCGTTCCAATTTACAGCATTGTGGATTGATCTTTCATCTCCCTAATATGACTCTTCGCATTCCTATTCTACTTGTGACATTTCATTTTTCATTAGAAAAGACAAATTAAGTATTTCTCTTATACTTTTGAGAAAATAATTTTACAATTTTAAAATAGGTCACTTAAGTGAATAGGAAAAAATACAATGATGAATCCCAACGAATAATTAGAAATGATATTAAAGAAATAGGTAGAAAGATAGAAGGAGGGAGAGGATAAAGGAAATACACTCCTCACAAAAATATAAATGAATGCCTTGATGCATTGAGGATCTTTGAGTGAAGTACTATGACACTGATAGAAGCCTTCTTCTGAATGATTGACAAGTGTATCCTATCTGGTACATTGAGTGAGGAAGTGAGAAGCACCTAATCACTAGACCATTGAATACAATGACAAATTTCCTCACATACTTGAAAAAATTATGAGAAGATGCCACTCTTTCTTAACCAATCATGCATATGAATGATACCTTGAAACTATTACTTACACAATGTAACCATGATGGTTCTACTACGTCGAGGATTGTTTGAAGATGATACTTTGAACACTAATGATCCTCCACACTGATGAAGATTGATCCTCTAAAAAACTTTGAACACTTTTCCCCTTACCAACGATGATTCATAATTTCTTCTTTGTACGATACACAAATGCCCTGAATTGAGTTTTTAGAAACACTGTTGAAAGATACTCTTGATAGCCGCAGGTGTTATCCATGAAGATCCTCTCAGGTGAAGGTGAAGATGGAAACCAACCTCTGCAATGAATCTTTACAGCGTTGTCATGCTTATTTGGAAGTTTTGATGAAGCTTCACACTGAATATTTTTCCAATGATGATCACAAACTCTATGATGCATAGACACCTTGGGTCGTCAAATGAGTGTTTAAAAACATTGTTTAAGATTTCCTGAAGTGAATTCGAGATGACCCGAAGACTATGCTTATGATGATATTCTATGACACTATCATTCTTGGCTGATAAATATTTCTCTCAGAATAATGCACTTGCTTGTACACATTGAGGAAGCAAATAATGAACAATGATGAGTACACCATTACTGATAGTGAAGAATATTCATCTTACTACTTTGATAAAACTGAGACTATTTTGGGTGCCTGTGAATTTGAATTTTGTGGTGACCAAGGAACTTCTCTGTACTCAAAAAGGGGATTTACTATTTTTAGAACATGGAAATGTTCAACCCTTTTCGATCTCAATCACTCCACTTGTCCTTTTGAATGACCTATGTGCACACTCTCTTCGTCAAAAGGGTTCTTTGTGATGAATTGTTAAAAATACCAAGTCCCTATATAGGAGGCTTATTATTTTTAGAAAGTGGTGTTCCAAACCTTGGTTTTCGATGAAACCACTTTTTTATATGTTTTTTTTATTTTAGTGCACCTCTAAAATTTCAAGTCTACTCGATGTCAGGAAATGGAAATTTTAAACTTTAAATTTTTGTCACATAGAAACTGGGGTTTCTTCGCTACGAAAAAACTAGATCATGTATGAAAAAAAATTCTTGGAACTTCAAAGTTCCTAGGAATGCAAAAAAAAGCAAAAAAACTATAAATATTCGTGCACCGGTTTGTAAGATATGAGAAAATCTCCTTCGTGGGTTTCAAAGTATTTCTAGAAAAAATATCCTTTTTGTTCTTCAACAATCTGGATTTTTCATTTTTTAACTCTTTCAAATCATGGGAGCATGAACGGAATCAATGGAGGATGCAAAATTCTAGGAAACATTCGGTAGAGTTTCAATAGTGTGTGGGAAAAAATGGGGGAATGAGAAAAATTTGGCTAAGTGTTGGTTTAAATAGATTTTGATATAATGAGAAGGGGGAGGCACATTTTTTCCCCCATTGTCCCTTTGGTTTGGGAAAATAGGTGCACAAAAATGTGCCTTATACTTTTTGCGACATGTGGTGATCATTCATTCGATGAGAGAAATGAAGGGGGGGCCAAAAATAAGCATTTGGGGGTCGGATGAGGGTCGTATGAGGAATCTAAAGGAAACCAAGGGATGGGGCACATTTTCCCCCTATTTAATCTTTTGTTTAGGAAAATAGGTGTAAAAAAGTGTGCCTTATCCTTTTCAGGATAAGTGACAAGCATGTGGGAGTTGGTGGAGGAGGAAGTCAATTTGGTCGGTCAAAGGAGCTTAAATTGAGTCGTCGAGGTCATATGACTGACTAAAGTGCTTAAAGGGGGGAGGGCACACTTTTTTGTCCCTCTTGTCCCCTTGTGAGGGAAAATGGGTGCAAAAATGTGTGCCTCATCTTGGTCTTTCCACGTGTCCCTCAGCAAATTTGACTAAGTGTCCAATAGCATACCTTAGCGAGCGACTTAGAAAGGCAATAATTTAAGCTCCTAGATGAATTTTTGCATGCTTATTTATATGATTTCACATGGAAAATTCATTTATGAGAAGGATGAAATGTATACCATGCATTAATTATACTTGAAACACCTTAAAATACCTCTTTTTCTTGGGATCACCTGTTGTGCATGGAAAGAATGAGTTACCTAGAAAAAAGCATGGGGTTTTGAATTGAATTGTTTTTCAACCATGTAGAAGGTTGAAAATTATTTCCTGTGATCTCTTTTTGGGATCATAACTCATTTCGTAGCTCCCATAATCACTTCTTTAATTTCATGTTCTCTTCCGCAATGTAAGCTCCTTTGGCCTCAAAAACCCACTTTCAATGAACTAGCTCCAAAACCTCTAAAACTTCCCAGAATCTTCCAAAATATGTTCCTTGAATTTCCTGGCTCTGACATACCCCTACTTGATGAATTTTAACCTTCGTTATTCTCCATGGATTGTGCATTGGGCTTAGGAAGGATGATGATAGCCCTTCTTAAGATAGCTTGAAACTCCACTTTTACAGAGACTGCTCCAAAAGTTCTTTGAATAACATTTTCTTCCCTAAATCACATATGGGGAGGGGTGACACACACATATGAACCAATAGAAGGATAGGATAGGACCTACATTGGAGAATAGGCTAACATGGGGGTGTCTGAAAAGGTATAACATGGAAATTTCTGACACTTTGGTATGGTTGTCGTGTTTTCAAGTGAATTTTGCTTGTGAATAAACACTGGACAACACCATTATTCTTGTTCAAAATAATTTTCAGGGATGTGAAGTACCCATAGCTTTTATGAGATATGTTTTGAAATCTCATGAGTTGAAATATTCCCAATTGGAAAAAAATAATTTTTTTGTAGTTAAGGTTGTTAAACGATTCCATTTTTTACATTCTCAACTCTCATTCCATTGCATATGTTCCTGACACAGCTGTAAAATCCATCCTGAGTCATAAAGGATTTGGTTCAAAATGAGGGAATCGGGTGGCTAAAGTTAAAGAGTATGATCTTGATATCAAGCCTACCAAAAAATTTTGAGGTAAGGGTTTGTTTCAGTAGATTGTTGAAATTTTGAAAGATGATTTAAGTGGAAAAGAGATTTCTGAAATACCCACAATACTTTTCTTAAGTTCTACAGATGAGTGGTACTCCAAAATTGCACATTTTCTCACATATGGGGAATTTCCGGCACATCTCAGTGCTAATGAAAATAGAGCCATCAAACTTAAGGTTTCTTAGTATGTCCTTTGGGACAATTATCTTTTCAAGAAAGGTATTGATGGGTGTTTCCTAAGATGTGTGGATAAAGAACAACAAAAACGGTTACTTTGAGCCTACCATGATCAGGCCTATAGAGGTCATTTTTCTTCTTCAATCACAACCCATAAGATTCTTCGAGGGGGATACTACTGGATAACCTTGTTTAAAGATGCAACCAAATGGATCTCAAAGTGTGAAGCTTGTCAAACCTTTGTCGATAGACCCAAATTGGCCACTCTTCCTTTGAAACAAGTCATAATTGAAGATCCTTTCAAGAAGTAGGTGCTAGATTTTATTGGAACTCTCAATCCCAATGTAAGTGTAGGTCAAACTCATGTCTTAACTACCACAAATTACTTCACGAACTTGGTAGAAGCCATTCCAGTCAAGAAAACTAATTCTGAGGTTGTCTGCAATTTTATCAAGGAAAACATCTTGGTTCAGTTTGCGGTCCTAAATAAGATTGTAGCAGACAATCCTCATAATTTTTCTTCCTATGAACTTATTGATTTTTGCTATGTATATTGGATTTCCCATGCACATTCTTCATATTATTATCCACAAGGAAATGGACAGGTTAAATCAACCAATAAGAACCTGGTGACCCTTATTAGGAAGTTAGTGGATGAATCACAGAGAAACAGGCATGAGAATTTGTATGATGTTCTTTAGACTGACCGGATAACACCAAAAGGATCCATTGGATGTCACCATTTTAGCTAGTCGATGGAATGGAAGCTCAATTGCTAATTACCTTGGAGTTACCAGCCATGCGCTTAGCCAAAGCAATTAAGGATGATTAGTTCAAGGATGCAATGGAAAAGAGAATATTGTATCTACAAAATTTGGATGAGGAAAGAATCCAAATTGTGGATCAAATATTAGCACACAAGCAAAGAGTCAACCAATTTTTTGATAAAAATAACAAGTCCCGTGACTTTCAAGCTGGAGACATTTTCCTACTTTGGGACAAAAGGAGAAAACATTACGGAAGTCATGGTAAGGTAGAGTCACTTTGGCTTGGTCCTTTTAAAATTTGACACTTTGCTAGGGAAAATTCTTACTATTTAAGCTATATGGATGGAAATTGTCTTCCATTACCATATAGTGGCCGATATCCAAAATTGTTCAAATCTTGAGTGGATGACAATCCTTTGTATATAGTCTTGTATATAGCCTTGTATAGTCTTTTTTTATTCTATTGTGTGTTCTTGTCTTGTTTTGTTTTGTTTTGTTTTGTTTTGTTTTGTGTATTTGCCCAATGGATATGCATTGATCCTGATAACCAAGAGATTATGAGGTTCTTTTCTTTTCTTGTTTTCAATATGTTTCAAGTAAAATCATGCCCCAAAAAGAGCCAGTTATTGTCACCTATCCAAAAAATGTTGAATTTAAAAAAAAAATTAAGTTTTTGGGTTAAGTGACCTATTTTCTTCAATGAATGTACTTTTGTTGAGACATATTTCATAGAGGAAATATCTATAGGTCTGATTTCATAGAGGAACTATCAGACATGATTACACTAATAACCAAAATAATGGGCATGCCTACCACTAATGAATTTCAATACTGGATGTGTGTGTACATCAATGTCATTTGTGAAGATAAACAGAGGATGAACTCCAAGGAGAAATTATTTCAGACAACTCAACTCAACAATTATTCAATGTACATCAAAGTAAGACTTTTCACATGACTTCCTATTTGATGTACACCAGATCAACCTACAAGGTATGGATAGGGTTATCGAGATAAGAGGATAAGAAAAATACACATGTTTATGAGTGTTAAACTTAACTCACATTTGAAAATATCAAAATTCACCATAGGAGAGTAAATGATTCCTTCTTAATATTCGTGGATGGATTCCTAGAGGATAAGGTAGTTGAAAGAGTTTCTTCAGAGGAAATGCAGATGATTTCCACATTGGCAGCTGTTGTGGAAAAATAAAATCACTTGTTAGTGCAAAATCACAACACCCTTGAATGGCCTTGGATCTGAGTTTGAAATGGGTCATTCAGTGTGATTGCACAACATTGGACCGTCTCTCAAAATACGAGACTTGCGGACTTGAGATGGCCCTCCAGAGAAGGTTGGTTCCTACTTCCTAAGCTACCTGCCACAAGCTACTCTAGTGCAGGAAAAAACCTATCTATCCTAATCTAACCATTCCAAGGAGACAAGGAGAGACAGAGTGAAAGAGAGCCTACACTAACACCATAAAAGGAAGTGGCAAGATACTTTTCTGAGGGAGGATGAAACGTGGGAAAAAAGAGATGAGGGAGGTTAAACAAAAGTGACACAAACCTAGATCCAAATCCGCCATCGAAAATCCATGAAGCACGACATCTTACACCTGCAAACGTGAAATAAATGCACATGAAACAAACACGAAATGGAGAGACACAGAGAAACAACAAAACATGAGAAAGGGTTGAAGAACACCATAAAAACACAATTTTATTGCTCTAAGAGGTGCATGGACCATTACTTGGATTCTCAGAAGCTCAAATGGAGTTGTGAAATTTTTTTTATAGAGTTTCCCCACACCGAGAATGTCTCTCTCCTCAAAATGATAAGTGTTTACAATATATAAATGAAGAAAACTTGAGAGAAAGAAGAGAAAATCAATTCTTCTCTTAAAGCTCAACCACCAACCATCAATGCCCTACAATTTTGCCTATAATCTATCAATTCTGGTTCCCCATGTCCGTTTTTCGTGTTGGAGAAGGAAGCAAGGCGGATCAAATCAAATCTGATCTGGTTGTTGAAGTAATCAGATCATACATTAATGGCATGAAAGACATTTTCTTGTTTTTTACCCACATACATTTGTCAAAATTAAAGTTTCAAGACTCTATGGCATAAACAAGGTCGAGATCTTTCCAACGGTACCAAATTTGTTGAACTTCTAGCACTGGATCGAAATATATGCCCATTTGAATATTTGAATCAAATCCGTACAAAAATGGCAAAAAACTAGTTTTGCAAAATGGATCTGTGGGCCCGAAATTAACTTTTCACCTTTTACACAAAAATTTAAAAAGTGTAAAACTCCCCGTAGCCCAACAAGTTCGAAATTCAAATTTGGCAAAATTTCCTCCGTGGCCCCGCAGACCCGCCTCGCAAAATAAATCATCCCGGGCCCGCTAACCCCCATTTTCCACTTGGTAAAATTTTCGTCTACGGCCCTGCATACCCTCTTTTACCTAAAACATGACCACATGTAGAGTTGATGCACGTTTCGGGACCGCTTTTGGATTTTGCCTTTGAAGTTGCGCTAAAGAGACATGTAGCTCCTTTCGTGGCTTTGCTCTGTTTCTTTGTGTTTTGGCTAAGTACCTTTTGTTTGGCGGGGCCATATGTCTGGCCCTAGAAACGTGGAGGCTTAGCGCGTATTGGGAGACTGCCTCCAAATTTTTCTTTTGAAGTTGTGTAGACGAGACACGTGGAGGCCTCTGTTGATCCTTCTATACTTAGCCAATTTGGGCCTGCTCTATCCCGTTCTTTGACTCTGACCACATGGCGAACCCACACTCATTTGGGAATTCACTTTGTATTCTTCATTTGAAGTTGCGTCGAGATGACACATGAAGGCTTCCACTGGCCCATCCTGATTTTGGAATTTTCAACGGTTGGTGTCTCCTTTTCAGACCTTGGACACATGGAGGGATGGCACTTGTTTGGGACTAGCCTTTGGGCCGTGCCTTTTGAATTTGCATCGTCAAGGCATGTGGCACCTTCCACTGACTCTGCCCTATTTAGAATTTTCAACGGTCGGTTCTGCCCCTTTTGACTTCTTCCTTTTGGGCCTGGGACATGTGGAAGCTCCGCGCTCATCTGGGGGACCACCTTTGGCTTTGACCCTTGAAGGTGCACTGTTGAGACACGTGGAGGCTTTCACCAATCCTTTCATACTTAGTCAATTTAAATGGTCAGTTCCGTACCCTTTTTGAATTTTGAACATGCGGATGGCTGGTGCAAGTTTGGGGCTTCCGCTCTTGATCCTTCCTTTGAAGTTGTGCCGTTGAGACACGTGGGGGCTTCTTCTACTCGTTTGGACTTTTCAACGGCCGACTATATCCCTTTCAGACCTGGGACACATGGGAGCCTCGCGCTCATTTAGAGACCCGCTCTTTGGACTCAACATCGGTGTTGCGCTGATGAGACACGTGGAGGCTTCTGCTTATTCCTTCCATACTTAATCGATTTAAGCCCACTCCTCTTTCTCCATTTTCTGGCTGGGTCTCTTCTGCTTATTTAGGAGTGACTATGTTGGGTTCTAGACATGTGGAAGCTGTGCACTTGTTTGGGGACTACATTTTAGGTCCTTACCCTGAAGTTATGCCATTAAGGCACGTGGCTCCTTCCACTAGCCTTAGATTTTTCAACGGCTGATTCAACTTTTTGAGGTTTTGACCACGTGGAGGGTTGGTGCTCATTTGGAGGCCCTGTTTCGGATGTGCCTTTTGGAATTGCACTAGATTGACATGTGACACCTTTCGCAAGTCTGTTTTTTTGCCCTAATTCGACTCATATACAGCTAAGTCCAAAAACTTTGAGCCTTTCCCTGTTTTCCTCATGTGATCCTCTGGCCTCCTTTGGCATTGTTTGATCCTTTGCTGACCCTACTCCACCATTGTAGAGCTTGCCTTCCCCTACGATTTGGGATCGGTTGTCGGATTTGAAATGTGGGCTCGCATGACTGAACCAACCCTTCAATTTTCTCCTGGACAAGGTCATGTTTTATCAATTTTTTCGGGGGGGAAATTGAGATAACAACACCCATGAATGCTTGCAAGTGAATAATTGGGAAATCAGATTGATTTGTCAAACATGGAGCTATCCTAATGTGTTAGAATTTTTAAATGGGATAGCTCTCCAGGAGAAGGCCAGATTCCTTTCCTAGCCTAGTTCGAAACTACTCCAAAGTGTAGAGAATGGCTAATCTAACCCTAGTCTAATGCTTTCCAAGGGGATGAGGATAAAAGTATTGCATGAAAAATAAATCTACTCTAAGGGAAGGTGATGCACCAAGAAGGAATGTTGAACAAATTTTCATTGCATGGGAATGGAGACAATCAAAATTAAGGAGGGTGGCCAAGCACCACAGATCAAAACAAGTGCTACAAACCCATTTTATAATAAACACAACCCCTTTTAAACCCTGCAATACAATTATGATAATGCACAATAAACTTACATGCAATGAAAAGACCAGAAGATGCAATAAAAGAAAAAGGAGGGCTACAAACATCCACAAACCTGATTTTTTATTTCTACATAAAATTGATATAATTCATTACATTGATGGGATAAAGGTACAAATATTGTATTATAATATTCAAATAGGGAGGTTTGAAACTCCAAAGATTTCTTACAGACAAGCAAGAAGGGAGGGGAAAATGCAAAGTGTCCAATCTTTTGAAATGAGCCCCTCCTTATAATTTATAAGAAGAAATTAGCATGAGAGAGATATTTTGGTTTTCTATGCATTGTGTGTAACCATATATGCTTAAATCATACATTGTTTTTGCCATGTCTCTGGTACTTGGACCCCATGCTGAGAAAATAGGTGCCCATACTCCATTAATGACTGCTTCACCTACCTTGTCAATGTTTACTGCTGAGAGTGTTTTATAAATTTTTGAGTCTTAAAACCTTCAAAATTACATTTCAATGCTCCTCCACTATAGATATTCTTCCCACATTTCCAATGGCTATGATTTTATCAAGATCTGACAAGTAAGGAAAAAGTTATGCCCATTTTTGTGGAGGGGTCTTTTGGTTATCTAAGTCTGTGCATTGCATTGGATGGTTGGCTAGCCGAGCTAAGGGGGTGAACTCACCTCTATATTTTATGACATCCTTTACCTACCACTTCCTCCTTTGTTTTTATCTTGTTAGAAATTGAGCTAAATTGCGATTCATCGCATCTACCCATTCATTTCATCCCCGATGCCACCCTTTAGGATTTGACCTCCCTCAAAATCAACACATGTTGAGCTCGTTGTACTGATCAACGTTAGGCGAGCTCCGAATTACTTTCCCCGCTTTGTATTACTAGTTTGATGAGCTCCCTGATTCACCTCATCACCAATGGCACCTACTTTTTATTGATGTGCTCACCAACCCTCTGACAACCTGTGGAAAACACCAATGTCACCCACCTAACATCGACACAGTCTACCGAGACTCAACTCTGTGGAAATTTCGGAGTTTTCTTTTGCCCTTCAGAGTTTCAGAACTTCTCATGCCCTCCTCATGTTGGACACTGTTCACCTGAATCGAACCTACCAAAATCTGAACCTTGAAAAGCCAAAGTCCTAAAGTCTGAATTTCATACTTTTGGGCTTCTGGATCCAACTCGTCATTACCCCATGTACATCATTGTGAGACCCATCAAATCTCTGTAGCTCCGAAACGATTTTATCCAAAACTCCCGAACTGACATCGCTCCTAGCACTAACCTCCAAAAATCGAACATCACAACCTCCAAAATGCCACGGCCAATGGGTCACTCATTAAGCCTTCCTCACACTTTGAGATTTTCCACGCTGACCAAAGTGGCGAGCTATTCATTGCGACTTGCCTCCAGGTCCAAGCTTTGAAATCTTGAAGCCCCCATTTCCCCTCAAAGTTGAACATCCTGACCCATCTGTTAACGCTGATCGCCACATCTCGTTGACGTTGATCTCCTAGCTTGGCCATATCTTTTGTTCCTTTATGCGAACTCCACCTAGGCACCAAGTTATGTCCAAGTGCATGAGCTTAACCTCAATCCAACACATGCTAGAGCTTAATGCATTAAGCCATCTCCCACTCATGAGCCAAATCCCACTCGTCTTACCTTGCTCGATGTCTTAGCCTGTGAGCTTTGCCAGGCTAGTTGGCCCTCTCTGCTTAACTCGCCCACTGATGCAGCTCATTTGGTCGAGCCTCTAGGGAGCTAGAGCTCCCTCATGCTCGGTACCTTCATATCCCCACAGGGGCCATCTTCCATGTTCATCGACATCTCGAAAAAACTGAGCTACCCATGCTCAATGTCGATTCCAGATGCATATATTGCCTGATGTGACTCATACTTCTCCCTCGCCATTGAAAACCAATCCATCCCCGTGGATCATGAATTTGCAACTCGACCCTCTTTAGCTTAGCAAGTCGACCTTGGCACGCCCTTGATTGCTTGTTCACTCCAACACAAATCGAACCTTACTCGAACAAGTTCATCTATCAAGCAAGCTATGACTGAGCTTCCTATCTCCTCAACCACCATAACATCCTTTTGAACTCGCTGAGAAGCTTGCCAAGATGCTCAACGAGCCATGATTCTAGCTCGGTGGGCACCTTCTAGGCCCCCTTTCATGCAATTTATTGCATTCTTTGGAACATTTTTATTGATTTTCTTGAATGTTTTTAGGAATCAATGGGGATAATAGGAAATGTCCCAACAAAATTTCCAAAAAACCAATTTCTATCCACTTTATGGCCATATTTTGGGCAATATTTCATGTTGGTGGGCACCTGAGCTAGGATGACATTAGTTTTTTGACTTGAGCTCATGGGTTTCCCCAAAACCTAGAAAAGGAAAAAATTACTCCTACAATGGTCCAATGGATCCCAAAACATTGAGATTGCATCGTGAAATGCTTTTAAGACTGCATGCAATCTACACCTGTAACTCTTTTGGTCCCCCATCGAGTGCTTAGGGCTCTAATCATTTCCTATTGTCGATTTTTCCTCGAGGAGGAAAAATGGATAACAATTTTGGTGACTCACGGGGGACATCTGCATGCTAAATGTGGTCATAAACAAGCTAACCTGAAAGCCTCCACTAGGTGCATGGAGCCTCACTGTATTGATGGCCTAAAATTGATCTGAGCCTATGAAATTCTACCCCTGGGAGTTCACTTGTGACACTTGTTGAGACTTGGAATTGACTGTTGTTTGCTTGGAATTTCCCCAATTTTATAAGAAAATCTCAAAGTTTGTATGAATGGAAAATTGTTTTGATTTTAAATTTTCTTCTCCTTTCACTTTTGACAAATTTGATCTATTTGGGATAAATTGAAGACCTGAACTTGTTTCTAAGACTAGAATCTATGCTAAGTACAAAACAAGTAGAAGCCAATTATTTCCTGGCACACATAGCTCATTGAAATTTTTTGAGTAAGACATTTGTTTGTTTTGGACATCATTTAACTCTATTAAAATATAATTTTACTTTTCTTCTGAATATTCCATTTTCAATTGCTGCTCGGAACACTGCTGAAGCCGAAGATACCCAAAAATTATAAGATGTTCAACTAAACCAGATCCAAAGGACGAGTAAGGAAAATTTGAGGTTGATCTTCTGCTCAAAACCTAAAAAACATCTTGGAAGAATTGGGAAAGGATTCTCCTTGAGGATGATTTTTTTTTATTTTTTTGAGGTGCTAAATGCTCGAACTGTAACTGATTTGAAGGGAAAAGAGAATAAAACTCTAGAAGTGGTCACTAAAGCTGATTTTAGTTGCTTTGTATTTGAAACCTTTTGAGAATTACAATTTTTCCCTACAACTTTGAGCTTCCTGTTACAACATATCTTTCCTGAGAGGCATAATGAATTGTGTAATGATACAACTAGGAGTAATAAAACCTGTTCCTACAACATTTACGTAAAATGAAACTAATATATGAAAAAAAAATGTGCATAAGAACTTAGAGGAATGAAAATCCTAAACTAATACGTACAAAGGTGAACATCTTATTTTCAGTAGTAGTGCTTGAGATAGATTCCATTGACTAGAATTGGGAGATCCTCTCCATCCAAAGTGGACAGTTGAAAGGCATTACTAGTCTCACATCTTATAACCATGTAGGGGCCACTCCAAATGGCATCAAATTTGGAATGCCTTCCCGACTTATCCTCATTCACATCCCATTTCAAAACCAAGTATCCTTCTTGAAATGTTCTTTCTTTAGATTTATTTTCAAATCTCCTCTTGATCAAGGTTTGATACATCTCTATGGTTTGCATTGCATGCTCTCTCATTTCTTCCAATTCCACCAGTTCTGCATACCTAGCTTCTATAGGCTCGAACTCAGAGAACTCAGCTATTTCATGATCTCCAATGCCAACAAATCAAGTGATATAGGAAGCCTTGTTTATTTCCCATAAACCAACTTTTAGGGAGAGTTTTCTGTTTACCTTTTAGGTGTGATTCTATCATCCCACAAGGCTGATTTGAACTTAGTATGCCACGTCCTCTAATTTTCATCCAGATTCTTTCTGATAATTATAAGAAGATTCTTGTTTGTGGACTCTACCTTTCCATTACCTTGGGGGTAATAATTTGAAGAGGTGCTCAAATAAATTCCATTTCTAACAGCCCATTTTTTGATCTTGGTACCCAGGAATGCTAGAACATTATCTGATATGATGGTGGGTGGGTCTCTGAATCTTGTCACTATCCCCTCATTGAATTCCAGTATGCTAGACTCATTCGCCTCCTTGATTTCTACTGCTTCGGTCCATTCAGTGAAGTAATCCGTTACAGTTAGGATCCACTTATGACCTAGGCTAGAGTTTGAATTGATGACCTTGATGAATTCCAATCCCCATTGCATGAATGGTTGCTCAACAAATATAGGATGCAATGGAAGTGCTGCTAGACTCTCCTTCCCTGTAAAGAATGCACATTTTTTACATTTCCTAATCCATGAATAACAATCACTGAAAATGTGGGCCAATAATACATGTCTTTCATAATCTTGAGAGTTGTTACTCGTGGTGCAAAGTGACCTCTAGCCTCTCCATCATGAAACTCATGTAGCACATTTTTGATCTAATTTGTCTCAACGCACCTCAATAGGACTCCATTCACATATTTATTGAACAAAACACCATTATGGAATAACTTGGAGTCTAAAATATATCCTCTTTATTTTACTCATCTCATGAGGGTATAAACCTGTTTATAGGAAATGTGTCATATAATGAGTCCAACAATGAGTAGGCACACTATCATTTGCTGTTCTCTGATTATCCTGTAATACCAAAACAACTTGTTCTTCATGATTTGCCTCATTATTTTGATTAGAGACTAGCTGCTCACACAATCCCTTTCCATGGACCAATTTGGCAACTTTAATTTCAATGTCATACTCCATTACTTGGGTGATCCAACCTACCCATTTTTTGTTCAAGTCTTTATTCAAGAGGAAATCCTAGACTCCTGCATGAGACACCAATAAATAAATTTTATTGTTTGAAACTAAGTGCCTGAAATTCTTCAAAATCCTAATAATTACGAGGACATGATTCTCAATGAAGGAGTAACTTACTTCATAGTTGTCCAAGCTCTGACCAAAGGAGGTGACTATTTTCTCATATCCTTCTTTATTTTTCTACACCAAAATGGTAGAAATAGTTTTTGAACCACCGAAAGCATAGAGCGTGAATTATTTGGAAAAGTCTAGATTTATGAGAGTTGGGCTTGAGATATTACATGCTTGATGGCCTTGAAACTCTCTTTTCCCTTCACTTTCCATTTGAAACTCATATTCTTCTTCATCATCATAGTCAATGGCTTCACAAGAGTAGAAAAATTAGTTACAAATATGCAAATAAAATTGATTCTTCCTAAGAAACTTTGAAGGGATTTTTTGTGACTTGGCAATGGAAATGCACAAATGGCTTCTATCCTCTTAGGATCAATTGCCATCCACTACTTATATACAATGTGGCCCAAGATATTGCCTTCATGAGCTAGGAATATACAATTCTTTGGGTTTAGGGATACTTCGAATCTCCTGCATCATTGGAAAACTTTATTGAGGTGGAAGAGGTGGTCTACGACATTTTTTGAGAATATGGTGATATTATCAAGATAGATAAGCACTATCTTGCTAATCAACCCTTTAAATTCCATAACCATTGCTCTCTAGAATGTGGCTCTCATCTTTGATAATCTAAATATCATTTTCCTATAGGAATAAGTGCCCCATTTGGTGGTGAAAGCCATATTGAATTGGTCTTCTTATTTCACCATAATCTAATTTTAGCTTGAGTAGCCATCTAGGAGAGAGAACCTTTCTGAGAAAGCTACCAACTGAAGGATTTTATCCATAGAAGGAAGCAGGTAGTGGTCTTTGAGAGATACCCTATTTAAGTCTCGAAAGTCCATACACATCCTGATTTGTCCATTTATTTTACTCACCATCACTAGATTTGAAACCCAACTTGAATGCTTGATTGGAAAAATAATGTTCGCCTCAATGAGCTTGTTCAGTTCCTTCTTCATAAGAGGCTTGATATGGGGGTTACCCAGTCTTTGTTTCTATCTAATGGGCTTAGCTTCTAGATCTAGTTCAATAGTATGTTGTGCTAACTTCGGATTAAATCCCCTCAAGTCTTTGTAGCTCCAAGCAAAGACATCTGGGAACTCCTGACAAAGCTGTACAAAATCAAACTTTTCTTGATCAATGCTTACCTTGACAATTTGTAGTACCTTGCCTTATCCCACCAAAATAGGCTCTGAATCCCCCCCTTTAACTTGGATATTTACCTTTTCCTTTCAGAATTGGTCATTTGGGTTGAATAATGACTCTAGAGTCACTAGCCCCTTAGGCAATTTGTTCATCCATAACTGCACTACTTGATCCTCATATTGTTGATCTAATTTATCCGTGTTCTTAGCTGAGAACTCAGCCTATTCTTATAAGAATATAATGATTTGTTGATCAATCTCAAACACTTTGTAGCTTGTGTTATTGTATGGTACAGTTGGCCTTACAATTACATGGATATGTGGTTGTGGTTTATCCCTTCTAATTCTATCAATCACATCAAATTTTGCCACTATTTCTGCAAGTTTATCCACACCTTCATTCTTCTTCTTGGTATGGAACTGATGTTAAAGGCTTCAAAATATTTGATGAGATCCCATACCTTGTTTTTGGTATCTTTTTAAGATATCATTTTGCCCTTTGACTTGATTCACTATCAGTTCACTATCCCCAAATACCTGGAACTTCTTAATACCCCTTTTCCTTGTGCAATTCGATGGATTAATGCCTCATACTCAGTTGTATAATTTGAACAAGTAAAACTAAAAATGGAAAGCTGAGTAGTATTTGATACTTCCTGTGGTGACACTAAGACTGCACTTCCTGTAGCACCCTCCCTGCTTCTTGAACCATAAAAACACAACTGCCATACTTCATTGTCATCCATGTCTTCTGCTTAGTGAGGCATAGGAGTGGGTGGGTTTTCTTCATGTAGACAATAAATGCCTAACTCAACTTCCTCCATTCCCTATATGGATCATAAGCATGCCTTTTGTTTGAGCCCATTCATCGAATGTCAGATCAGGAATGCCTCCAACCTTGGTATCTGCTTCATAGGTCTCTAAAAAATCTTCCTGTTCAAATAGATGCACAATTAGCATTTATTGGGCTTGTCACATGGGGCTCAGTGTGAAAGTGTGAAATTAGATCTCTAGATCATGATAGTAACCTTGGCTCCATACCTTGTCCTAAAAAGCATGTGTGTCCAATCTAGCTGATAGGTACCTGCCAATTTTGGCTGTGAAGTCTCTTGATAAGGCACAAGCAAAAAGTGGTGGCAAGTCAATTACATAATACATCTAGCAAATAGTGACATTGGGAAACACATGCAACATGTAAGGCTTAATCCTTTGATCACCCCAACTATCCCTATTGATTGTCCCATCCAATTACACCACTCCTTTCAATATCGACTCATATTTTAAGCCCAATTGATCTCTATCTACTTTGGCATTACAAGAGCTACTTACCCCAGAATCGATCATACAATTGTGTAATAACTTATCTCTAATGATCAATGATACGTAGAAAAGTGGAGGCTTCAATTTTTTACTTAGTTGACCTCCTTCTTGTTGCACTGTGTTAGTAAGAACCTTCTCTTGATTTCTAGATGCCTCGTTTGAAGCGAACCAATTTATCATAGCTTCCTACAAAAACTCCCATTGTCCTAGAATTGCTAGTGATTCCCACATGGAGATGCTAACATTGTCTTCTTCATTTGATCTATGATGTTAAAGGGAGACATGTTATCCTTTCTGCACAATTCCTTTAGGCACTTGGCTAAAACCTTTTCTTGTGCACCCTAGGCTGGTACACACTTTGAGTTGTTACAACAGGTACCTTGGGCTGAATTTTGCACATTCAGAACCACATTTGACTTGCTAACTCCTTGTGGTGTGAGAGTGGGTTGAGAAAAATTTGGGTTAGATGATTGCCCCTTCTTATATGTTCCTTTTATTTGACCTCGTATTGGATGCTACACCCTAGAAATAAGGTTGATTTACTCCAGAAAAATATTCTGTTTTCCAATTTACTAATGTGGTTTCAGTCTAGGGAGCCTCTTGTGGATTTGGTTTTTGTTGATTTTCCTCTTGACTTGCCTCTTGAGACACGCCAATGGTTTACACCACCAAGGCCTAATTTAATGGATCCTGAAAGTATGTTGCTTGATCCTAAGGTTGGCCATATGGGTAATATCATTCATACTCCTATGCCATGTTGTTCTGGACTGGGACTAGAGCCCTTGATGTTGATGTTACATTTGGATTATACTAGTTGAAATGGCTTAGAGTAACTAGGAGGTTTCCCTTGAGTTTTTATTTGTAGCCTTGAGTAGGAGGTCTATTTGATTGATATGAGGGCCTATTTAGCTTATAGCTTGAGGTTGATATGGCCTAAAATTATAAGCTTGTTGCCTCTTGAATAGCCACTAGATTCATTTCCCAAAGTTTGTTCCCCTTGATTATCTTCATGCAACACTTTCTTAAGTTCCTTGGTTTTCAAATGGTCGCTTGAAGAAGTGGAGGCCTCTTTATTGCTCTGATTTCTAGGGGCTGGAATAGGGTTTATCTCAAGTGCTTGATTGGTTGTAGGGATTTCCCATTTTCTGGATAAAGAGGCATAGGTGGCCTAGGTGCAAGCTTGACCATCTTGTAATCAAACAATTCTCTGCTCTGATAGCTATGTCATAAACCCCTAGTAGTGTTGTTCCTCCATTGATTGTATCATCATAGATATGTCATAATTTAGAGCCTTCAAGAAGTAGAGGAATGCACCTTTGACAGTTGGCCTTATGATAACTAGTAATCATGTCCCATGTCCACTGGAAATCAGAAATTAAAATCATTCCATTTACTCATTTGGAGCCCTTTTGATTGTGGTCAATTGTTCCAATAAAGACATATTGTTCTTCCCTTTCTCCAAACTAATTTCATAGAGTTGTACATAATTGATTCCCATTTGTAATAGACCCTTCCATTAAGATCCTAAACCACTAAAAGGATTTAACCTTTGAAAGAGGAAGATAATAGTTTGACTACAAAATCCATCTCGTTGATCTCATGTATGACACATAGACATCTGCAATGTCTTGAATATGGTCGATGCAGGAGTTTTATGGTTTTTCCCCAGTGAAGTAAGGGATATTTTTTAATGTTACAACTAGGATAGGATTTTTTGAGCATTGAAGGAAAGTGGGCTACTTCCCTATGAAATTGATTTAGGTATTTTGTGGTGGTTGTTGATGTGCCATCCTGATTGGCCTAAGGACCCTAGTTGATTGAAGAAAGGTCTACCAGGTGGAGGTGTAGAAAAGGTTTTGTTTAGGTGGAGATGGTGATCTTTGTGGTCTTCTCCCTCTCCTTCATCTTCCTGGATATAATTGAAAATACTCAAAAGCACCTTATTCTCTAGTCCTTGTATGAGTTTGGATCCTTCTCATGTACTTGAGCAACCTGTGCTACTACACCACTAAGTTCTAACCCTAGGAGTCGCCAGATGTGTTGGGAATGAGCCTCTAAAGGCTAGGGTTTTACCAAGACACACACCCAATCTTGATGAAAAATGAGAAAACAACTTTGAAAGGCTTGAATGTTGATTATCGGAGGTTTAAACCTTTTTTGCCCCTTTCAGTCTCCAAAATTCCGAAATGCAGAGATATCCCCAAAATCCCAAAGTGAGAAAAATACCAAATCTAAAAATAGTGCATAGTTGAAACTCCAAATTTCTGAAATCCAAAAACCTGAAAGTTTGAAATCTGGAAAAATTTCCAAAATTTAGAAATGAAAAATTCCTAAAATTCTGAAAACCCAAAAAAGTCTGAAATTCTGAATCATGTAATTCTAAAATGCAAAAAATTTCGAAATTCTAAAATGCAGAATTTAGGATTTTTAAGACTACCCTTTCGATTTTCAACCTCTGATATATCTTTTGGTGAAATTTGGACTTTTTTTTCTCATGAAAAACCTTCGAAAATTGATTTCGAAACTCTGACCCTATAGTGAAAACTCTGAAACCTGAAATCTGTAAACTCTAAAGTCTGAACCTCTTGCAAATGCCTCCAAAGTTGTGAAGATGACTTCTGGTCCCATTAGGCATGCCAAAAATGTTGTGTTAAAATCACAACACCCCTAAATTCTTGTAAGTGAATAACTGGGCAATAAATGTGATTTGTCAAACATGGAGCTATCCTAAAGTGTGGGACTTTTCAAATGGGATAGCTCTCCAGAGAAGGCCAAATTCCTAATCCTAACCTAGTTCTAAACTACTCCAAAGTGCAGAGAATGGATAATCTAACCCTACTCTAATGATTTTCAAGGGGACAAGGATTGAAGTGTTGCATAAAAATGAAATCTACTCTAAGGGAAGGTGATGCACCAAGAAGGAATGTTGAACAAATCTGCACTGCATGGGAATGGAGACAAGAAAAATTGAGGAGGGTGGTCAAGCAACACATTCAAAACAACTAATACAAACCCATTTTACAATAAACACAACCCCATTTTAAACCTTGCAATACAAGTATGATAGTGTACAATAAACTTACATGCAATGAAATACCAGAAGATGCAATAAAACACAAAGGAGGGTTACAAACATCCACATATCTTATTTTTATTGCTCCATAAAATAAATACAATTCATTACATTGAGGGGCCAAAGGCACAAATATTTCATTACAATAGTCAAATAGGGAGGTTTGAAACTCCACAGATTTCTTACAGACAAGAAAGAAGGGAGGGGCAAATGCAAAGTGTCCAACCTTTTGAAATGAGCCCCTCCTTACAATTTATAGGAAGAAATTTGAGCATGAGAGAGAAATTTCATGTTTCTATGCATTGTGTGTGACCATATCTACTTGCATCATCCATTTGTGTTACCAATGCTTCTGGTACTTGACTCTATGCTGATAAAATTGGGTTCCCATACCCTATCAGTAACTCCTTCACCTAACCCTTATTGTTCACTATTCCTCTATTTTGGATTTCCAAAACCTATGAAATTGCACTTTGAATGACCCCATGTTAAAGTTCTCTTTTTTTCCATCGACTAGTATTTCATGAAAATTTGAGCTACATAGCTCAAGATATGCCCATCTCTTTAAAAAGGGGTCTTTTGATTCATGGGTTTTTGCATGGTTTTGGGGGGCAAGTTAATTACTTGCTTGCTGAGCTACTCGATGAGTTGGGTGAGTTTTCATTGTTTCTAGCTCCTGCAAGCCCTCCCATCTTTCTCCATTAAACGTTGAGCCACCCTTTGTTTCACCTCCCCAAAACCACTGCTTTAACCCATTATCAACTATGTGTGCTCTGAAATCCTTTCCCCACCTCAAATATTTGGCGGGCTCATTTTTTCATTTGAATTGGCTTGGTTCACGAGATCACAAACCCTTTTACATTTGATAAACACCCATTCACCCACCTATCGGGGCACGATATCCAACTCAAATCGAGGGGGCTTTGGAGTTTATATTGTCATAATTCCAAAACTTTCACACCCACCTCGCCTCACACTGTTCATTAGCTCGGGTTACCATTTTTCCAAAACTCTAAATTTTGGAGTTTCAGAATTTGGGATCCAACTCGTCATTTGCACGTAATTCACTGTGAGATATTTGAATCTCTGCTGCCCAAAATTCTACCCAAGCTCTCATTGACCACCCTCCTTGCACTGACCTCAAAAAATCCAACATTACACACTCCGAAAAACCCCAACCAACAACTCGTTCATCAAGCCTTCCTCCACTGAAACAAGCTCCTCGCTGACATGGCGAGCTCCCCACTACACTGGCCTTCAATTCCAAGCTCTAATCATGACTCGGTCCCCCCCGATGAACTTCCACCCATCTGATGACCCCAATGCACCTATGCTAAATTGAATCAGCTTCTCTATTGCCTCCACCATCCTATGTGAACTCAACTCGGTGCTGAGTTGTCTCCCTATGCATTACCTCCACCTCGAGTTGACCTTCACAAGCTCGATGCAGTGAGCCATCTTCTACTCATGACCAACTTAACTCAGCCAATCTTGGTTGATCATGCCTCTCCCTTTTCCAAGTTAGTTAGCTTCTCCACTCAACTCATTATGGCGAGTTCATATCCTGAGCCTCTAACATAGAGCTCACATAAGCTTGATTCTCCATATCCTTTCTGTCATCATCTGTGTTCGTCCACATCTCGCCATGGCAAGCTACCTAGCTTAACATCATTTCCCTTTTATGTATTGGTTGATGTGGCCTACTCCCTTCACATTGGCGCCACTCCACCTCATCGAGCTCGATTCGAGCTCAGACCTCTTTAGCTTCACATGACATTGGTTTCCCTCTCCCACTTTTTCACCACTACAACTTGACCTATCTTGGTGATTTCATTTCCAACACACCCCCTCTACAACTCATCCAGCTTGTTGAGTAGCTCGATGAACTTCCCCGTGAGACATTTTTTGGCTCGGTGGGCTCCCCGAGTCCCCTTTACAACTTTTAACATTTTTGGATCTTTTGACGAACTCCTTGCACACTAGGGAGCTAATGGGGCCAGTAGGGCCTCCCAAGACATTTTCTGCTATATTTTTCCACTTTTGTTGTCTTGGCTATCTGCGGGACCCACTTGATCCTACCATACTTTTTCAAGTTGAAATTAAGGGTCAAAACCCAGAAGAGAAGAAAATTCTCTTACTATTTCAATGCTCCCAAAACACTGAGATTACTCCTAAAATCCCTGAATACTACATGCAATCTCAAATTCACCTTTTCGGTCCCTCATCTAGTGCTTGGGTGTAGTCACCCCCTGTTGTCCATTTTTCCCAGGGGAAAAATGGATAACAACCTTTTCATTCAATTTAGAAAATTCTCATACATTTGGGTACCTACATTCGAAGGAGTACCCTACAAGTTACCAATGTACTGCAATGATAAACTTGTTCTAGTGGAACTTTGGAAGAATTTGGATGTATTACATCAAATTTGTAGAGATAAGAAAATATCAAGCATTCAATTTCTTATTTCTTTGGGGAACTACACATGTAGGTCTGCTCTTGATGCCCAGAATGTTGAAAGAACTATCACAGAATTCAAGTTTCACACTTAACAAAAGAGGTCCTCTTTTGATAGAAAGGGTTTTATTTCAAAGAATCTCATAATGACCTTCTATCATGTGCCAACATTTGAAGACTACTGGGAGGACTGTGCAGATGAAGATGAGGTGAGGAAAAGGTAATTTAGTAGGTTACCACTGCAAAAAATCAAAGATATCAAGTTATACACTATTCTTGAAGAGCTAGAAGATGATTATTCTGATGTATACTCTATAGACTACATAAAATATGTTCAATACACACTTCTTCCCACCATCAATTGGTCTCAAAAAGAGAGGGATGATCCTACTGAAATGAATAATCCAGTGCTTATGAGGACTAAACGATGGTATAATAAAAAGCTAAAGGAATTTAGAGAATCAATGAAGACATCTTCTTCTCAAGAGGTTTCCACCTCACATCAAGAGGCTCTAATCCAACAAACTCCTTCCTCCTTACCCTTAGATATAGGAACTAAGGTATATGTAAAAAGTACAATTCAAAGAAGGTTGAGAAAGTAGAAAAAACACTTGAAAACGGGGTAAAGCAAGAGAAAAGCTAAGAGTTGGCTGATGAAACTATATATGCCTCGAAACAAGTACCACAACCCTATAAGGAAGGTGGGAATGTAATTGAAGAAAAAAGGGATGACCCAAAGAAAGATAAAGAGAAAGGTGATGAAGAATAAGATGAAGAAGGTGGTGATGGTGAAGAAGAGGATGATGATGTGGAGATCATAGGGCCAGTTCTAGATACAAAAACAATAGGTTTCTCTAGACCTAAGATGGAGGTTCGAAGGCCATCAACTTCTTTTATTAAAACTTCTATTATTAAAGCTTCCATTTCTCAACTGCCAAGCTCCCAAGTTTCCTTGGCATTACCTCCTCCTCTAGCTCCTCCTTCTGATGATTCACTCACATGAGTCCAACCCATGATTGATGACAAGAAAATAAAAGCTTCATCTCAAATTATTTCTCCAGAATTCAATGCAGTAGCTGATCTTGTCGGCACAAGTCCTTCTCCTTAAAAAGCTAAGGAAACTTCTCGTTTGGTCTTAGACGCCAAATGACAGCAATTCCTAGAAATTTCCAAGCCAAAAGGAGACAACAATGAAAAGGAAATATATATTTCAGATCTAGAGGTCAGTTGGATTCCACTTGGAGAATCTACCCTAGAAGGAGAAGTGCACAATCTCAAGGAAACAATATCCAAATTCATTGAGAGTCAAATTGCAAAGAATAAGCTATAGTTGAGCTAAGAACAATGGTATTGAAAGGAGAACAATTGAAAGAAGAAATATTTTTTGATTTGCAAGCTCTCCATTGCAAATTCTACAAAGATAGTTCAACTGAGAGAAATCCATTGGATCAAATTAAGGAAACTTTCAAATCATTGATCAAGGAAGATATATTCAAAGAAGATTTAGTCAGTAAGGATAAGATGGAAGAACTCTCAGAGTTGCACAATGTTGTAGAGGAAGCAACCAAAGGACTTCTACAAAATGGTAGTATTGCAAAGGAAATGGAATACTCTCTTGGAAGCTGGTTGACTAGCATTACAAACACAATAGTTCCCAAGAGCATGGAAATATCAATTGTTGTGACTAATTTCAAAGTTCAAGAACTCAAGATAAAATTCCCAGCCATAATTGTCCCTAATGTCCCTTCTTCTCCTGACTCTTAGTATAATACTATCTAATTGTTCTATTTTGAGGTTGGCTTTATTATTTTGAAAATAAAATTGTAAAATAAACCCAACTTATGTAATTAATTAATTAAGTGTTTAGCACTTAATTTAAGACAATTAGTTAGAAAGGTAGTTACATCCTCCCTTCAGTCTATATAAAGCTTCATTATCACTTGTAAACGGGTCAGATATTGTTGCTCTTGGATGTAATATAATTTTTTTTTATCAATACAGAATAAGAATTTCCTTTTCTCATTTGATTTCTTTTGTTTATTTTCTTACAATCTGATTAATGTCTTGATTTGTCATATGTGAAATTTGAAACTTGGTTTTTAATTCACGAAGTGAAATGTATTGAACTTTGTGTCAATCTGCATTTCATGTATCATGGGTTTTCATTTATACAAACACACATGTTCTTAAATTCTTATTGCATGCACATGTAGATTAAAAATATGCAATCTCTTTGTTTGAAAGTGTTGCTTCTTCTCTTCTTTCTTTACAGTCAGTGGGTTATCTTGAACAACCAAGGAGGGTACATGTATCCTTGACTGATGACTTATCCTGAAATATGTGTCCCTAACTCATTCCTTTTACCTAGATAAACTTTAATACTCCTCAAACCCCATTGATTGTTTTATCTTCTGTATTGAAAATATGGAATAATTTCTATGCACCAATATCCTCATTCATATTTAGTTAGCCTGTATATTTGTGTGTGTGTGTGTGTGTGTATTCAATTTTTTATTGAAATAAGGAAACCTCCCCATCAAAGAGGAGGGATTGTTGTTCCCTGAACTGTTGATTGTCTCCAACAACCAGTTTTCCAACCAACATGTTCCCTCATGTCTCTTGACACAAATATAGTGGGATAACTATAAAATACATAATGTACCCAACATGGTAGTAGTGTGATATTGTTTGCTTCATTTAATAGACTTATCCCTTTTGTCCCTTTAATACATTTGAAAATTTTGGAGTGACTTTTCTCTTTCTAATACATGGCTCTAGGACCTTTACATGCTTGGAAATGGAGACAACTATATTATTTGACTTGGTTGAGTGCTTTATACCTATAGTAGTGACTTCTCTAAATAATGTGAAACTAACTTCGTAATATATATGAGAACGTTGAGTACTTCGGTATTGGTATTTACAATAGGAGTTTATGAGAGTGCTAAGTGAGTTATTAAGTGATATTGACTTGTTGATATATCCTTTTCTAGGTGAAATGTCATCCTAAGGTTGATCCTAGGAATATGAAATGACACATACAAGATAGTCAAATTGAAAATAGAGTTATTAGATAGAACGTAGTAGGACCATACATTTCGTTCATGATCATAGTTTGGATTGTGGCCCTAAATTATATAGTTTTATTCAAGAATATATTGAGGTAATATCTAAAGTTCAGGAATAATGCTCAGAGATAAATGACTACTTTGGTTAATAATATTTCCTAAATGGATGAAAAATAAGAGTGTAGAGATGAGTAAGTAAAGAGAGAGCTAGAGAGAATTGTTGATTGGATTTAGAATGTGATAATTTGTCTTAGCAAAGGAACAAAGCCAAATGTGTCATTGCCAAAGGATAAGTTACCAAATTTGAGAGTCTACACATATGTAAAGAAATAGGATAGATAATAAAGTCACATATAGGTATTGATTTTGTATTTTTTGTAAATATTTGGATGTTTTCGTATTATGTAATTATCTAAATGTTTTTGTATATTTGAAATTATCTATGTATAGGAGGTAGCATAAGAGCTACCCGGTGAGGGCCTCATTATGAGCCAGGAAATACCCATGAACTAAAGGAGGCTTGGGCCTCAAATGTGTCACTATAGAAAGATGATCTTGTATAATTTTCATAAGATCTATAATATGTTCTAGATGAGACCTAAGATGGAAATACCGACTAGAAATAGTATGTGCAATGGAAGACCTAGTAGGAAGCCTAGGAGGGAGAGAAGCATTAAAAGTAGAATGTGCAATAAAATACCTAATATGAGTCCTATGGGGGATAGAACCTTTATAAGTAGAATGTGTAATAGAATATCTAGAAAGAGACTGAGGGATAAACTGACTAGAGGTAAAATGTGTAGATGGACTAGGCATAGGAGTAGAAAATGTAATGTTTTGTCTAAGTATCTTAGGTATGGTGGCCTTATATGGAATACCCTTGAATGTAACCATTTTTTAATTGTTAATGAGCTTAACACATTTATGTAAGAGGGGTGATATATTCTTAAAAGTGCACATTCAATGGAAACCTAGATGTATATCACATGAGCTAAGAGAAGTATTAACCAAAAGGGGATAGCTACATGGGGAGAACCAACTATAAGTGGTATAACAACATGCATAAGATTGGTATTTGTATAAAATTTCACTTGTTTTTTAGTATATACAAGAGAACAAGTATCTTGAAACTACACTTATTATGTCTAGTTTTACCATCAATCAAAAATTATGTATAAGGTATTGACCAAAAAAAGTGTGAATGTATAGTGTGTATGAAATAAAATCATGCTTCATATTAGTTTCATAAAATGTGATAATAGTTAAAGAAGGTGGAATAACAATAAAATTACTAATCATAGAGTTCAATGGATGATCATAAGAAGGAGAGGGATGTATAACAGAATAAGCATGGTGCAAATTTAAATTAGATTGAACAATGTTGTGATATGGAAGAGGGTCATTGAAAATATTGATTTTTGCAATATCATTAGTAAGCATGGAAGATTCAATGGGAATGCCCCATTTGATATAATTAACATCAATAATATCTTTAATCACATGATGAAGATTAACACATTGATTATTAGAATGTCCAACACATCTTGATATTAAAAAAAACTCATTAACATTTCAAGAGGATTGCTTGTAAAAAAAATTCAAGAGCCAGAGGGAGATATTAAATTTTGTCATTGAGTAATTATTTAAGCTTTTTGTAAGGTTCAAAAGGTGTTTTTTTGAATTTTTATCGAGGATCTTGTAACTGAATTTTTGTAGGTTGAGATACATCATTAACAATAGATTTAACATACTTTTTAGTTTCATTATAAATTACTTTGAAAGAAATTTTCCTTTACATTTAGGATTGAATGTGTTAGGAGCATTGGTAACATATTTGAATTTTTTCATGATAATGTATTATATTTACACTATTTTAATTTACGACATAAGTGATTAAATGAGTGGAACTTGTCAAATATAACCAATTCTTGCAAAGGGGAATGAAGGATTTGAGTGAATATATCTCATAACTTACTATTAGGCATAATGTTATTAACGTTTGTAAGCATAGTCTTGTAGCATAAGACATAATCACTAATGTGTTCATTAGACCCTTGTGACATTTTAGACATTCGAGCATATGAAACCTTATACCTAATATTGATAGAAAATTGTGCGAGAAATTAATTAGCTAAAGGGATAAAGGCTCGAACTAAATGAATGTGAGTATCATAAAACCATTGTAAAGAAAAAATTTACACCCTAAATATATAATAATGAAAGTATGATGTAGGATATTGTATATGAAGAATATTATGAATAAATGAATCCACGCCAACCATACAATTCAAAATGTATCTATTAATTTGGAAACAATGACATAATGATAAAACAATACTATATAATAAAAGAATATATAAATACTTAGCTATAAAAAGAGGTATAGAAGTGTTCTAGGTGTGTATAATGGATGGAAATATTAATATAAACCTAGAGCTATTAATGTAAGATATTAATATTCGTATGGTTTTACACCTACTAATATTGGAGATCTATAAATTTTCTTACTCATAGCTAGTCTAAAAATGGTGATTTTCTATTTATATGGATGACATACCTTTGGCACAACCTATAAAAACCCACAAAAAATAGAAAATCATAAATACATGCAGTGAAATTCATCAAACGATTATATAACAAAAGATAAATTCATGTGCTTGTGAGGATGGACTAACACTTGCATTCAACACCTAATAAACTAATCTATGCACTACACTACATCTCCTTGAGTGATAGAAAGCCTCATGTAGTTATCCCAATGCTGGTGTAAGTGGTGTATGCAATATGAGCCAACCCCCTATGTTTCCCTCATGTCTCTTGACATGGATAATAACAAGCATAAGTAGCTGTATAATAGAATGTACCTATCATAGTAGTAGTGTAGTGTGATATTCTTCAAATTATAAAACTAATCCCCTATTTCCCTTAAGACCTTTTACAATTCTTGGAGTGACTTGTTCTTGTTAAGATATGGCTCTAGAACCTTTACATGTTTGGAAATGGAGGAATATAGAATCTTGAACCTTGTTTGAGTAATTCATACCTATGTGGTGGCCTCTCTAAAGGATTTTCAACTACTTTGGGAAGAGTTTGGAGATCCTTTAGCTATTTAGTGTTGATATTATGTAATAGGAGTGTTTGAGAGTTCTAGGTGAGTTATGAAGTGCATTTGACATGTTTATATAGGATTTCGTATGTTACTTTTCATACTAAGGTTGTTGGCTAGATTTTCTACACAGCTGAAAACCTAGGTAGTCATGAGATAAATCTCCCTCATTCACCAGTGAGGCTCCTATGTAATATTTTGTCAGTTTATATGTCCTAATATCTATTTGTTGGTATTACTTTAACCATGTAGCTCATGAACCATAGCTTATACAGTTCTATAGCAAGTAAGTAGCTGTAAAAGAAAGGAAAAATCTGCAGAAGATGAAAATAATAGGAAACGGAAAAAAGTAGAGAGGATGTGCAACCCAAGCAATAGTTTACAGAGTTGATTGCATGCACATAAATTAAAACAAATAGATCATTAAGCACATAATTCAAAGAAAAGGAAACTTTCAGATATAGATCTATAATAACACAAATTTTATGAATAAATCTAGAAAGAAAGTAAGAAGCAAAATGCACCATTGACACAAAGTTCTTCAGAAATCTCTTCTATATTCCTCTGCTTACAAAAATCAAGGGTTTTAGCTTGAAGTCCAGGACACAAGAATGTTGATTACAAATTCTAACCCATTAACTCATAGGTTCTTCCTCTACTCATAACACGTAGAGGGGAAATTACAAATGGGAGACTATAACTGAACTAGATCATAAACAAGAAGTAAAGAGAACATCTGGCAATCATCTTCCTTTAATTCCTCTCTTAGTGACATGCATCAGGAGTTCAAGCCAAAATTATGCACATCTGTCACTAACTCAAAGATTCATTCGAAATAATTTAAAGTAATGGTTTTTAAACGAATAACTTTTAAGCTTACAATTACATCCGGGGACATAAGAAATAAGAGAAGAAAAAAAAAAAGAAGGAAGATCTACCAGCTATAACTCCTACACTTTCTTTTTTATATATACTGAATATACTTTTCGAACATATAGTTTAGCAATTTCCCGTCTGCTTTAGCCACAGTTTCTTTCTCTATCTTAAATTCCAGTAATTCTTTGTTCAAAACTTTGATGCTCCCTTCCGCCTCCTTTAAACTAGGCCCAAATTTCTTAATGTCTGATTGTAGCGTTACCATCTTACTAATTGAATTCATCATGAAAGACCTAACAACTTCATCAATCCTCTCTTGAATCGTCAGAAGAGATCCTTCCAGGGAATCAAGCACTTTGTTGGGAATGCTCCTTTTGTATGAAGAAATATTCCCAACCACTTCCTCATTGGTGAAAGCAAATACATTGCTTGACAGTGACAATGCCATACCCTCAAGCACCCGCATTCTTTTTAGCATAATTCTAAAGATCTCCAAGCGGAAAGAGGATGTAAATTAAAGTTGCTTCCCCTTTTCAACCGATCCATCAGGCACAATTTGTTCTGCAATCAAAACCTCCTTCGGCAGCTTATTTATCTTGACCAAAGTGCCCAAGTTACTTTCAGCCATTGTATTCATATCTACCGTGCTTGTCATTAGTTGCTTCAACTAAACTAATGCATCCTTCATAACCTTTAAATGAGATGGCACCTCCCCGAGTTGTACAGAAACTTGGTGAATGATTAGGCTCTTCTGTTTGTCAATAGCTTTAACTTAGTTACCTACATTTTCCACTTCCTGTATCAGATGATCACTCACCTAATCATGTGCTGAAATTGGCTGAGAGAAAGGTTTGGCAACCTTAGAAATGATCTCACACAACTAGGAAACCTTCTTTTGAAGTTCATCTTTTTCTACCTTTTCTTTGTAAAGCTTGAGGAATAAAGCATTTATTAGTCTTTGTGTGTCCTTGTTTTAATGCTTCGTTAGTAGTTTGACCTATTGTCACCTTGGTCACTGATATAGCTGTTGTTGTAAGCTTGCCTTTCTATTTTCCCTCTGCTGTAACTGATACCTCAGTGAAATTTTGCCCAAATTCTTCAATAATCAACCTAGAAGTCACCTTAACAACTTTAGGTTTTCTATCTTTTCCGTCCAAACTTAGGAGCAGATGCATGTCATGTTCCTCCAGGTTGATCTCCTCTCTAGCTTCTATGATTGACTGTGAAGCCAGCCAATTTGAGAAATTACTTTTCGGAGAATGAGAAGTCATTAAATGCACCACCATCTCATGCTATGGTTCCTCTCCATCCAAATTTTCTATAATGTCGTGACTGTCATCTTCTGAATTGTCCAAAGACAATGCCCTTTTAAACTCTGTCATCTGTAACTTTAGCTCTTCTTCATGAATAGGTGAAGATCGAAGTGGCTAAGGAGAAAACATAAAAGTTGGTGGATTCAACGGAGGAATGACAAGATCTCTGTGAGGTTTAAAGGTAAGTGAAGTGTTGTGATTTGACACTGGAGAAGTTGGAACTAGCACCATAGCCATATAAGTGACCTTTTCTTGTGTCTGAGACTTCTAATGTACTTTAAGCTTTTTAGGTCTTCTACTGTTTTCACCTTCGTGCTTTCTTTTGATGGAGTCTCATGCACTAAGGTCTATTGTGATCTGATTCATCAAAGCTTCATCAAGGTAATACCCATTTAACAGCAACCAGTTCGAGGTGTTAACCAGAACCGCGACAGAGCTTTCCTCGATCGTGTGGTATCCACCAATGTTTTCCTGAAGAAAAAATCTATCCCCTCCCATCTAATGATAAGTGTCAAGTAAACACAGGCCCATCATCTATGATATTTGCAAGTATCCAAGCTAATCCATAATCAAACACTTGTTGTGTTGATAACATGTTGAACTCTTTCTTTCTGACTTTGTACTTGTTTCTACACTTCATCCAGAAGTCTTCTAATGAAGGCACATGTGAGTATTCTTGGGAGATTGTCTTCTTTGCTACCCCATATGGATCAAAGTTCAGTCATGTTGCGAATGTTGAAGCTTGAATAATTACACTGCTTTTAATTTCCCACATAAGAGACGTCTTTACAGCCCTAGATCTGTCAATCAATTCGGAGAGGGGTTCGGGGCCTAAATCCATGTCATTGATATCAGCAAATCTGGAAGTAATGCATGATTACACTAATCCTTCTCTTTCATCCCGCTTCATCATGGCTGAAGCAATCTTTATTTGAGAAACCTTTGTTTGAACTCTTTTTCTTTTAATTTTGTCGGAATTCTTTGCAATTGGTGTAGATTTAGTAATTTCTTTATATTCGGAAGATATATGACAAAGACGGAATCCAGAGCATGAACACTTGATTTTTATCACAAAAATCTGCATATAAATCCCGCCGCTCTAAAATTTGAGGCTTTTCTTGCATGCAAAGCAAGCATAAATATTTTTAACTTCACCTGGGCACTTATACCAACATGCAGATAATTAACAAGGCTTAAATCAAGCTCATCCAACCCTATGCGCCAAACTTTGAAGCTTTCTGGTAATGAAAAACACTTTTTAGATGTAAAACTCCCTCCTTCCTTGGGTGCCAAAACTGTTCAGGCTATAATCCTTTGCAAAAATAATTAATTACATCTTCACTTTGGCAGCCCATACTTATATAACCCTTAGCATTCTATTTCTAGCAATTAATTAATAAACAAACATGTTTATTCACCCAAATTGGGCTCCTATTTTTGCATGGTGCTCACTGCAATTAAATAAATTTAATTTATTTATTTTTAGCATGTTACCTTCAGTTTTCTTTGACTAGCCTTCATGCATTGACTTTCTATTCACCCATGGCACCAAAATTAGGTAGAAAATCTATTAATAAATACCATTAATATTATTGTTTAATCACCAAATGGGTTGTACTTTTTGACATAGGTGAATTCTAAAAATAAGAAGCCAACTTCTGATGGGAATTTTCACCTTGCACTGCAGCTCCAATAACCCCTTCTTCCACTTAATTTATTTGACTTTTATAATGGGAATTTTTTCCTTGCAAGGCAAGTAATAAATTCCCACCTACCTGTCACTTCTAATTTTCCCAATGCAGCTTAAGTGACTTTCCAAAAAGTGCGACTTGCATTAAATTAGCCCCTTTTGAAAAAGTACAACTTGTTTGGGTGAATAAAACCTTTTGATGGGAAAATTTAACTTGCAAGGCAGGTGGAAAATTCCCATCGGTGCTTTAAGTGATTTTTCTTTACTTTATAATGGGAGTTTTTACCCTGCAAGGCAGGTAAGAAATTCCTGCCTTTCTGCCACTTCTAATTTTCCCATCGTAGCTTAAGTGACTTTGACTTCATGGGAATTTTCACCCTACAAGGTAGGTAATAAATTCCCACCTGCTTGCTACTACCAAAAATCCCACTATAGCTTAAACCTATTCATTCCCAAAAAGTGTGACTTGCCTAGGAGAGGCTTTTTGTGCATGACTTCATCTTTTTTGGTTAGAAGCTTGCATTCAGAGGTTGATTCCTTCTGGCACTGTGTTGGTAGATGATCTCTAGATGCTTCCAGAAATTAAACAGATTATACTGTGAAGGAATTGACCTAGGGGAATTTCACAAAGAAACTGAAGAAAAACACAAAAGAAATAAATAAAACAAAAAACATTGCCAGAAGTCACAGACAAATCTCAAGATTCATTCCTGACAAAAACCCTATTGATATTTGTGAATACTGGCATGCGAGACTTCAACAGGGTTCAACTGGAGCACAATTTACTTCAAACGAGGCACTATTTATTTAATAAATAATTAAATAAAAATTTCCCATAGACAAAACTTGGTGAAAGGATAAAATGAGTTTGGGCATCTGGGTATTTGTCAAAATTGGCTGATATGATACACTGGGAATATCCTAACATAATACAGACATCTTCTGGTAATAAAAACATAAAAAGACCTGTTATTTTAAAAAATAACTAATTTTTTTTCAAATGGGTAGTCCCAGATTTCTGGGTGAAATCTGGGGACACCAATCGGCTCCGTCTGTGGACATCTTTGCCTCTGTCAAAAAGACAGGAGTAAAGATGAGATCCCAGCATCTCTGGTTTCATATATTGTCCATTGGGCTCAGGGTCAGGCAAACGAAAAAAACACAACACCGGAAAACAAAGAAAAACAAAGTTTATTTATATACATACAAGTTTTACCATGCGCTCTTAGATCTAGAAAAGCTTCAAATGTTACCCGTTGAAAGGCAACGACGGTTCAATTCCATCTTGATGAGAAAGGATGAAGTTGTCTACCCCGATAGTCTTCTTGATTAAAAAAACCCTTTCCAAAGTGAATCAAACTTCCCGTGCATGCCTTTTGTTTCTCGTCTTTTGTCCCATAACAGGACCCAATCACCTATCTCAAACTTTCTTTCTTTCGCATTTTTGTTGAACATCACCTTCACCTTCCTTTGATGCTCTAACAATCTGTCGGCTACTTGAACTTGTACTTCTCACAATTCAGTCAGATACATTATCCCCTTTTCAATGGCATCAATGAATATAGCATCCTCCAAAGCTTTAGAAAGTTGTAAAGCAAGAAATTCCAAAGTAAGAGGCAATTTTGCGTCTCTCCCATATAACAGCTAGAAAGGGGACATGCATATAACTTTCTTTGGTGTAATTCTATCTGCCCATAGTGCATTAAACAAATTTTTGTGCCAAGTCCTTTGATTTTTAGTCACTAATTTTTACATGATAATCACCAGATTCATATTGCTTGATTCAGCCTGGCCATTCCCTTGTGGGTAATAATTGGAAGAATGTACCAGCTAAATTCCATGAGTGTAGAAAAACTCGACCAGTTCCTTAGAAGACAAATTAGGAGCGTTATCTGCTACTATTTTACCAAGCACGCCAAAAATAATAACAATATTTTCTTTTTAAAAATTACACCTCCATGGAAGTGGCGTTCTTAACAGGAATGGCTTCTACCCACTTACTGAAATAATCAATAGCTGTCAGGATGTAATGATGACTGGTACTGAGGCTGGGTTAAGCATACCAATAAAATCCATGCCCCATTGCTAGAAGGGTTCTTCAATTACAACTGGTTTTAAAGGTAATGTGGGCAACTTTACATGCCCAAAAAAGTGTTGGCATACTTGGCACTTAGACACCCACTCTGCAGTATCTTGAAAAAGTGTGGGCTAGTAATACCTTACTTGGAGGATATTGTGAGTAGTGACCCAAACTGAGAAATGACCACCACAAGCCATATTATGAAATTGTTTTAAAAGCTGATCATGCTAAGATTTATCTACACATCGGAGAAACACACCATCAATTCCTCATTTATATAAACCATTGTCCCAAAGGACAAAGTCCTTGGACTTCATTTTAATAGTATATTTTCCCTTTCGAGAAATTTTATCCAGGCATTCTCCATAAGTTAGAAAATAGGCAATATTATTGTACCATTCTTCCACTAGATATATAAAAAGAGCCATAAGCAAATATTGACTTTCTTATGGTTTTGTTGCTTTCATCTCAGTCATCAATTCGCATAGACCTCTTCCTCGAACTAGCTTTGTGGGCTTTATATCTAGGTCTTATTCATGCACCTTCATCACCTATGTGCCTCTTAATAGCCCTAACTCTTGTTGGGTGAGGATAGACTTCACTGCAGTATCTGAAACCAAGACCACAGTATGTGAGGCATGATAATAATACTTGAATGCCTTACATGCCTTTACCACTACATATGCATGTTTTTCCATCGAAGCATATTTCAAATCATAAGATTTTAAAGGCATGCTCATGAAAGCAATCAGAGCTTCTACATCCTCCTGATTTTTCTTCATCATGATTGCTGACATTATGTGTTCGGAGGAATAACAGTAAAGAATAAATTATTTACTAAAGTCAAGTGAAACCAAGACTGAGCTTTTGACAAGGCCTCTTTAATTTTCTCGAATGCTTCCTTCCCCTCGCTGCTCTATTTGAAATCATGTATCTTCTTCATCATATTTTAGATATGATGGGTTAATTTAGCGAAGTCATAGATGAATCTTCTGAGAAAATTAACTTTACCAAAGAAAGAATGAACCCCATTTTTAGATGTTGGCAATGGAAATGTCTGAATAGATTTGACACATTTTGGATCTATCTTGGTTCCTTCCTTGGACACGATACACCCTAGTAGATTTCCTTCTGTTAGAGCAAAGATAGATTTCTTAGGATTGAGAGAAATACCATGTTTGCGGCATTATATGAAGACTTCCTCAAGATCTGAGATGTGCTTGCTTATTTTCTTGGAAAAGACCATCAAATCATCAAGGTACACTACTATGCTTTTATCTTTGAGATGAGAAAACACCAAATCCATAGCCCTTTGAAACGTAGCTCCAACATTGATCAAACCAAAAGGAATTTTTTGATAAGAAAAATTTCCTCAAGGTGTAATGAATGTCATTTTATATTGATCCTCTATCATCACCAATCCAGCACTATGATAATTCTTCACCAGGAACTCCTCATATTATGATTATTTACTAATGCACAGCTTTTAGTTTGGTGGATGTAATCTAGAAACACAATAACAAACATAACACAAGAATACCATAGACTATGATAAGAAGGAATTATGATAAATCTGAAATATAAGTGTAAATTATAATATCAACATGAAATTGTTACAATCTCACCCATGAGGTACTTCAAGTGTTACTGACTTCACTTGCCTTCCAACCATAACTATAGGAGAAACTTCACAATTACACCTCTTAATGGCTTCTTTAACACACCTTCAAAATGATGGCTTCCTTTACACACTTATTCATACAATATTTCTCACTACTTTTGTCTATGCTAAATGAGGGGTGTGGCCTCTCTATTTATAGAACTTCTAAGCTTATCCATCTTATCTCTAAGATAGGATAAGAAATCTACTCTGACAAATCATATTCCATACCTTAACTCTTATCTGTACATGTAAGCTTGTCTTTTAAGATAAGATAAACCTTATCATTTCACATGGGTTCCACATTTTTAGACAAATAAAATACATAAAATATTTATGACCTCACTCCTTGTCCTTATTACCAATATAATATTTCTAATTTTCTAATCATGTAGAGCCTACTTCTCTACTTACCTAACTTTGACATTTTAACATTATCAGACCACTTACGACACATATTTACTTTTTACCACAACATTTCTATTGTACTTTTGACTATTACCGTAATATACATTATTGGCGGCGTTGTACCGGTAGTGTCGTTATCTTCTATCAGATGTTACTACTAATTATACTTAACAACATCCTATTCCTAATACATACATTAATGAAATAGAAATTACGGAGGAAAATTTTAGTGTCGACATCTTCTCCCTTCCTAGCTTCTACTCCGTCCTCAGAGTAAACTATTTTGGTGCTTGGAAAATATTTAACTTATCGTGGTTGACCCATTTCATAATGGGAGTGCCATCCAATTCCTCTAGTCGGTATGTACCATTTTCATGCACAGCTGCTATTTTGTAGGGCCCCATCCATTTTGGAAGAAATTTTCTTTGTCTTCTTTTTTTGTATCTGGAATCATATACTAGAACCAAGTCATTCACATGAAATAGATACCAATGGATCTTTTGATCAAAGTATTCCTTCTACTTCATTTTATTCTTATAGCTTGTATCCTTCGCTATTTCCCTCCTTTCCTCTAGCAAATGAAGATGTACCACCTTTCTTTTACTGAATCACTTTCATCCATCTTTTTATTTTTCATAACTCTCACAGTGGGAATATCAAACTCAATAGGAAGAACTGGATCAATGCCATAAGCGAACTAAAATGGGGAGTATCTTGTTGATGACTTTGATGTTGCCCTATATACCCACAATGCTGCATGAATCCTTTTATCCCACTTATGTACCTGCAAGGCTACATCTTTTGCTAGAATTTGACACAACACAAAATTTGTTCGTTCCATCTGTCCATTTGTGTTTGGTTTGTATGTTGTTGTCTTCCTGTGCTTAATAGAAAACTTATTGACTAGGGCTTCTACCACCTCATTAATGAAGTGGCTTCCTTAATCTGTTACAATTTCTAATGGACAACCAAATCTAGTGACAATGCGTTCATATATGAACCTTGTCACTTCATCAATGGAAGTTGTTTTCAATGGCCTAGCTTCAACCCACTTGGTTAAATAATCTGTGGCAACTACAATATACTTATTTTGGCGTGGAGTAGTTGGAAGTGGACCTACAATATCTATTCCCCACTTTTTAAAGGGACCAAGTGGAAGAATAGGGCATAATGGAGCTGATGAAGTCTTACAGTTACCATGTGTTTGACAAATATCACATGTCTTACAATAATTATAACAATTTCTAAAAAGAGTGGGCCAGTGATAACCTGCATCCAAGATCCTTCTTGCTATAAGTTGTCCAGAGAAGTGTCCTCCACATGTACCATTGTGGAATTCTTCTATCAGCTCCTTTCCTTGATCACATCCAATTACCCTCTTGTACTGTCTATCAGGTCCTATTTAAAATAATACTCCATGCATAATAGAATATGGACGACTAGCTTGAGTAATCTTCCTCTTAGTCTTTGCATTGGCATCATCAGGAAACTTGAATTCATTCAGATAATTCCAAATATCTATATATTCACTAGGGATTGTGTCAAGGGATAACAATGTTACATCTGGGAAATCATCATCATCACAAGATGAACCACACCCATCATAGGCTTGAGAGAGTGCATCTGCATTGACATGCTTCTTTCCTAGCCTATCTATAATATCAAATTCAAATTCTTGTAGCAAAATTATCCATCTTGCTATCCTCCTTGATGGGTTAGGCTTATTTACAATATATTTTAGAGCTTGATGATCTATTACAACTATAAATTTCTACCCTAGCAAGTAATTTCTAAATTTCTTTATAGCAAAAATAATAGTTAGAGCCTCTTTTTCAGTTACAGTATAATTTACCTCAGCACTGCTCATTTGTCTGCTCCCAAAGAAAACTGGATGATCATTCCCATTTTCATCTTTTTGGCTCAAAGTACTTCTTAGTGCTACATCTGAGGCATCAGTATACACAATGAATGGCTTGCTCTAATCTGGATTCTTTAAAACAAGTGAAGACACCAGAACTTCCTTCAGTTTTTCAAAAGCTTCATGCGCCTTATTTCCTGGTTCATAAGTAACATCCTTCTCCAAGAACTGGGTTAGTGGTTGTGCAATCTTTGAGAAATTCTTGATGAACCTTCTATAGTAACCCACATGGCCTAAAAATGATCTCAACTTACTTCTATTCATAGGAAATGGTAACTCTTTGATTTTTGAAACTTTATCAGGATCAGTACCAATATCATCTCTGGATACAACATGCTCTAACAAAACACCTTTAGAACATCCAAAGACACACTTTGTAGGGTTTAGTGAGGCTTGTGCTTCATATAACCTTTGAAATGTTGTCTCCATCTAGTGTAGGTGGTCCATCTTACTCCCATAGATACAAAAAATCGTCCAGAAATACTCTGATGAAGTTCCCAATGTAGGGTTCAAACACCTTATTCATTAAACGCTGGAACATTTCCAGAGCATTACACAACCCAAAAGGCATAACTCTATAAGAAAACATTCACCAAGGAGTGGTGAACATGGTCTTCAGCTGATCTTTCTCTGCTATACAAACTTGGTTATATCCACTATATCCATTAGCAAAACTATAGCACTCCTAGCCAGCTATTTCATCCAAGATCTGATCTGAGAATGGAAGAGGGTAATGATCCTTCTTTGTTACCTTATTGAGCTTCCTATAATCAACACAAATGCGTCACTTCCCATTATTTTTTATTGAGATCACAATGGGAGAAACCCATTCTGAATTCTCCACAGTAAATATGAATCCTGCATCAAACAACTTACCTATTTCTTCTTTTACAGTCTTAGAAAAATTAGGATTCATTCTATATGGCATTTGCTTTATGGGCTTAGCACCATCTACTAGTTCAATAGAATGTTCTACCCAACTTACTTGACGGAGTTCCTTATAATCAAAAGTGAATAGGTGTATGTACCTTCGAAAGAGCTGGAGGTAGGACTCCTTCTCACTCTCCATCACAGCATCACCGATCTTTATTTGTTGGAGACGGTCATCAATTTCTTCTTCAGATAATTTTATGGGTTCATGAGTTAGTGTGACTAGAAGGATATCCATGACTGAAACATTAACCTCACTTTTTTCCTCTTCTGTGTCCACTTCACTGATACTAGAGTAATCCGAGGATGTCCAATCATCAGTTTCATCACTTGAATCCACAGGTTGTGTCTTATGATGCCGAGAGATCATGTTTATCTTCATCCTCTCTCTACCACGTCTAAGTGTCATAAAGCCTTCATTCCAGTAGTTTCTTGCATGAACTCTTCTTAGCCATGGTCTTCCCAACAACATTAGGTACGCAATAGTACCATTTTTCATCACCTGAAAGTATACCACACATACAACACCCATAACAGATATTTCCATATTTGAAACAACATCTTCTGGTTTAGTTTTTCCCTTATTTAATGACATTAACATAAGTGTTGAGAGGCGATCAATTTTTAAACCCAACATATTCATTACAGACTCGGTCATTACATTAACTACAACACCTCCATCAACTAAGACATCATGAATTGAAATACCATTACATAATACCTCAGTTTATGGAGCGTAGGGATCCACCTCTACCTCCAAAACAGGGACCTCAACCTCCTTCTTTCGTCAAGCATTGAGTCCACTTCGTAGCTTACGCCTCTTCTCAGAAGACATAGCCAAAAGTTAACCATATGTAATATTTGTAGGCCTTTTGGACAAATCTTCTAAGATGGAGTATGGTCCTTGTCCCTGTGAAATCATAAAATCCTACACACCCAACTTTCTTCTCCTATGTTTGTTACTAGTTTTTCTTTTCATCTTCTTAGGATCATTTCCATCTTAGTTATCTTTTTCTTTCTTTCTTTTTATTACAAACACATCTACTTCATTATTTATGCTCTTATCTACTACATCAAAAGAATTCATAGGTACTTTTCATTTATCATTATCTCTTGTACCGGATGTAGAAGCTCTATCTAGATAATTATACTTATAATGACCCTTTTTATGACAACAATAACATACAACTTCAGAAATATTTATTTTTAGACCTCTATCTCCTCCCTGAGAACTAAATTTTTTTCCTTGAAGAAGATTAATAGTTAACTGGGCCATCTTCCTGAGCATATCTTCATACTCAGTAGATGTACTAAGAGAAATATTTGTGCTCACCAAGAGTGGTTGTAGATTCTAGACCAAAGGTGCTGGTGTAGGATCTACTTTAGCAACAATTTCTTTGGGCTCCTCTTCCATGCTTTCTTCTTACCTTCTTGCAATTTCTTTTGCTTGTTCAATGGTAGCTTGGCGGTCATACTTCACTCGTTGTTTGATCTCTGGCTTCATCCCAAAAATGAAGTGCTTACAGATGAGATTATCCATGCCATTCATCAACCCATTCGCTAATTCTTCCTTCCGGATCTAGGCATCGAGCTTCCTCTTTAGCTCTAGAACATGAGAATAATAATCTCTTATCTTCTCCTTCTCTCCTTGGGATAACTTTGTGATATCGATCATGAGATCTGAATATTTCTGTTATTCACCAAATTCTTTAATAAAACTTTCAGTTAATAAATCCCATGATTTTTTCACATTATCACCTAGTGTTTTAAACCACATAAGGGCTGAACCATCCAAAAAGGTAGGAAAAAATTTAGTCCATTGTTCCCTTCTTATAAGGCCATTACAAATACAAGATCGTTTAAACTCTTGAATGAAAGAGGAAGCATCTTCATTAGATTGGGCTGAAAAAAACAGGAATCTTCCCCATTTTCAAAAGTAACCACAGTGAAATACCAACCCACAAGTACAATCAACAAGACTTATGTGCACAAATAACTGGAATCACTATAATAGAAAATAGAAATGACCATAGTAAACTATGGTAAAACTTGACATACTATGGTAAAAACTAACTTTACTGTGGTAAACACTATTCACAGTAAAAAGTAAAGTTATTGCAGTAAATACTATTCACGGTAAAAAGTGACTTTACCATGGTAACTACTATGCATGATAAAAAGAAGGTTACCCTCCAAATATTTTCTGAATAAGTGGGAATATCTCTCCAGAAAATCCACCAACGAGGAATGGTCTCGGTAACAGAACCAAAATGTCATCACCAATCTGGCACTATGATAATTCTTCACCATGAACTCCTTGTGCTATGATTATTTACTAATGCACAACTTTTAGTTTGGTGGATGTAATCTGGAAACGCAACAACAAACATAACACAAGAATACCATAGACTATGATAAGAAGGAATTATGATAAATATGAAATATAAGTGTAAATTATAATATCAACATGAAATTGTTACAATCTCACCCATGAGGTACTTCAAGTGTTACTGACTTCACTTGCCTTCCAACCATAACTATGGAAGAAACTTCACAATTACACCTCTTAATAGCTTCTTTAACACACCTTCAAAATGATGGTTTCCTTTACACACTTATTCATACAATATTTCTCACTACTTCCTTCTATGCTAAATGAGGGGGTGGCCTCTCTATTTATAAAACTTCCAGGCTTATCCATCTTATCTCTAAAATAAGATAAGAAATCTACTCTAACGAATCATATTCCATACTTTAACTCTTATCTATACATGTAAGCTTATCTTTTAAGATAAGATAAACCTTATCATTTCACATGGGTTCCACATTTTTAGACAAATAAAATACACAAAATATTTATGACCTCACTCCTTGTCCTTATTACCAATATAATATTTCTAATTTTCTAATCATATAGACCCTACTTCTCTACTTACCCTAACTTTGACATTTTAACATTACCGAACCACTTAAGACAAATATTTACTTTTTACCACAATATTTCTATTGTACTTTTAACTATTACCGTAATATACATTATTGGCGGAGTCGTACCGACAGTGTCGTTATCTTCTATCAGACGCTACTACTAATTATACTTAACAACATCCTATTCCTAATACATACATTAATGAAATAGAAATTACAGAGGAAAATTTTAGTGTCGACACCTCCTCAACCACCTTGACCTGATTATAGCCTGAAAAACTATCAAGCATGGATAATATTTCAGATCTAGTAACAACCTACAGAGTGTGGTCCATGATGGGAATGGGGTAGTTGTCTTTCAAGGAGGCTTGATTGAGGTTGCGAAAATCAACACATAACCTAATCTCATCACTCTTCTTTCTCATAGGAACTATATTGGCTAACCAGTCAGTATGATGTATGGGGTAAATTATCTTTACATCTAGTAGCTTCTAGATTTCTACAAAGATAGACCCTGAAATAGTAGGGTTATGTTTCCGCAGCTTCTGCTTGAAAGGTTTCTGTTCTTGCTTTAATGGGATATAGTGTTGAACTTCTACAGCCTAATATGTCTTTAGATCCTGGTAAGACCAAGCAAAAACATTCATATATTTCTTAAGAAGCTTTGTAAAATATTCTCTTTCTGCCTCTGAACAACACTTACCTAGATTTACTAATTTGGGATCATTGCTTACTCCCAAATTCAATAACTATGTATCGAAGGAAGAACCTTCCCCACTTTCTTCATTCTTTTTAAGCATCTGATCATGTTTGTTGAACGTTTCCTCAAGACATACTAAGCCTCTAGGAATTTTATTTCCCTTCAACTGGATAATCTCCTGACTTCCTGAAACCTTTGCATCTGTTTCCCCCACAGTGGTTTTCCTTGGAAGTGAGTTGCTCCCCTCGTAGTAGATCTCTTCAAAGTTGTCCTTTTGTTAGAGAAATACAATGATCTGTTTGTCATCATTAATAACCTACCATTGTTGGACATTATCAGGAACCTTCGGGTGGAAGACCATCTCAACTTTGTAATCCCCTTGTCTAAAGAATGTGGGTGGATGATCTGGATTTAATAAAGCTGCAGTTACTGCAAGTGAATCAGCTCTATAATTTTTCTCTCTTGGAATATAGGATACTGAGAAAGCCGCAAAATATAGGATAACATAGTAGACCCGGTCTCTATCATGCCGAAGTTTGTCCTTTTTTACTTGGTAGAGACCTCGTATCTACTTAACAATCAACTCAACATCCCCCTTTGCATGTAAAAGCTTGATTCCCATTGTTTTTGTCTGCTCTATACCTAACAACGGTGCTTCATATTCTGCCACATTGTTAGTATTTTTGAATATTAACTTGAAGGAATGTGCATGCACCTTTCCCTCAAGATAAATAAGAACAACACCTGCACCAGATCCAATGAACAGCAATTGCCATCAAATTCTAGGGACCAAACCTTATTATCCAGTTGATATGGCTCTTGGATCACAGGTTGAATTTATTCTTTATCTGGTTCTAGCTAATAAACTCTGTGATCGGATTCTTAAAACAAGATCTGAGATCTATGATCCTCAGATTTTGATACTGTGTACTTGGATTTCTTCTCAGGTTCTAACTTTTGATTAACTCCCTTAATTGGTATGTGCGCACAAGACCAATCCATCTTGACTTCTCCACCCAGTTCTTTACAGAATTTCTTGCTCAACAACATGCCATAAGATACTGGGATATCCACTACAAGGATAGTCAGCTTTAATCTTTTTTCTGGGAATGAAGCAAGTATTACCTATGCATCTTTAATTTTCCCAACCAGAGGTACTTGCCTCTCCATTGAATGGCATCTTCCAATGGTTTTTCTCAATGTGAGACCCAAAGCATCAACAACTTTGGCAGGCATCACATTATCAGAAGCTCTAGAATCTAGAATACAATTACTTAATTTATAATCGTTAATAAGTAATGACACATAGAATGGCTCGATCATTTTCAATGTAGCAGGAGAAGAAGTAGAAGGAGAAGAGCTTGCAGCCACATTATTTGAAGGAGGAGTAATCTTCAGACTAGACAAGATACCCCATGAAACACTATTTGTTGGAGTATTATGACCATTACTTTACACATACTTAAACAACCTATTTAGCTGATTGAGAAATGCCCTCAAATACTCATCTTCTAACATCTAAAATTTGGTCTTTTTAATGTGATCCATAATGTCAAAAGCTTGACTTACTTCAGCTGGATGCACGTTGGCCCTTTACTACGGATTGAAAGAACTTCCATGCTTGTCTTTGGGGGCTAATGAAGAAGGTAGTGTACTACCCCTTTTTAGGATAGTAACATTTGGCCCATGATCTTCTCTTTCTCTTATTTTTCCACTTGTGGATGCTTCAGCAATTTGGCATGTTTGGGACCTTGTAAATACCGTAAATGTGTGACTATCAGAATCTTCAAAAGATTCATAATAACCCTCATCAAATTCATAGTCTAGGTAACCAATGTTGGAGTCGCCAGCGGGATCTATAAAGTCTTCTTCATCAAATGATTCATCAATTGCAAGATCTTCTTCGTTAGTTTTCAAGTTGTTCCTTAGAGCAACTTCAATTGGCAACTATTATGGTGCGGTAGTTGGTCTATTTTGATTTTTATTTTGACCGTTAAAGGTCCAAGTAAGAGCTTTTCTTGAAGGAGTCGTAATTCCTCCTTGAGATATCTGCTTCTTGATTTACAGCATGTCGTTAGCCAACCTTTGTAGCAAAGGGTTGGAAGTACTTGAAGAAGCTCCATCGCCTTTATGGGGTGATTTTCTAATTTTTTTAGCATGATCAAGTCATCTTCAACCCCCACAACAACATTTTGTGCTTCTAGTAGATTCACAGGTCTTTCCCTTCACAGCTGATATCCAACTTCAGGCAATAGAGCGTTTATAAAAAATGTCTTTTTGATTTTCATCGCTAAGCACAACAGAAGTGGGGATTTTATACAAAATCCTTTGAAACCTTGCAATAAATTCTCGCATGTTCTCATTTGGTTCCTTCTTTAACTGCGTCAGTTGAGTGATCAGAAGGCTAACGTCTTCTGGAAGTTTGAATCTCTTCAAAAATTCTTCTCGCATGGACACCCAATTTGTTATAGTTCCAGGGACTAACCGATAGAACCATTCTCCGGCCAAATCAAAGAGATTCTCAATGAAAATTCTTACCAAGACATATTCACGCTCAACAGCAAGCACATCACAAGATATGAAGAATGTTGTCAAGTGATCATCTGGATTTTTCTTGTTGTCTCCAAATAATTTCAGGAAATTCTTTCTAGACCCTTTAGGCAGATCATGCATAGGCGGGGTCAAGTTCAGTGGCCCAAAATTTGCTCCCCATTGAACACGTACTATCTGGTTCTGATTTTGATTCTGCATGATGAATGGGGCACATCTTCTACGAGAGTAGACTTGATGGATAATTCCAGTTGCCAGATTATACTAAAGACGATCTGGATCTAGATGAACATGGAATATTCTTCCCGGTGAGAGACTAGATCTATGGCTTCTAACTTGAGGAGGATGATTGAAATTGAATTGCTCTTGTAATCTATAGAAATGATAAATCCTTCCTTATGCCTTCACAGATCAAGTGAATGAACATTCAACCAGGTTAAAAGTTGAATGAGAAAACTATTTGATCTGCAAGAGATAAAATTTGATTTGTAAAGATAGTTATTCCCTAACGGAATCGCCAAAAACTATTGGCTAGATTTTCTACACAGATAAAAACCTAGGTATTCATGAGATAAATATCCCTCATTTACCAGTGAAGCTCCCATGTAAGATTTTTTTAGTTTATATGTCCTAATATCTATCTGTTGGTATTACTTTAACTGTGTAGCTCATGAACCATAGCTATACAATTCTGCAACAAGTAGCTGTAAAAGAAAGGAAAAATATAAAGAAAAGGAAAATAATAGGAAACGGAAGAAAGTAGAGAGGATGTGCAACCCAAGCAATAGTTTATAGAGTCGATTGCATGCACATAGATTAAAACAAATAGATCATTAAACACAGAATTAAAAAAAATGAAACTTTTAGATCTATATTTATAATAACACAAAGTTTATGAACATATCTACAAAGAAAGTAAGAAGTAAAATGCACCATTGACACAAAGTTCTCTGGAAATCTCTTTTATATTCCTCTGCTTGCAGAAATCAGGGGTTTCAACTCAAAGTCTAGAACATAAGAATGTTAATTACAAATTCTGATCCATTAACCCGTAGATTCTTCCTCTACTTATAACACGTAGAGGGGAAATTACAAATGGGAGACTATAACTGAACTAGATCATAAACAAGAAGTAAAGAGAACATTTGGAAATCATCTTCCTATAATTCCTCTCTTAGTGACATGCATCAAGAGTTCAAGCAAAAATTGTGCACATCTGTCACTTAACTCAAAGAGTCATTCCAAATAACTTAAAGTAATGGTTTTTAAACCAATAATTTTTAAGCTTATAATTACATCTAGGGACATAAGAAATAAGAGAAGAAAGAAATGAATAAGGAAGATCTTCCAGCTGTAACTCCTACACTTTCTTTTTATTTTGATACTGGATATACTTTTCAAACATATAGTTCATCAATTTCCCATCTGCTTTAGCCACAGCTTGTTTCTCTGTCTTGAATTACAGCAATCCTTCGTTCAAAGCTTCGAAGCTCGCTTCGACCTCCTTCAAACTAGGCCCGAACTTCTTAATATTTGATTGTAGTGTTACCAGCTTACTAATTGAATTCATCATGAAAGGCCTAATAGCTTCATCAATCCTCTCTTGAATCATCAGAAGAGATCCTTCCAGGGAATCAGGCACTTTGTTGGGAATGGTCCTTTTGTATGAAGAAACGTTCCCAACCACTTCCTCATTGGTGAAATAAATTACATTTCTTGACAGTGACAATGTCATACCCTTGAGCACTCGCATTCTTTTCAGCATAATTCTGAAGATCTCTAAGTGGAAAGAGACTGTGAATTCAAGTTGCTTCCCCTTTTAAAACGATCCATCAGGCACAATTCGTTCTGCAATCAAAACCTCCTTCGACAGCTTATTTATCTCAACCAAAGTGCTCAGGTTACTTTCAGTCACTATATTCGTATCTACTATGCTTGTCATTAGTTGCTTTAGCTAAACTAATGCATCCTTCATAACCTTTAGATGAGTTGGCACCTCCCTGAGTTGTACAGAAGCTTGGTGAATGATTAGGCTCTTCCATTCATTGATAGATTTAACTTGGTTACCTATATTTTCCACTTTCTGCATTAGATGATCACTCACCTGCTCGTCTGCTGAAATTGGCTGAGAGAAAGGTTAGGCAACCTTAGCAATGATCTCGCACAACTGGGAAACCTGCTTTTGAAATTCATCTTTTTCTACCTTCTCTTTGTCAAGCTTAAGGAATAAAGCATTTATTAGTGTCTGTGTGTCTTGCTTTAATCCTTCGTTAGTAGTTTGACCTATTGGCACCTTGGTTCCTAATATATCTGTTGCTGTAATCTTTCCTTTTTGTTGTCGCTCTGCTAGAACTGATACCTCAGTGAACTGATACCTAGAAGTCACCTTAGCAACTTTAGGTTTTCTATCTTTTTCGCCCAAACTCAGGAGTAGTTGCAAGTCATGTTCCTCCAGGTTGATCTCCTCTCTATCTTCTGGGATTGACTATGAAGCCAACCACTTTGATAAATTTCTTTTAGAAGAATGAGAATTCATTGAATGCACCACCATCTCGTGCTCTGATTCCTCTCCATCCAAATTTGCTATAGTGTCATGAGTGTCATCTTCTGAATTGTCCAAAGACAACGCCCTTTCAAACTCTACCATATGCAACTTTACTTTTTCTTTAGGAAGAGGTGAAGATCGGAGTGGCTAAGGGGAAAACACAAACGTTTCTAGATTCAATGAAGGAATGATAAGATTTCCCTGAGGTTCAAAGGCAGGTGAAGTGTTGTGATTTGATGCTGGAGAAGTTGGAACTAGCACCATAGCTGTAGAAGTGACATTTTCCTATGTCTGAGACTTCTTGTGCACTTTAAGTTTTTCAGGCCTTCTACTGCTTTCACCTTCATGATTTTTTTTATGGAGTCTCTTGCGCTAAGGTTTCATGTGATCTGATTCATCAAAGCTTCATCAAGGCAATACCCGTTTGTTAACAACTAGTTCGAGGTGTTGACCAAAACCACGACAGATCTTTCCTCAATCATGTGGCAGTCACCAATGTTTTCTTGAAGATTAGATATATCCCCTCCCATATGATGATAAGTGTCAAGTAACATAGGCCCATCATCTATGACATCTGCAAGTATTTGAGCTAACCCATAATCAAACACTTGTTGCATCGATAACCTTCTGAAATCTTTCTTTCTGACTTTGTACTTGTTTCTACACTTCATCAAGAAGTCTTCTAATGAAGGCAAATGTGAGTATTCCTAAGATATTGTCTTCTTTGATACCCTATATGGATCAAAGTTCAGCCGTGTTGGGAATGTTGAAGCTTGAATCATTCCACTTCTTTTTTATTGCTCACATAAGAGACGTCTTTCCAGCCCTTGATCTGTCAATCAATTCGAAGAGGAGTTCAGGGCCTAAATCTATGTCAATGATATCAGTAAATCTAGAAGTAATGCATGATTCCGCTGATCCTTCTCTTTCATCCCACTTCATCATGGCCGAAGCAATATTTATCTGAGAAACCTTTGTTTGAACTCTTTTTCTTTTAATCTTGTCGGGATTCTTTGCAATTGGTCAAATTTAGTAATTTCTTCATATTCGGAAGATATATTCAATGCACTTGACATTGATTTGAACTTCCTTTGACTTATCTAAGAACCTGTAATGAATACCTGTAATTAATTCAGACAAAGACAGAATCCAGAGCATGAACACTTGATTTTTATCACAAAAATATGCATATAAAGCCCGCTGCCCTAAAATTTAAGGCTTTGCTTGCATGCA